>JAPSES010000219.1:12585037-12617711 GCA_029822895.1 Maxillicosta whitleyi
TTTTAATACAAGTTTTTACAGAAAATGCAAATGCATCTCCCTGTCTGCACTTTGGGTAAATGCTTATCATTAGTCAAAATTAACCACAGTCATTACATCATGACTCAAGCTCAAGAGGATTTTGTCTGACTTGCTTAGCCTGAGTATTTCAGATATTCCAACATTGAAACATCCCTTAAGTCTCCTTGTATCTTGAAAAAATAATAATTATATTGACTTTTTTGAGAGATTAGCCATTAGCCAAACTGCATGTAAACAGTTTGGTCCTAAGCGTGACTAAGCACACTAATACACACATACTCAATTCTCTTCTCACCTTTTTTGAAATAAGAGCGAAAAGATTAAAAATAAGAGAAACAGTGGACACCGAGAGGAAAATGAAAGTGGGGGATTTTTTTGCAGGGAAGGTTAAACGTTCACATCCACTGCATATGTGGTCAAATGATGATTACAGTAACATAAAATGACCCACTTTAGCACGCAGTTGTGACAGATCATTGTACGTGACATTCTCTCACAGATCTCTCTAATAAATTAAAATTTATGAGGTAATCTGTGTTTTCACCATAGGAACAGCTTTGAAGACCGAGTGCTAAAGAGTGTTATGCATGTATTCACACTTCAGTTAAATGGTGCACTCTAAAAATTAAATATATTAAAAAAAAAAAAAAAAAAGACAGAAGCCTCTCCTGTGAACAGCAGAGTCACAGTAAAACAGAAACAGGAAAATATTGTTGCTCAAAGAAATCCACATGGGCTTCTTTGTTCAGTATTAACCACTTAGGCAGTGTTTCATCTTTGTTTCAGCGCATATATAACGGAAACTTTCCTTCTCTTAAACACAGAGCAGGGCAACGGGTCTGAGGGGTTCACTGGTGGGTGACAAGTCGTAACAGTAAGCATTTTGTTCTAGACAGGGGCCAATGGTTAAAACACTTTCAACGGTTTATTTTCCTTCACATTGATGTTTCATTTCCTTACAGCCTTGTATAAGCCATCTGAAGGTGAGTGCGAGTTGTGTGAGTTCTCACCGAGCGGAGCGGACATGAGTTGGGGTTGCAGCAGGGCTTCGAGGCAATTGATCAATGACTCTGTGTTCCCTCTGAGAGATATAGGAAGTACAGAGAGAGCAGCAGCAGCAGCAGCCAGCTCCTTAAAATAGCTCCGCCGATTGCAGTCCAGCTTTAACCCAAATAATGGGGAGGCTGACCAAGGTCTGGGGAGGTCCCTACATTTTTGATTAGCTCCTGACCTCAGGGTGGAATGGCGATAGAAGAGAGATTTCATACCGTGGAGACAGAAAAATGGGACAGGTCTTCCTATTTAATTTTCTCTGTCTCTGTGGCCTTGACGCTCTTTTTTTAACCGGTCTTTAGGTGACTGTTGAGTAAAAGATCAATGTGTAAGGTGGCGATCTCACCCACACACAACAAGTCTGTGGGTGACAGCGGGTGGGTGGGTGTGTGTATGTGGTGCTTCTTTGTCGTCATCCATCACATCTGTCAGATTAGACCCACCTAGCAATAGTTCCAGGGGAATAGCGGACGGTCACCTACCCAGATATGGACACACATTCCATAAAAACATATATTTCCATTTAAACCCTTTTTATTCTTTAAACAACTTGACATTGAATATGAAAACTTATAAAAAAATAAAACACTATCAAAGCCTCATCTTCCAAAGGGATATCCCGGTATAGCTGAGCCTGAGTACACATTAAGATAAGATGAAATTTTAATGATCACAGTGGGCACATATCCAGCAAAAAAGAGCTTTAATGACTCATATTTCACACAAAAATTTGAATAGACTTCAGCCAATCTCGATGAAAGAGTCATGATGTAACATTTATCTACTTACACAGAGTTTGTATTGTACCTTCAGCTTATTATTTGTTGACAGCAACTCCCTTTCTAACCAAAAGGTAGCTAGTATTGCATACTGCCATTAGGCTTATGTGCAAAATTTTACCAATATTTACTAAATATTGAAAGAAGAGAAGTGCGTAATCTTGTTTTTTTCCATTAAGTCACAAATGCGATGATTTATTTATTTGTTATTACAAAATAACATGAGAAGTCATTCAATGAACATGGTGACAAACATAAATATAGTGTTGATTTACAGATATATTTATTATTATTATATATTATCCCTGTATCTCCTACTAAATTAAGAATTAGGTGTGTCCTCACATACTGCACCATGTTTCTTTTAAAACTCTTCTTCGACTGGTGTAACGTCCATCATCTGGGTTTTTTATTCATATGAGTATTTGCAAAAAAAGGTCTTTCCATTGCAGTTTTGCGTAATATACCAATATTGTGACACCCAAAAAAATACCTCTTGCCAACGCAAAAACTTTTATTCAAGCAACAAAAGTTTTTCCTATATTTCCATTAGCTAAATTTTTTATGCTCAAGTTGTATTTGCGATATTTGAGAGTCATTGAAAAAGCGTCTATGTTTCTCAAATCAAATAATCCCTTTAGTGCACTTATATTATGCAGTACAACATGTTAGCATTGTCTCAATTGTAACAACCCATTGTGTACTTACAACTATAAATGGCAACCCAACATTCTTTCTCAGTAGTTTTTAATGGTTTATCAGTGGAGAAGTCTCACCTGCCAGAATACCTGCTGATAAATGTAGTTTTCTGTTGCATTATTCACTACCCTGTACTTTTATTTGCATTACAATGTACTCATTTACTTTGCATGACCATGACTTTGTACAGAGCACTGTTTGCTGTTACTGCCATGATCACAGTTTCCTCTGCCACCATTTCAGAAGTTTTCTGGTCCTTCCCCTGACACTTCACGGCCAAGATAGGGGGATCGGGATGCGATCACCGAGGGTGAGAAATGTCCACACTGACTATTTTCAGTATACAGCTAGGTACCTACAGTTCTCTGCCTTTTGGCATAACTGACAGTGTGAATACACTTACACACTCAAAATAATAAGTTTAAGTGAGGAAGTACACAATTTGAGACACAGTGTGTTACTCTAGAGAGGCAGAGGAGAGATACTGGCTTTCTGGGGAAAACAAGCCACATGCTCTCCATAAAAATCACTGTATGTATGTTGTTATTGTGCATGTAAACAACCCAGACAGTCACTGATACTAAAAATGGAATTAGCAAATGTCAATACACAGCTGACTTCGACACGACCTTCATGAAAGCAGACAAACAGATGCAAATCTTACATGTTGAACATTTAAGTTTCTAGGTTAAGCTGCTTTTAGCCCACTAAAACAAATATTCCCATGAGGCCAGGTTCCTGAAATTATGGCAACAACTCAGTGGCTATATTAGCATTATGTGTTTAGGGTAGGTTAAGTATAGTTCCATGCACTCATGTAGGTAAAGAAAGCCTTATTTTGCAGAAACATTTTGCATCCCCACAGAGCTGCATCAACTTTATGACTGTTATCTTAATGTAGCTTAATGAGAGAAGACAAGACTCAGCTTTTCCATGACCCAGAAAATAGAAAAGCAAATCAGCGAGCAATAAAAATAGAAAGACCATAAATGGAACTGTAAATAAAAATGAAGTAAATAATTATAATGATGATGATTCTGGACAAGTTGCTCATTAGCAGAAGGGACTTCAGAGGAATTCATCTCACTATGCTGTGTGTTCACCAATACGACTTTTCCTGTCGACTAAACAGATAAACAGATCCAGCAGAGAGCGGCTGTGCCAATATGAAACATGCTCTTTTCTTTCTTTCCTTCTGTCTCCATCAATATCTTGTTTCGGTTTTTGCCCCCCACTGTTCTGTGCATTTCTCTGCCTCTCCCTCCCTCTTCCTCTGTTTCTTTCCACACCCTCCTCCTCCTCCTCCTCCGCCTCCTCCAACCCTCTCTCCATCTCCCTGCCTTTGCTCGCCTTTCTCAGGGTCAATTAAGCTACAGTAACTAAACAGCAGTGCACCCTGTCACATTCCATCCAGTTCCTTTCAATGAGTGACTACAACTTTCACTAAAACAAACGGGCTTTGAAGGAACCCACTCCAGCAGCTATTACCATATGAACAACTCACTTCCTACTGCACAATGAAGTACCTTGACAGACCTTCGCTGGCCTCAGGCTGTCCTTCGTGGAACTGTGTTATTAATGGGGTATAAAGAAGGGTCTGTGTGCAGGTTGTCTTCCCTGATTCCCCCTCTGTTTAGGCCCAGTCTGTTTGGCTCTGCTTTCCCAGTGCTGCAATATTTACTTCATAGGGGGTCGACTGCAAAAGCAAAGCTCACACACACCTAAGTACACACAGGCTCACAGCAGGGTGGGCATAAGCAGAGAGAAAATACATGAAACAAAAACTTTGATGTACACACACTTGCACACATGTTCACACAAAACATGTACACACTTTCAACTACAAGCGCACCATACTGTGCACTTGAGAGGCCAACCTCCACCAAGGGAAGATTTCTTCTCTCATCCACCTCCTCACAGAAACACTCCAAATCTTACAGTGGGTCAACAGCTGAAATCTTTAAAAAAAGGAAGAGCATGGGTTATTTTAGATGGCCTTCAAATCTCTTACATGTATACAAATAAAACTGTGGCTCACAACAATACTATTCACCCACGGGCAGTTCATTAAAGCTTTTCCGTTTCTGAAGATGTGGAAAGAAGTGAAATACCTCACTAAAAATATTGCCTTATGCTTAGTTGTTTTACCTCCAATAACACATTTTTGTGAGTAAGTGAAATGACTACAGTGGTAGCAGTATAAAACACACTGTATCTGTAGAGACATACAAAGAAAATTCTGTTTGTGTAAGGCAACTGAAATGAAAATGACTATAGAAACTAAATGGTAATGATGTCCTAGCAAAAGCCAATAAAGGAATATGCAGCACAAACACTGGCTTCATTTGTTAATTTACTAATACAATAATGACATCACAAAACTGCATCAAAATATTTGTGTGTGCACAAGGTCATAACTATAATAGAACAATATTTCCTGTGGTGACAAATCTGTAATTCACACTGTGCGGGCAGGTGTATCGTCTTTTCTACTTTGACCTGATCTATTTCTTTGCATCTCTTTACCTCAAAGACTGAGTGACCTGCCCTGTTCATCCACCACAGTGAAAAGCACGGCTGATATTGACTGAAACAGAGACGGAGGGAAATATCATATAATTTGGTCAGGTACCCAACACGAGTTTGTTTGTCGTATCTATACATTTGATCTGCTTGGGGGAGGAAGTTTTGTTGAATGGCTCTTTGTGATCCAGTACTATAGCTTACATCCTTGGCCTGAAGGGTGGGTGGGCAGAAACACTATCAGATAGGTTAAACTGAACACTCAACCATACTCATGTTCTCCTGTGTTAGAACATGATGGAGGGAAACTCAGATCTGTGCATTGTTTCATTACAGGAAGCATAATATACACCCTGCAATCAGATCTGTACTTACGCTGTCATGTGTTTTTAATACAACACAAACTAGGAAAATGCCACCGCACTACAAAAATCCATAACAGAGGAAAAGGTAATGCACTTAAAGACCATGACTCAGTGTACTTGGTTGGGCTGCACTTTGATGTGTAAATTCAGAAACATATTGTAATTGAAAGAAATCGGAAAGAACAGATGGTGTGACAAAGTGTTACATTATGCAGCAATATTGTATCATACCTTGTTTTACTGCTCCCACTAGAGTTGTAAAGAAACAGTGCCAAAAGCCATCAAGCCAAAACAATGTACTATTACGTCTGTGAGGTTTACCAGTCTGTCTGTGCATTGGGCATTAAACTGATTAAATTCTAGATCACCACTGCCACTGCCCGTCATCATTAAATTGTGTTTCCCCAGCAGGCATCTGGAGCCAACAAACAAAGAAAACCTGAGTCAGAGAATCCAGCATGGATCAGATCTTCATCTGACCACAAAGTTATCCGACTCCCTGCACATGTTTGACCTGTTGACACCTGATACACACAACCCAGCCCAAAATGCTAATAGCGGATACTTCTGTCCATAGCATGAATGACATAGAATGCATATGTAACTGGAAGAATATAGATGGTGGGACGTGTGTGTGTGTGTGTGTATGTGTATGTGTATGAGTACCAGTGTTAGCTCGCTCAATCAGTTAAATGTCATACCAGTGTGCATGAGTGTGTATGTGTGTGCACTTGTATGCTTGTCATCTAGAATTTCTAATGAACTGTCACTGCATGACAAAAGCTTATCTAAAGTTTGTTATCTCGAACTCATATTTGTTCATCAAACTCCACCGTAAAAGCCCTCAGAGGTGGATAAAGTTCCATCATCCACTAGGTAATAAAATACACTATTTGTCCTCTTACACAAATGGCTGCAATACAGGTGTGCTCCTCTAGCTGCCCATTTGAGAGATAGCTATCAGTTAAGAGGGTAACCAAAGCCCCTTCACTCTTCAGGTCCCCCCATTCTCTGCATTCATCTCCTCATTGCATCCCTTCCTCTGAGAATAACATCTCCTTTTAGCTCTGTTTACTTGAGGCATATGGCAGGCCTACTGTAATCAGCAAGCTGTTCCTATGACTAACCTTTCTGCTATGGTTTTGCTACTTCATTCTCATGATCACACATCATATGATAACAATATTTAGGCTCATTTGTACCATCAAGTAACTCATGATGTGTGCTCCTTAAGATGGAAAAAAAAAAAAAAAAAAAGGGAACGTAGTGGTCACTTATGAGACGAGGAAAGACACACAGGTCAAAAACAGTAATAATGCTTCTATTGATTACGATCTCGCCATCCGCTTCTACACCCTCCTCGATGTAACACGATGCATCCCAGGGAATGAATAACCATTGCTAATGGCTATAAAAAGCTCTTGAGAATCAGCTAACGTCCCAGCCACTAAAATCAATAACTCCCCCAACCACAATCTTTATTTAATCTCAATATAGTGGCATAAGGAATTAGGGATGAAGAACAGATGAAAAATTGCTTAGGTTGATGCTAAACAGCAGACTTCACTCCTTGTGTTTGGTTGAAAATAGACTGAAACACTGTCACTACAGCCTATCTCATGTTTAAATATTA
The DNA here is from genome assembly GCA_029822895.1 of Maxillicosta whitleyi. NCBI lineage: Eukaryota > Metazoa > Chordata > Actinopteri > Perciformes > Neosebastidae > Maxillicosta > Maxillicosta whitleyi. Next base: position 12,592,111 of record JAPSES010000219.1, read on the forward strand.
CTTGGACTTAGACTGATTTAGCCAGGCTAAAAACCACTTCGCTGCTATCCTATAAGGTGCTTTAAAATAAAAATAGCACCACTCGTTCTCACTGGTATGTCAGAACAGCTCTAGTCATTCACAAACTATTCTACCCAACACTTAATTATATAATGAAACACATCTCCCCTGTGCTCAGCCCCACCACTCAGATGATGCGGGAGTCGTAGCCCAGGCACTATTTACTGTAATAATTAGCCCTGTGTTACAAGCGTGGAAATCACCGTGATGACGGGGTAACTATCTGACTGCCTCCAGGGTGGGACAGGCAATGAGTATGCTTGAACAGAAATTCACGCCTTATTATGCATGTGCTGGAGGTAAGAAATGCTGCCTCCCCAGGTAATTAATGCCATGTAGGCTGCTTCTTACAGACAATCACCCTGAACAAAGTGTGATGATATAAAGTGGGAGTGAAAATAGCAAAACCCCTGTGGTAATTTGCCCTTGGTAATCAGCATATCTCATGGTTCTAGAAGATAATTTTCAACTACTTAAATATTGAAAAGTAAGGAGTTATGAGTGGGTTACAAAACAGGTGGGTCTATCAAATTTAAATACAATGCTCAGTTGTGGTACTGTAAATACTACTTCCATGCTTTTCTTGGACGTTTGCTGTTCTATTACTTCCTATCATCATTAAATCATACAAATATTATAAAAGTTATGTATCCAAACTACTAGGTGATCTTTGTAGATTGTAGAAAGTCATTTGGCATACAATCTGTTTTTCAGAGAAATTATGCAGATAGCATCATCAATTCCTATTCTACTAATAATCACTGTAAATGGGTCAGCTGCCAGCATAATTACTATAGTTTACAGAGTGCTGCATTGTAGATTGTTTGTGGCTTTAATGTTTCGAGGCTGGGGAGTGGAATTAAGTCCACTTATAGTAATTCTTTAAAGTCTGTCAGCAGTAAACATGTTTGCTTAGTCCACTTTAATCTGTAGGACTTTGTTTGATGTGTTTTCTTTCGCTGATGACATATATTCATGATTAAGAGAGCATGTTAAGATCATGTTTAATGGTGGTGGTGGTGGTGGTGGTGATGGTGGTGGTGGCCAAAGCTGATCATGCAGGTGCTTTGCCTTTGATCTAAAACACTATACGGGAGATCTTCAATGTCATTCTGAGGTGTGTATTAATTCATTATGAAAAAGTGGTGAAAGGAAAACGTTATAATGTGGGTAATTCATAGGAAACTCCTTATATCATGATTAACCAATAAATCTAGTTAAAATTAATCACCAAAAGTTAAAACAAAGATCACAGTCCAAATTGTGGATCATCAATGAATTTTCTGACCAGATTACCCACTTCTCTTCTTACCTACAGTTGTTTTATTTATGTATTTTACTTAAGTTTAACTGTTTATGTTTAAGTATGAGTGCATGTGGGTGTAAGTAAGAACTGTCCAGGCCAGTGTGAGTATATGGTTCATTAGTAATGTAAACAAATGACCTATTAATTTATCACTACATCCTCATTCTCCACAGTGTTGTAATGACAATATGCCTTTGTCTGCACTATCTTAATTCATTTACTAAAGTCTGGGTCGCCCAGAGACACCCTGACTAACCAAAGTGCACACAGACACTTGTGCATACACAATAAGTCCTTCACCTGTTAGTGTGTGAAACAAATGACGGGTGCAGTGGCGCCAGTGTGAACACACCACCATGTCCCATCTTATCGGTTGGCTGCATGAAACCCTGTTTGTTCTAGATAGAGTCTACAGCAATCAACCAGTCTGCTACAGGGAATTCAGCTGCCCCTGGATGACTGCACCTCACAAGGCTGAACAGAGACATGAAACCAGCACAACACGAGGAACACATGCAGATCAAAGACAGATAGTCTAAATGACAACAATAGGCCTACACCACAATATTAACTCAGCGCTCCAAACTCCCAGTCTTATCTAGGTCAGAGCAGCACTCCAAAAGACTCATCCCATCTCCTTTCCTTGCCGTCTGATTTCTTTGTTGTCATGTGTGATGATGTAACATACTGTAACTTTGCAGTGTACACTCGACATGGAGACCAGGTAGTCAGTCTCCCTTCTAAAAATACTCCAAAAAAGTAACAATACTCTCTCGAATAACAGGTACTGTGGAGTAAAAACAGAGGAAGCAACTGCAATTGCACATTCTTTAAATGGGAAGGCAGCAGTCCTCTAATATGCGCACATATCAAATGTAATAAATTCCCTACCCATCAAAATATCCACAAAGATGTCATGCAAAGAGTGATTTCTGGATAATGAGACTTTTGTCACTTCATGTAAATGATTAACGGATAGTGAGTCTAGATGGCCTCACCTGCTGTCCTATGTTCCTATCCAGTTACCAGGCTAGCATTACTAGACTAGCTACCATTACTAGATCTCATCCACTCAGTGTTAGTTCACATGTACCCTGACACAAACACACAGATGTAGAGAGGAAAGATAGGAAGGAGAAGAGAAACTGAAGAGGGGATGACTAATAAATTGGCTCTTTTTTGTTTTTCCTACCTGTTGAGCAGTTGAAAACCACAGCTTAAAGCATTTATGCAAACGGGATTCACTGAGAAAACACACATTGTATTAATCCCCTTCAAAAACAAGGATTATTCTCTGTGATGGTGTCTGACCAGTTCTGACTCATCAAACTCTCTGCAGAGAGGCTGGGCACATAGCCACATCTACTCACTCACACTATAAACCCAATTAAATAATCAGGGGTTCAATTGGTGAATAATACCACAATCAATAAACACAAGATTTGTTAGTAATTTGGATGAAATTAAACAGATCCCACAAGAAACAAATACAGGGAAGTTATCAGCGAAACAGATGAGACAGTCCCAGATTAGTTGAGGATGGGAGTAGATCAAAAGACAGCCATTTAGTATGCAGCTGCTGCACTGTCCAATCAAACCAAACTACTTTGAGACTAAAATAGGCCTCATTGCAGAATTCTCAGTCTCCACACACACCAATTTATTCAAGGGTGCATACATATACAAACAAAACACTAGCTGAAATGCACGTGCATACCCCCAACACACCTTCATAAACCCAGAAGCAATCGCCGCCTGAATAATCCAGTCAGCACACATATCAAAACCTTAACAGGTTTAGAAAAGCAATGAGGCTTTTTAACAAATAACGTAAAAAGGCCCCCAGTAGACTGTGATGAATGAATTAAGTCAAGCATGCTGTGAACATTATCAGAGTGGGGGATGAATGAATACATTATCATGCAAGACACAACTTCTCTTTTCCTGCCTCACAGCTTGTCAGTCTTCCTGCCTATCAACCTGCTTGCCTGATTACCTGCCCACATACAGTGCACCTTTTGTCCACATTAAAGAGGGGGATGGATGGGGCAAAGTGAAAAATTATTTCTTTTCACAAAATTCCTTCTGACAGGTAGTGTGTTGCATTTCTTCACTCAGTGCCTCAAAGCCTCACTGACCTCTGCCCCTCCTGGATACGCCCAGTCTATTTTCGTTACTCTCAGATACTTTTGTTGTCTTCTCTACTTCCTCTGTGTAATCTAAGTTACTTCTATACATTTCTGCATCCCCCAAACACATGACTACCTGCTTCAACTGAATATTTCCCTCGCAGCCTGCCTGCCTGCCATCACATCAGCCACTCTCTATGCTCTTTCACTCTTTTTTTCAGTTTTTACACTGCATGGTTCCCAATCAGCACAACTCTGTTCACTTCTAGTAACTAGATTTTCATTCATTTCCCACTGCAGATTTGGTGCCCCATTGATCCAGCCTGTTGTCATGGCAACATGACATGAAACTGCTGCAACGTCATCTCATTTGCAACATGGGTTACCATATGTCGTAGTATAGTATGCTAGTGGTGTAATAAAATGAATCAAAAATGATTTCTGTTTATTCAGTCCCATCTCACAAAATAATACCACAGTGACAAAGTGCTTATTCCATATTCAGAGTTTTCCTTTTGACCTTTCTCTATCACATCTGCTCCCTTGCAGAGATGATTCCAAAACAGTACAATCCACAACATTTGCCAAATATAAAATCGAGAATAGGTGAGTAGAGTCAAGAAGAGTCAAGGAGATTCAGCTGAAGAGAGTTGACCAAAACTATGAGGTATAAGAGGCTATTTGACACATTGTGTATGCTTCAAAATACTACAAGATTATAATGAAGGCATATTATATTTAAGATATCATCCAAATGGACACAGAAAACACAAACATTAAACATAAATGTCAACCAACCACATCAAAACATTCCATGGTTATGTTCAAAGATTTAATGGTTAAATAGTTAGGGGTGTTTTGTGGTGTTGGTCAAAATGGAATGGACAACACTTAACATTTTCATGACCTGCAAGTGTTTGAGTAGCCTAAAATAAACACCACATGAGATACAGGGCAAGACCCTTTTCTCTGGTGTCAAAGACCCCTGCTTTGTATACCCATCCAACCACTTTGACCTCCCTGTTGACTTCTTTGCAGCAAGAATGCATCCCTTCCTGGATGAGAGAAAACTTCACTGGTGCAGGTAGTGAAGGCACCATGCATGTTTTTCCTAAAATATAGATTGAAAACCAAATTACTAGCATGCAGGTGTGTTACATAGGAGATAACATTGGCTGCTGGTCTGTCTGCTGGCCTGGTAGTCTACATTTGCCTATCAGGCACCTCTCAGCCAAGACTGCCTTCATACCATACATTTAATCAGCCCAACAGTCCTGGTTACTGAGCAGCCTCTCTGTGCGGACTGAATAGTGTGCATGCATATGTGTGTGTGTAAGTGTGTGTATGTGTGTGGGATGTGAGTGGGCCTTTGAAAGGCCTCCACTCAGCAGAGTGATGATAAGTACTCCCAGCCCAGCGCTCCGCATGAGCTGATGGACAGACAGGCCGCAAACACTGGGGGCCTTGTGGTTGCCTGTGTGTGTGTGTGTGTGTATGTGTGTTTATTGTGGTAAAAAGTGGGAAGGAGAGATGGTGTGCTGTGGTGGCTGGGGACTGGAGTGTGCGTGTGGGTCTGTGTGTATTCCTTTTTTCAGCAGCCATGCCACCAGGCCATGCCACATGGCTGCAATTTGTTCATTAGCTATGTAATAAATGTACACACACACACAGAGGTAATATTGTTCCGAGTTCTGCCTGATTGGATTTTGAAATAGAGGACCCTCAGGGGAATGACTTGTAGTCTGGCAGCCACTGTGACCAAGATGGCTGATTTCTTAACTAGGTTTGAGGGGATCTCTTAAACACACATGTAGTCTGCATTTTTCTATTTGCTCTAAAGGACATTTTGACCATAGGCTTGAATAATCTTGGTTTAGTAGATTTCAGGTATCGCTAGCTCAGATATGTTCCACAACTTGTAACTTAATTGATTTGATTGCTTTCATATGCTTGAATGTAAAACTCTCTCCTCATAATATCTTATGTTTATGTGTCAGAATAACTACAGGTCATTGTAAAGATTTACCACTCACCTGGAAAGAATTAATATTCACCCGGGACCAATTACAAGCAATCTATCATCATCATCAGTGCGTTTGAGGAGCTGGGGAAGGTTGCAACAAATTACCTGCTGTCTAGGATATCAGTTGATGCTTGTTTCAGTTGAACTCATCCTGCCAGGTTTGGAGCCAACTTGAAAATATTTGCATCACAGGATAGTGAGTGATATTAGATTATGTGAAACTACATCCCCGCTGACAGACAATTTGAACAGAAATGTTGCAGTGAAGGAAATCCAGAAACATGGATAATAGACTAAATCTGTCTAGAGTTGTTGGGCCCACGTGTGGAAACCAGCAACAGCGCTGTAGAAGAAGAAGCTGCTTGTTCCACATTCAGCAGGGCTTATAGCCTCTGGGAGAGTAGGACTGCTGCTCTGCTGTGAGCATACAGATCACCTTACACACCGGCTTTCCTCTGCTTTGATGACTGATGTGCACGCATGCATGCACATCCACACACACACACAATCATCTCGCTTCCACAAATACTCAGGAGCATTAAAACCCTGGATTTACACACACAAACACACGCACCTTTACTCCCTCCCCCACCTGGATTAATTCACCTGCTGCACCTGAGAATGCGACCGCTGTGATGTCACATGCAATCCCATCACTTCAAAGCCACACATGTACCTCTTTGCCATCAGCACAAAGACCAAACACACTCTCTACTAATTCCTTTGTGTTTCTGTCCCCTAAAAGTAATTCCTCTACGGAAAGGCCATACACAGCGTAGCTCACAATCAGGTATATTCTTGTTTATCTATCCCATTGCCTCTTTACACTGCAGTATTCTCACAATTACAGGGTTTCTTTATTTCAATTTCCTCTCAGCAACATGAAAGAAACTGCCCTGTAAATAAGTGTCTTTGTGTGTGTCTGTAAATGCACACAAGCATTTAAGTTAAAGGTGGTTATGAGCACTGAATCCCATGATTACAGTGCTGCCAGTTGTCTGCCCTCCAAAAACTCCCTTTGGAAATGCTCACAAGTGGGGTATGATGTGATGAGACAAGGCGATAATACAACCACCACATTAGTGCATGGTTAGCCATTAAAAGACCCAGATGAGATTATGAGGTCATATGGGAGGTACAAAGCCTACAGACAAAACAAGAACAGTCTCACTGAAAGTAAGAGTGCATGTTCAGTGCGCCTTCTGCACAGATCAAGAAAATGCAGCAGTTGGTTGAGAGAAAGAAAACAGGACAGGAAAAGCAGAAATAGAAAGACAGAGAGATAAATACGGGGACAAAAGACAGAGAGTCAAGGTTTTATATCTCCTTGGAAAATTCCATGGAGGTCAATTTCCTTTGTAATCCATCATTGAATAACACATGAATTCAGCATGATTTACCATCAAAACATCCAACTGAGCATGAAACAGGAGGCCCTGGCCCATCTTCCATCTCTGCGTGGAAGGCTCTTCCATTGTAAAAGCAAGGTACATATCAGCCGTTCAATGTACTGTAACACTAGAGATGCATTGGCCCCGTGAACACACTTTTCACAAGATGATGCCTACTGTGAAAATATTCTTATGCTCTCTTAAGAAAAGAAGGAACAGAGAGAGAATATACAGTGTGAGAGCGAGAATGAAAAGATGCATGCACCGAAGGAGATAGAGGATCCACCGCTGAGAGATAAAAATGGAATCCATTTTGGTTCTTGAAGCACACTCATTTACACTGTGAGGACCTGCTCAGTGTGTTGGCTGGACATGGGTCTTTCAATCACTTCCCATCTTTTATGCTCCTCTGCATGTCAATTGTTCTGCTTTTGCCCATGCTATAGTGTTTATATCATTTTCCATTCCTTTCCCTTCCCTTGCCTTCCTTTCCTTTCTGCATGTTCCTTTCCTTTTTTTTGCCTTTCCTCCTCTCTCCTCTTCCTCTCACTTCTCTCTAGGCAGCCAGGCACCCCAACACTGTCTCAGGTCCTGAAACTATGGCAACGGAATGAGAGAGCAAGCGCTCCCTATGATTAATAGATGAGAGATGCAGTGCCAATCGCTGGGGCCTGGGGAGGAGGGACAGATGCACTCGAACAATGCCACGCAAACATACATGCATAGTCAGAGAGTGTACACATACTAAGTGCACATACTCAAACCCCCCCACCATTAACCACCCTCTGTGCTTTGTGGTACTGTAGAAAGAAAATGGGAAATGGTCTGACATATACACACATTGGAAGACACATAAACAGTGCGTTATAGGTTTCTCCACCATAGTCAAGGCTAAAAGAGCAAATGAAGAGGCGGCAGAGTTTCCTAATGCTTAACATCCACATGACACACACCTTCTTATTGGCTGCCAACAAGTGAACTAACCACAGAAATAACCACAGAGCAAGAGGCAACAGCAGCACACTGGGCCCTAATGAGTCTTAACAGACTGTGGCTGTCTCCATGACTCACAGCTGGCTGCGCTCACCTGTAAAAGCACAACAGCACGACTAGAACTAGGACATCATATTCTTACTTTATGTACCACAATTTACATAATCTGACCTGTGGACAAGATTTGGCTCTTTTCAAGGCCAGTCAGTCAGCCATCTCCCAGGCAATCACACAAAGCCCTGCTGCTCTTGGATTATCCCTGCAAATGCATCATAAGCAATAACAGACAACCAAAGTCAGATGTGACAAAGGTATTATGGCATGTTAATGTAGCACTAAAGTGCTTAAAATACAAAATTTCCCAGAAGAGAAATGATGTTATAAGCTGATTTTCAGTGTTTGTGAAAGCTTCTTGATTTGATTCATGTTTGGTGAAGTTTGGCTACCGAACCTTATTCTCCGTAAAAATGGGCTGGCTATCACTTTCTAATTCACTTAATTTCTAACAACAAAGCCTTGCCAAGGACCAACAGCCAAAACACCAACAGACAGGCATCCAATTCTGCCACTGACATGTGGCACCAAGCCCAAAATAAGCCTTTCTGCTCAGTCCTTCATGCCTCTGGCTTCGTTGGCATAACATGAGCAATCAATTATGCTAATGTTACGAGTATGAGGAGTGTTTAACACATGGTTGGTTAATTCAATGGAAGCACTGTAGAGTCATTTATGGGGAGCTGGAAGGGTTAACACTAAGTGGGAGGCAGTTAGAACAACAAAGCAAAACTTGGAAACAGGAACGTCATGCATGTGTGTCTATGTGTGTGTTGATGTGAAATAGAGAGCGAACATAGACTAGGGCCAGTGATTACCAAATGATTACTTTTTCAATGAGCCATGCTGTGAGTAAAACGCACTGGATAGAGTAGATATCATTTATCATCATATAAACAGTTGGCAATGTATTCTACTTAAGGATGGAGGTTATAGAGCAAATACACTACCATATTCTCTCATCCTGCATATCATTTAGTAAATGAACAGTATTTTTCAAATATTAAGTTTGACATCTGAGGGTCAGTAAAATCCCAAGTAAAAATGAAACAGGTGGAGCAGTAAGATTCAGATGAAACAGTTTACACAGAGTGTAATTTGTAATGGCTGATTAGAATATCATGCTGTTTGTTTTTCTTCACCTGCTACCACTGAATCTAAGAGCACAGCTAAAATCAGCAAATGTGCCATGTAACATCTATGATGGGCAGTTCTATTAAAATCCAAGCTTGTTTGATTCTGCTGACCTGTATTTCTGAATGTAATGCGTTAAAACATAAACTGTATAGTGTGCACAAACTCACAATTATCCTTTTTTTCCATTCAACAGTTGTAGCAGGCTTTGTCATTCAGCGTCAAGGCAACATAATTGAAGCAGCAGCAATTTAGAAAGATGTGGAAACTGGAAAATGGGTTAAGCATCAATAAATCACATGCAGATGAGTGAGAGGGGTTTGATGCTTCCTCGCTCTCTAATTGTTTCAAAAAACACCAGCCCACACACCAAGCACGCACATCAATAAAACATGGGTTTTATAAAATATGCATAAATACACACACTATTGAATGTGCCTATTGACACTAACTGAATGAGGACCAATGGTTAACAGCAGCTGACCGTTCTTGTTTATAATAATAGGACAATTCATTTGGACAAAAGCAAAGCCATTTATTAATTATTTAAGCCTATACTGTAGTCAGGCTGCATTTGCATCTGTTCTTAACTGGCAAAGGTAAATACAAACTCTCCTCAGTCTCTCCTGCTCCCTTGCTTTCAGACAGACATACAGTGTGACAAATTCACATCAGTCACACACAATGCCATCCCCGTTGCTATTGTTAGGGGATCGGCAGATCAAACGCTCCACAGAGCATTGCTCCAAATACAAGCAACTCTGGTTGCCCTGTGCTATTCTCCTGCTCCATATAGGGAACAAGAAGGCTGCTGTCACAAAGGTAATCATGCTGTAATTCATGTATCACTACCACAACATGTCAGTGTATAAAGTGTTAACAGCGGGATTAGCACCATGGATTTTGGTTTTGTAGCCTTTCTGAGAGCGTGTGTTGGGATTTACAGCCCAAGCAACATCTCAAAAAATGCCTCCAGGACATTTAGATGCCTTCAGGCAAATGTTGTAGGAGGAGCAGAGGTAAAATGTTAAAACATACTGCTATTTCACATTCAAGGTCTATAATCTCTAGCACAATATGTAGACCGACTGCAAAAACCGTAAGGTCACAGATGAAAAAACCCCATAACACATCACAAAGCATTGCTGAATATTTCCAATGATAGCTGGAAAAACAACACCCTTTCCTCTTTGATCTGACATGAAACCTTTGTCTTCTTTAATAAAAGGCTGTTAGTAGAATCATGTTTCCAAAACAACATGCTGCCAGAAATCAGCTGACAAGAGAAATGTTTTTTGTGGGCATTCAATACTTCTTATATTCCACCATTTCTATCATCACTGCACACTGTGTATAACCTACATTTGGAGTTACTGAATCCTTTTTCCAGGTTTTCCTAGTGCCTCTGGGAATCTTTCATACTGGGAGAGAGGAGAGAGGAGGAGAGATGAGGAGAGGAGAGGAAAACCATTGGGAGTGACTGGGTGTTGGCAGTCAGGCTGCTGGATGTGGTTTGTGAGGCCTCTATCTCCTCTCCCAGCTTGTTAAAGAAATAATGTGCAGCAGCACTTCATTTAATGGCCAATACACTTCTGAGACTGGCATATTTTTGGTTTTCCGGTCAGAATTACAAACATTAGAATGATCCCTTGGGCCAGAGAATATTAATGACCACTCTGTCTCTTCCCTAAACACACCTTTGTATGTAGGCTACTGTATGTGTTTATTACAAAATACAGATTAGGTCAGAGACTGAAGAGGGCATGTATTTAAGAACAAAATGTAGAAATGAAAAAAAGAGACTGTAAGGAGGGGCTTGTGACTAGTCCACATGTAAAATCCTGCTTTTATTCTGAAATTATTGTAAAAATGAAAAGAAATAACAAATAAAAAAAACACATCATGCACTGTAACAAATAAAGTAAAGCATTTGGAAACAAATTAGTTATGAATAGGATGTGATGAAGTTGGGTACTAAGCATTTTAAATCTTTTTTTAATTTTATTATTATTATTTTTATTATTATTTTACAGTGGGTGTTTTAAAAGCAAATATTTTATAGGCTACTTTAATTCTCCGGGGTCAAAGAAGGTTTAGAAACGCGTTGTATTGGTGGCCGAAGTAAGTTCCGACAAACACGTTTATCATTGGCTCACATGTACCTGGTGGCCGAAATGGCACTGTTATTGTTTTGCTTGTATTTAAGCACGATATAGTCTAGAATATCTCCAGAGAGACTGACACTTCTTTATTCATGAGGGTAAACAGCATAAGAGGGATTACGCACGATAATGTAGTCTGTTTATATCGGCACAAAGGCTGTTTTTATGGAGGCGAAAAGCCTCTGAGGTATCATCTGAGTTGGGAAAATATACTTTTTCGTTTTTATTAACTTCCAAAATGCGTTTTATACGCGCGAAATAAGCTGAAGTTGATAGGGAAGCCCCTGTAAAGCAGTGCACTTGTCGCCCGGCAGCTCTACAGAAAACAAGCCTCCGGGGCTGGGGAGAGACTGGTGGGGAGGCTCTAAGCGCACCTAAAGTTTAGAATAAACAAAGAAATCTTACCTTCAGCTCATGAATGGATGTGCTGCGGAGTGGTTATACAGCTCTGTCCTTTAGTAATCCATGAGACAGTGCTCTCAAAGCAGTTCAAACGGTGCTCGTTTCAGAATAACAATACGAGCGCTACTTTTCTCTTGCGCTTCTTTTTGTTACATGCCGCGCTTAAATCACACCTCTTCAAATCGGAATATCCATCGGAAATCCACTCTTGGGAGAAAAAAAACGACGTTTTCTTGTTAAAGTCCCCTCAGGTAAACTGAATGGACCGAACCAACCGGGTGTCCCAGAACTAGCTTCGGAGCTTGAATGCAGTCCCTTCTCCACAAAAGCCGACGGTCATCCTATTTGGAGATGAAGCTTCTTACCAGACTGGAGCGGAGCGCAGTGAGCCCAGCTGTCACCCACCCGCTACACACACACGCTCGCTCACACATACATAGGGAGGAGCTACGTCTTTGGAACGGGAGCTATTGTGTCAATGGGTGCCAGTTATGGACAACTGTATTTCTATTTATACGCAGCGGCATTTCATGAGAATGCGCACTGGCGAAACGGCGGAGAAAGTCTGCGCGCTATTAATAGCGTATACACAGGAAGAAAAAGGAGCGTGTTAAAAGTAACTTAACTGAAAACTGACTGAAAAATTAAGTGCCATTTTGTAACCTTGCTCTGTGTCATGCAAACTGCCCCTGGTAATTAGAGAGGCAATAAAAACACATGGCACAAGCATCTCCTTATGTTGTACTTGATTGTAAAAGCCGACGCGGTCAGGTTCAGTGTCTCTGCCTCTGTTGTCTCTGGTGTCAGGACCGCCCCTCCTTCCCTGGTGGTCCCTTCTGGTCGCAGGGTGGCACACACATACGCACACATCACCCACGCATAGCAGTCATCGGGGCTTTACAAATGGGCCCTAACTTACTTACTTATTTACTTACTTGGCCCTGATTTAATCAGAGGGGCCATCAAGTAAAACATGGAAACAACTATAGTTTATGTGATTGCTGACTAAATTCACAGTACATTTAAAACACAATCTGATACTCCTTTTTCCACTCTTTTTCTCTGTCTTTAATCTACTTTGCATTAAACCAAAAATACAAAAATAGCCTACATTACCCTGGAACAAAACACAAGCATCCACTAAGATTTAATATGTATTCAGTAACTGCACACACCTGTAGATCTTATTGATTTACTATATTAAGATGATATGTGTGAAGCTGTGGACGATGCATTATATAATAAGTGGCCACCTGTGGAGAGCACCAGTGTGTAGGTGTATGTGTGCGTAACTGTGCTCCTGAGTAGTGACCTAATAAGTACTATTGCTGTCTTGTTATTTTAACAGCTCACTGCTGCCTCCACAGTCCCAATGCCACATACTTTATTTATTTATTTTTAATGTAAATGCATTAACAATTGTCATTCAGTTCCTTATCTGTTGCAACTTATAATTGCTTTAAACATAACTCATGTACCATTATGCAAGTGAGTCGTCAAGTAGTTTAGATCCTGCAGCTGAACAATGATGATTACTTTGTTGTTTTGACATTCATTTGCTCTGATTTGCATTCTTCTTTGTCTTTATCCAAAGTTCATTTATGCACCATACATCTGATCTTACATTCTATTGTGTAGCAAGTTTATTTTATTTTTTTTGTTTGTTTTGGTCTTGAATGACGCTTGAGTGCAGATTAAAATGTGTATTTGACAAAGGTGAGTCAGTATAGATGCTAGCATGGATGCTATTGTTACTGTTCTGAAATAACTATGATGTAAGGCATCTTCAATAATCCAGAATAAGTGATTTTTTTAAAATCAACATCTTTTTTTTCAATTTTCAAATATATAATAAACATATAACAAACATAAATCTATAGTCTCAAACCCCCCCATGACTGGACCCTCACAAAATTCCATTACATTTGGCTGAAGCTTTTATAAGGTATAGGCATGTAAAGCATAAAGGGCCTTGCCCATGGGCCTACAACCTTCCTCACCAAAGTCAGTGGTGTAAATCACTAAGCTAACCCAGTCACACAAAATACACAAATAGCCAGATATAATTCATCTGCAGATTTAAAAAAAAAAAAAATGCACACACACACACACACACACACACACACACACATAGACATACATCATACATATGTATACATACACACAGAGTAAGTGATTTTTTTAAACAAACATGATCAAATAAATAATTTGTGGTTATAGCCTTTCCTGGAATAATCTGAAAAAAATATATTAGGAAAGTGTCCATATCAATAGATATGCAAATCTGCAAGAAAATTTAACTACCCTCTGAATTCCTCACACTCTAAAACACTCTTTTCACTCTTTAAAATCTCTCTCTTTTGATCACAGCCTCTCACTCTCTTGCACATACTTTGAAGTGGAAGTGTTTCTAAGTGTGGGAGGCGGTGAGGGTATAATTTGAGCTCAATAATGTCAAGATACACACCCGTTAGTTTGAACTCCGGAAATATGCTCATGTCAGAGCTGATCTCACTTATATTGGTAAAGTTCTCCCAGGCGCATTAGGGCTGTGTGTGATGCATCTGTAACTGAGCAGCCATCACATCCCAGAGTGGGACAGACAGTCGGCATACACCAGCTACTCTTCAGGGACTTTGCACAGCTCTATCTATATACAGGCTTTTTTCATCTCCTGACTAGACTAAAGCAGCTTGTATTATGCCCGCCTGTGTCCTCTCCAACCTCTGCAACTTGATCCAAAACACAAACTTCCTGATGTCCCACACATCTTATGCTCATTTTATTGGCTTCTGGTAATGTTTAACAACTAGCTCTCACCTTTTTCCAGTGCTCACAACATCGGTCAACTGTGCAGAATTTAAATGTTCAAAACAACATGCAGAAATTTGCTGTGCTTTTATTCTCCCACCTCCCTTTTGCTTAAAACACCTGTTATACCAATTTCTGTTACACATTCACAACAGGCCATTTTTCACCATTTATGCACATTTTGAACCCTGCACACATATTGATTTGTAAATATCAAAGTACATGCAGTACATGGGTGGTCTAAGAGGTTTTAATGAAAACACTGCATGAACACAACAGTATGTAACAGAATATTTAAATGTTAGGCTTCTGTAAGTGGCTTTTAACTGCACTTGATAGTGGAGGATGAAATATAAAAAAAAAACTGTAGATCGATAGTGTAAATTCACAAAATGCATCATATTTTAGTCGGTGGTTTAACTATACCTCAATATCACAAAAATACCACCATAAAGGCATATATCAAAGTATTTCAGTTACTTGCTTTAATTACAAATGCCTTAAAATTGCACATCACTGCACATTCGTGATATCAAAGCTTTAATCTATTGGAGAGGCTTGCTGAAACCTAGAAAATCTGAGATTGTTTTGAAGTTACTTTAAGCGGACAGGTTGGGATTTCAGTGTGAGTGATGTAAGCTCTATTGTGTATGAACTGATGTTACATGAAAAATGAATGAGTAATCAGTGTAAAGCCCAACTGGGAGTTGTGTTAAAAAAATGACGTGAAGATTTTAAATGGTAATTTCCCTTCAGTTCTGAAACATCATCTGTATCAATAAGAAATTGATTGTGCTGACGGACATTGTCATGCACCATGTGTGTGACTTTTTCACAGCAATAACTGCTTTCATTTCTGAGGGGGAAAAAAATGTCAAAACTGCCCTATTTCTTAATAGTGAAGAATCCATTAAAAACATTCTGATTCAGATCCAGTCCATTTCCTAGGGTGTCTCAGATGTAGGCCAGACCTACTTTGTGGGAAAAATTCAAGTCATATTGTGATGTAGTTTTTGAGTCACAGGCACAGACAGGCAGACAGACAGACCCAGGTGCACTCCCTTGTGGTGTTAAGGACTATAATAATAACAAACCCAGAGATTGTCTTTTATGTGTCCCTGAGACTTGTTCAGATTTTGGGTCTCAGCCCTCTAGAGTCACAGGTGTTGCATTTTGCCTTTATATCATAGTGTGATGTCGGTGATAGGCTGTCTATTCCAGCCCTGCTGAGCTGTGTGTTTTACAGCTGGACCAGTGGAGGAGCATCGTTTGTTAAAAATGCCACTGCTGCTGCTGCCTGAGCCCTAATGGCTGCTGCTCACCTGTGGATCATATATAGACAGCTGAGAAAGGAACAGAGCCCATTTACAGTAACAGCATAGTGTTGCAGGCCAATCACTGGATCTGTCTGCTACCTCTACTCTTAGTAGTTTAATGGGCACTGCATTCTGTTTGTTTTTCCCAAAGGGTGCAAAGCGGTAAGGGGTAAACATATAGTTTCTGTTTAGATTTGTGGCTGGTATAGCACTGATTACTAAAGCTTTTCATATGTGACTCCTGGGAAAATGGCAGTTGTGTCTGCATTCATAACATAGCCTGTATTTTGGAGTTTCTGTCATTCTATTATTGATATTTGTTTGTGGATAATGTTGAAAACAGCCAGAAGAGTGAGGATGATAAGGAACTGGACTAACTCTGGTAAATAGCCTGGGGTGTAGAAGTGATACTTTGAGGTTTTTGGAAATTATGCTCAGGTTCACTGTATTTTATTAAGAGTTTGTCAGGAGAGGAAGAAGAACCTGAATAGTTACTGTTTTAGAGTTTTGCTTTCGTAAGACAAAATTTAAAATCAAGGTCACTAAAAATTGGATCATTAAAAATACCTGCAGGTTTCTTTTTCCAGAAGACAAAATTATTCAATGTAAGATTTTGTTAGCGGGCTACAGAGGACAGAACATTCTCACTGAAAAATAACTTATCATCTAAGGTGTTACATCAAGTAAATTGATTATTAGGGCAGTTTATTTTAACCCTTTCATGCATGAATGCATGTTTTTGTTCATCTTTCTATATGAAAAAACAATGTGGTAGAACTTTTCTTTATGAACCTATTTTTCATGGAGCAGCAAATACGTCCATTCAACTGGATATAATGCATTTCATTTTATGAAGCAAACAAACATGTTTACTGATATGCTGTGTGAAATCTATGGAATAAAAACTTTTTTTAAATGCTGCTAATCTGATGTTTTCACACAATTTAACGTTACTTTAATAGTAGTTATTACTCACTTCATGCATATATGCCCAGAAAAAAACAAACAAAAATTAAACATTTTATTTAAATAAACAACTGTTAATTACAGTCTTATAACAATAACAAGCAATTGTTTAACACTAAAACGAGTTACTGCAGGTTTATCAAGAAAAGCAAATTTACAGCAATGCTATGAATGTCAGTGTGTGGGATGATGCATGAGTGTCCGCTGTGTCAGCTGATGTGGAACTATAACAACTAAACCCATGAATATACAAGAGAACAGCTGCAGAATAACTGTCCACTGTAGTGGTGTAGTGACTATGCATGAAAGGTTTAATTTAGAAATCTTTTTCAGGTAAAATTAACTCAGAATTATTTAAGTTTCAAGCTATAAGACGAATACATAGTATGCATATAAAATGAGTGCCCTGTAGTGCAGACATGCTTAAAAGAATGATACCGTTTGTTCATATTCAGTATTGACAAAAGCCATCACAAAGCTTTGTGAAATAAACACCAGGATGAACAAACTGTAATTTATAATAGTCACGAATGCTCCAGAAAACAAAACAAACCATTTTAGAAACTGCACACAGCATAAGCAAAATGAGATGTACGTCGTCATTTTCCATAGGCCATTTTGGTCAACAGACTATTCGTTTCCCAGCTGTATTTAGGCACTTACGCTTGATAGAGGAAAGTAATTTAGCTTGTTGTCACTACACATTTTTCACTCCAAAACCCTTGAGTCGGAAGTTCAGTAACCAATGTGATACAAAAGAAATACATGCATATAAACAGAAGTCTTGAATGAGGTTATTCCCAGCATTATTTTATCTATATTAACAATTTTAATGAGCTAGTGAATATCTGTTGGTATTAACCGAAGAGCTCAGGCTGCATTAAAGTATAGGAACCATAGTCATAAATAACAAATAAAAAGCCATATTGGAGTCACAGGTGTTGAAACTTAAATGTAAAGGTTTGATATTCTCCCTGATGAATTTTTAATATGCAGAATTATGCATCGTTATACCTGCACCTACATGTACTGTAGCTTTGTTTATGTTTTCTTAACTGTCACATACCTCAAAATCAATACTCAGCTCATCCTGGATGACACTGTCTCAGTTTTAGCTGTGACACAGAAAAAAACATATAAACTGAGCTTCTGTTGCCCCTGTATTATCGTCACTAGATGCCTCACTGTTATCTCAAGTAGAACCCACTACTCGCACATGCGCTAATATACACCCAGTGTGTATATACCGTTGCTGACACTTATTAACACACACATGCATAAATATATATATATGCATACTTTCCTGGCGGTTGTTAGTTAGTGGAGCTTGACATACGAAATCCCTGTAAGCAGTGGCAGTCAGTGTAATTACAGGAAAAAAATTCCACTCAGTCACAGGAAGAGCATTCCCATTTTTTAGTACCAACCAACTTGTAAGTAACACTTTCACACAGCTCTAATTGGGTTCAGAAAACTTTCAAGTCAAGCGAATCATTTTGTTTTTACAGTTCAGATAGTGCTGTTGTTAGCAGAATGGTTTGATTAACTGATAATATTCAGAGATATATCACCTCTAAACACTGACAAACGCAGGCAGGCTGTGTCATCTTTTTTTCATATGGATATTTAT
This sequence comes from Maxillicosta whitleyi, assembly GCA_029822895.1. NCBI lineage: Eukaryota > Metazoa > Chordata > Actinopteri > Perciformes > Neosebastidae > Maxillicosta > Maxillicosta whitleyi. The sequence continues at coordinate 12,610,488 of JAPSES010000219.1, forward strand.
GCTATTATTGTTGTTTATATTCTCATTCTTATTGCTTTATTGATTATAAATCTTTATCTTTAGAATGGTCCGATAATCTTCAAATCCCACTCTTACTGTGAATGAAAATGCATACGGGTAAAAATGATGATATAATACAGAGCTGAAGAGTTATGACTGTAACTAAGGGCATAGTGTCTGTGCAGGTGTGTGTAAATGTGTGTGACATATAATGGCAAAATGATGTAAAGCGTGGCTGAGCAAGGTACAGTAAGTAACGTACTATGAGGCACACTGTGCTCATACACCCACACATACACAACATGGCCTGCTGGGCCTGGCCCCAAACAGCTTCAGTTTCCTCTGTGCATCCAGGTTTGCATGAAAGGCATGAATAAGTCAGCATTTCTGCATGATAGGTCTGTAACTAGGAGTGACAGTTAGAGAGCATAGTCTTTAGAATCTCAGATGGGACTCAGTGTGTGTCTGCGTGGATGTGTGTTCATAGTGGAGGGGGCTGAGTGCTTGTGCATGGGAGTTTGCATCCTTTGCCTGTTCTCTCATCTACCTCAGAAATGGACGTCATGCTGCTGATGAGGACAGAAACAGAGAGAAAGGTTGTTGACGTCACTGGTAAATGGAACTGTAAAGGTGGAAAGAAAAAAGGGTTAAGGTAGAAGAGACTAATAAGCAACAGTCCTTGGTTGATGAATTAACTACAAAACAAACATATTAGAATGTATTGGGCCAATCTTTTTTTCCTTTTGTCCTCATTTTTCTCAAAATATTTAATTTATTGATGCATGGGTTACCTCTTTGTGGCTGTATCTATCCAGGTTGGACAATTGCTCGAACCGCTTGTTACAGTAATCGTCCTTGCTGGCGGGCACTGAGAGCACGAAACAACTCACCTTCACACTTCGGAATCTCATGATTTGGGCATGACATCAAGAACAGCAGTTACCGAAATATGCACAGCAGTAAATAATTAAGTGTCCTGATACTGACTTTCATGTTAAAAGGTTAGCAAATTCAGCTTTGTTTGTCAGAGAAACCTGAACTGTAAAAAAGTCCAAGGTGATAACTGTCATCTAAATAAACTAAATGATTAAAAAAAAAGTCAAACTCTCTTTTTTTAATATGTATGGATCAGTATAAATTGCATTGGGCCTGTGAAAAACACTTGTATTTTATTTTCATGTAATTCAAACCGTATCCAATCACGATATTTTGTGTTACTTTTTTTAGTAATTCATGTGTCAAATAATTTTTTTTTTTGGACTGACATTGTTAAATTTCTTGGCCATGCACCCACAGACCCATGATTCACAACCAACCACAGCCCCAAGACAGGCAGACAGTGGAAAGCTAACCCTTGCCACAGGTGAGCTGCAGGCTACAGCTCATTTAAAATGTCTTGCTCAGCTTCATTTACTCCTTATCTCTTTCCTTCCCACATGCCTGCTTCTCTCCCAGTATCAGTATACTCAATTTCAGTCAAGAGAAAGCAAAAATAAAACCAGAAATACACATTTTAATGAAGTATTTCATGATAACATAATTGTGTGAAAACATTGTGTCTATACTGGCTCAGCTATATAATACTTTCTTTTCAATTTCTGTTTTTCAGTACACATTTTTGCAAAAAGCACAACTGACCTTTGTCTCCTTGGTCTCTCACTGTGAGCAAGCAAGATATTTGTGTAGACATCATGAAAGTACAGTGTACCTTGTTGCACCTGTGAATGCATATCAGGTGTTGTGTGGAATTGATTTTAGGAGGGTGCAGAGCACAATATCTCCTGAAAGAACAACAATGACATACAAAGTGGAAGCAGATGTTCCCCTGACGTTGCATATTATCATCCTCATCTTCATCACAGCCGCTCCACATCCAAATTCGACCCCGCCGTCTCACTTTTTCTCTCCGTGATTGGCTCGATGTTGGTATAGCAGCCGATTTAATGACATGTACACACAGTCCCTACTGAATAAGTCATTCAGCCTCTGCTTACACACCCATAGCGCTCATGTATTTTTCAGACTGGGGCATTTCTCTGTTTTTCCTTCTCTGTCTGTATTTGTCTTCTTCCTAGAGTCTATTGGTTAGACTGTGTCCCATATAGTATGTAAATAATGTTTTCATTCAGATCCCATTTAGCTACAATAGGCTACAAATTCTTATGTTATTGTTGTTTGTATTAAATCAAGTTTGCTGTTCCTTTCTAAGAACTGTGGGTATTTGAGGAAGTCAGTGGTTGTGTATTTATGCAGCATTACAGGAGAAATAAACTGCATTTGGATAGTAATCTTGGAAAATGATCGTGTATACATATCCATCAGTTCTTAATGATAGCTGGACAATTCCGGAGATTTAATTAATTGAAGAAGCCAGTCAAAACAATCTGTGTGCTGTTTTAACATCTTTTGATATCAGTTGTATTGCGTTTTATCCACACTGATGAAGTGAAAATATGTTCAGGTGTATAATATTAGGTACTTTTCTAGGTGTCATTGGAGAATTAATGCCATTATGATCAAGCCCTCCTCATTCTTCCCCAGACAGACCTTGGCTTTGAACCTCTAAATGATTGATGGGTGAGATGAAAGTGAATGTAGGTCACCATGGGTGAGGGTCGACACAAGCTGCATAAATCAGACAGGGATAATAACCAGATATCATGGAGGATAATGGCCCAACCACAGCCATTTCAGGTATATTCAGCAGCAGTAACTCTACAATCTGTCATAGCAACTAAATGCTGGATTGCATGTTTTACTGCTAACACGTAAGTGAGTGTTTAATGGTTAAAAGTGAATGTGGGTTGAGAGTGACTTATGTTCAACAAATAGCAATATAATAATCACCGTGTACAGATCATTTCAGTGTCAGTGATATAAACTGCCTCATTAACTGATTGATATTTCATGTGAAAAATAGCTTTTAACTTGTTAGTGGATCTGGACACCACTCTGTACCATTTATCTGAATGATGGCATGAGATGGAATTCACCGCCATTGTAAGTGTTTTCCTCTTAAGTGTCTCACCACTGTATTTGATTTGTTATCAGATGTCTGTTGTTTGAGAGAGCTGTGTTCTGGATGCCTGCTCTGTGATCTTAGTTTAAATCATGTAAAAATATTCTTGTCTCATCATTAAACAAGTTCAGTCTAGATTTTCTCAGTCAGAAGGATGCAACTAGATAAAGAACGACGCCAAAGGATCTGACGATGAAGAGAATAGAACTCCAACAAGATCAAAACATATGTAAGCAACTAGAGCACACATTGAATAAGCTCCTTAAAAAGTAGATTTGTACAGCTTTGTTGGATTCAAGTCTGGAAATGAAGACAAAAAATGACATTCAAAATTTATTCCTCAATTTTGCATGAAGTCTATTGCGGAAATATTGATCCACCGTGTTAAGATATTGTACCAGAAACTGAATTAAGCTGATGAAGTTTTCGTTTTGAGGGAGCTATTTGTGTTTTGCTAAGATGAAGGCTGAAGGAAATCACTTTACATTTGCATGATGGAGAAACTAAAGCCATTAAATCATCACCTCTGCTGCTCAGTTCAGTCAATACCCATACATTATTCTATTACAGTACATTGTTTTGTATCATGAAATATTCATAATGATATAACATCTATATTGCATTACCACTTGCCCCAGTTTTAGCTGTATTTTTGACACACATTAGGCTGTACTCTCAGCCTCACAGAACACAACTAGTCCTCTCCTCTCTTACTAAAAACCCACCAGAGATTCTCCTCTGAACGAATTTGGTTTAATCTCCAGTCTGTCTGTGAAAACACCACTGGGTGTAGTATCACTGTGGCAATCGAGAGATCAGCTGCAGACTCAACAAAAGGTCTCAGAAAAAGGGGACCCTCGAGGTCTCTGTTTCTGTGGGAGAAAATGACAGAAGGAAATTGAGAGTGATGCAGGACTATCAAAAGAGCAAAAAAGAAGCACATAAAGAGCTGAGAAGGAGAGAACTGGGGAACAGATGGAGAGAAAAAAGATGTGAAAATCATAAAGGCAGAGTCAGACAAGAAGAAAAAGAAAAGGGCCGAAGGCCATAAAAAAACTAAAGCTGGTGTCATGAGTAAGACAGAAGAGAAAGTTCTGTTGTCAGCATAGAGAGACCGGCAGGTGATGGAAGGATAATGACAGAGGGAGGAGTCTACTTGACCCCCTCTGACCTCTTCCTGGATCAGGCTTCTGGGAAGGGTCACAGGAAGTGGGTGCAGCAACAGCCCTAATGTGATGGGATATCCTGCCAGCTGCCCGCTAACCTCTCTTCCTCCATCGGTAATGTCTGTTCCCATCATTTCATAGTCACCTCTGCACGGTCATAGCTGTGCCCAACAACACAAACACACAGGAGATACACACACGCGTGATGACACTGTCCATGCAAACAAGCACACAGATGGACGCATGCACTGAGGTACGCAGGCCTTCACACTTGCTGACAGCCAAACACACATGCACGCACACACACGCACGCACGCACACACACACACACACACACACACACACACACACACACACTTCCAGTTGACTCAACAACATTCAAAGCCAAGGACACTCTCACTCAGGTCACCACATTACGCACAAATGAAGGGCAGTGTTGAAATTATGGTACAGCAGAGAAACAGACAGTGGATTATAAACACTGAAGTCTGCCAGAGATGGCACTAACAAAAACAATATTATCATGCAGTGCAGTGCAGCTGGTTTGGTTTACTGACTGCAAACAAAGCTTATTATCCCTCTCTGTGCAGTTTTATACATATATATGCCTACACCAAACTGAACGCTTATCATTTGATGATGGTTTAAAGGATACACATAATTACCCTGAGATGAGACTATTTGTCATTCTTTGATTAGTGAAGCCAAATGCAAAATGGCTGGTCTCTTCAAAAGAGTAGCTGTTTTATTTGTCATTATGCTTCATTATGCTTTGTTTCTTCTGTTGCTGTCTGTCAGACAAAGTTCACTAAGTTATGAGTATTTTCTCCAGTGGAAAAGCTGCCCTGCTTCTCTCCCCCCACCCATGAAACATCAAAGCAAGGCCACACTGAAACTTCAAGCCCATTTTGGCATTGCCCTCCTACCTCCAGATCCAGTAATTACAGTTCATACAAGACATCAACATTATTACTCGTCAAACCACAGTATAATAACACCACAAAGCACTTCAAAGAGACAACTCACATTTCAAGGGAAAAATAAAAACTCATGGATTATGCATTAGGAAGGACTGATTCAACCTTTCAGAGCAGCTGAGGTAGAGTTTATGTTATCTAGAGCGAAACCCAAAGTTGATAATAAAGACTTATGTTGGAGCAATCTGAAAATAAATTTTACATGATTGTTGAAACTGAGCAGACTACTGGTTAGGGGAGATTTAACCAGCCTCAACTCTGTATTACACCTGGACCGCCTATTTCACATTTAACAACAGAACCATGCTGCTACCATGTGTGATTAGAGGTAGTGAGGTTAAATTGCAGTGCCTGACCACCCTAGGGTTTTTGTATGTGTCAATACTGCCCTCTTGTGTCTAATGCCAATTTGACAAACTGAAGAATAGCTAGCGGTGTTTTCCATTGTTGCTCTCCTTATCCATTTCTCCCATTTAAAATGTATATTGTTGCCATTGTTAGTGAACAGGAGCTCACAGATAAATAGTAGCACTTAATATGTGTGTATGTGTGTATTATTTGGAGATTATTTGGGAGACAATGACAAGACCTCATTTCCAAGACAACATGAGCTTCTTTAAACAGCTCACAATAATGTTTTTAATTTTTTTATTAAAAAAAAAGTGCATTAAGAATTCAGCATAGTCTTTGAGTACAGCAGCATTCCTTTTTTAAATTTAAAAAAAAATTTTTTTTTTACTTTCGTTGTTTCGTTCTTGTATTCATCTTGTACTTCCACAAAGAACAATGCACTCAGACAGAGAATTCAGTATCACACAGAACATCTTTTATACACAGTGGAGAAGAGTTTGTCTATGAAACTATTCTCCTTTACTTTTTCAGAGAATGTTGTTCAAAGTCACATACCCTGGTAGAAAACAAAGATGGTAAAGCAAGACACCTAAGGTGACATTATAACTCAAGAATGTATGATATGTTGGTGAGTAGATAATCAGTACACACATCAGTGCACACAGGAGCATTAGGCTTATTTGTTGTATTTAGTCTACATAAATTGAACTGATAGATTCATTTGTCAAGCATATGTCAATGTTGAAAAGCAATGTAATATTCATCATGGTTATGCCATGAAGTTACATCTTTAATAATGCTGTGACCTAGTTCTTCAGCAGGGATTCAACAATTTCATCATCCCACTGTCGTTCAAATGCCATGAGCGGTTGCCAGCCCTCCCTAATGTCAGTGACATGTCAGCTGTTTTAATTTTTCATGGAGAATGTCTGTCCCCTTTATCTTCATGTGCTTGTATTGAGTTGGAGGAGTCCACCTCTATGCCATCTATTCACAATTCAACAGTGCTAGATGTTCTGTGCTCAGCCTTTTATTAAAAACAAGAGTGTATGATAACAGTTTATAATGCTTTATTTCTTCAACAGATATAAAGTTGTTGTATTCCTACGAAAATAAAATTATGTATTATCTGTGGTAATAGTGGTAGTCGAGTTTATCCGTCTCAAAAGATCAATATCAAAAGCATTGGGCAACAGTGACACCCTGTGGTTATCCAGTGGACTTTATACTCTCTTATGATGTTATCACTGACATAGACAGCCATAAGTACAGTCAAATAAATTAACATCATATTCAATTGGGAAATAGGGTGTGGAATGAAAATGAAATACTGTGTCCTTGGTTCACTGGTCAGGAGTTCTGCTTGAATATTAACTGGAAATTAAGGATGTACACTGGACGCATTATCACACACACACACACACACACACACACACACACACACACACACACACACACACAGATATTGTGCACACATTGTAGACCACAGTGTCAAACATGCGACCCGGGGGCCAAATCCGGCCCGCTAAAGGGTCAAGTTCGGCCCTTGAGATGAATTTGTGAAATGCAAAAATTACCCTAAGATATGAACAATCCTTTTGATTCAGGTTCCACATTCAGACCAATTCAATCTCAAAATACTATCATAATGACAACTTCAAATTTTTCAAATGTAAACATTTTCATGTATTGACACTAAAATAAAGTATAA
>JAPSES010000219.1:12623924-12649657 GCA_029822895.1 Maxillicosta whitleyi
ATATGTGGGCTTTGCATTGGTGACCTTGTATTTGACCTTGACCTATTTTTTCAAGGTCAAATACAGTAATATTACAAATTGCCTTATTGGACTGCGCCTATGTTCACATAAAACTTGTTCTTAACTAAATCCACACACTTGTCGATTTCATAATTAAATATCATACTAAACAAACTTTTAGAATGAACTATTAATACCCACGTGGGAGCTACCCGTGAATTTGTTAACAAACACAGTCTATATTTGATTTTAAAGTCTTACAACTTCATTAACATCAGTTTACGGATGACTGGATACAGAAAGCATTTGCTTTAATTCAAACACTTTTTTTTCAGGTTTAGAGCTGTTACTATTGTTGACATGCTAATTAATATACTATGTTGTCTTTGGAAGAGGTCATATCCCTGGCATTAACTGATGCATTTTGACAGTCATGAATCATGACATCATCATACCATATTTCTTGTATGCCCTTCTTTCTTTTTTCCCCTTTAGAAATATGTTGGTGAGGTTTTCAACATTATCAGTCAGCAGTCCACAGCAAAACCAGGGTGTATTATAGAACTTGATGCCATCACTGATTTTGTAAGTATACATGAAGACAAAGAGAAACATATGTTTCTTCTATCACTACAATGAGTGTCTCACTCGCTTGCATATCTGCTCATACCACAGTACTGTAAAACTTGTAAATGAGTAAGAACATCACTTAAAGGATCAAGATGAAATAGAAGGCATAGTGCATTGTAGGTCAATTCCAGTACAGTAGCATTCTACAGTGGAACAAATAAAAATGGGTGTGCAGCAATGCTTATCATGCTTATCATGTGTCCAGGTTAGCTGTAGGTTGTATATTGTCTTAGTGTTCTTTCACATTTGGTATCAGATGTTGAAATATGTTGTTGATTTTATTTGATACAGCTTAATAATGCTGATGCTCTCTACAGCAGGGAAAAGAGACCCAGCTCCTGCATGTTTTTGAGGAGGACCTGATCCTTGGCAGTGGAAGAACAGAAAGCACACAGGAAACTTCAGATTCTTTTCTCACAGGTCCACATGAAATGTTTTTTTTCCTAATAAAACACTGTGCCAACAGGATGTTTAAAGGTTAAATAACAGGCTATGTATTCTTATTTGTGTATCTTTGTGTTTCTATGCAGCCTCAAGCCAGTCAACCTTCTCTGCACGTTTTTTCCTTGTGGTGGTAGAATTGACCCCTTCAGGTCGCTCACTCCTTCATATGTGGCATCTGCATCTTGCCGCTCAACCTGTCACCATGGGTGGGTTGTATTCTTTCAAACAAACAAAGTTTGTTTATCTAATATATACTTGGGGCTAAAGTGAAGCGTTTTGCCTTGTATAGAATTATATTGAAATTTCAAAAACTTTAGATGTTAATTCTGTAATTGGTCACATTTTGTGGTGATATGATTCCTTTGCACAGCCTCAGTAGTGGCTTTATTGCTCAGATATCTTTTTTTTCTTACATTATTTTTAAAATGTGGCTCATATCAGTTTTCAGTGTGAACTGAACATGTGAATATTTAACTGACCCACATGCACAACCAAGAATAACATCACATGCAGCATGTAAACATGGAGGTTACAGAAGTCAGATCCTCCAATTTCATCAAGTCAATATGCAGCTGAGTTCAGCAGATGATAATGATGAAGAGGAGGAGAATAAAAGGAAGCAATTTTTTTTTTTAAGAATGCCTCCTGCCAGTATAGAATTGTGATGAATGCTGATCTGAAGTCCAATTAATTCCAAGATGATTGCTCAGACTGAGGTCACACTGCATATAATCAGATCTGTATCTGATGGAGGACTACAAGTGGCTTCAATCAGAAGTGAAAAGATCATATTCCATATGATTTGAGCTTTTAACAAAGTTATGTAAAGACCAGATCTGAGTCATATAGGAGTGGAGATTGGGCCAGTTTTGCCTGCTGCCACTTAAATTACTTAAGGGTTTTACTGAGTACAGAGTTGCTTTTAAATAATAATTGATGTAGAATTCATGTAACAACTTGTTATATGAAATCTTTTTTTCTTCTTTCTCTCATTCATGTTTTTGCAGAGGACACCATCACAGAGAAGGATTCCTCCATAGCTTCCTCTATGAACAGCTCTCAGTTTAACTTTGAGACATTCAGTTCCCCAGTCACGCCGAAGAGTAAACCCTGCACTTCCAATCTGCAGAGTGCATGTCGCCTCAGCCTCACAACACACAGGCTTTTCAGCCAGGAGATGGCTCTGCCAGCAGGAGTAGAGGCCATCAGTGTTACACCCTCAGCAGGCAAGAGAGATTACCACACACAGATGACACAATTGTTGTGTGCATGAAAAAAACACACAGCTTACCCAGTCACTGAAATGTAGTGACAGAAGGTGCCAAGTATTAATTATAGAAATAATAATGATGTTTTTTTATTTGCATCTAAATTGTTTTGCAGTTATGCAATAAGTCAGGGGAGAGTTACTTCAATTATATTTGGAATGAAAATTGGATGCTCACGACTTTATTGCTAGCCTGACTACCCAAGTATGAACAAAATTTTATTAAAGAGGAATATTATTTTTAATTAATTGTAAATGTAAAAAAAGAAATCATAAATTATCTGACACACAAAAAAACTTAGAGCCCAAAGTGTTATCTTTAGTACACCTATTAGTTCTCCAAATGAGAAGGTAATTGAAACAGGTTGTGAACATCTTTGTTACCTGACAGTCAGTGATCTCTTCCTCCAGGTCACCTCAGTGCATCGTGCTCTCTACCAACTGGCCGTGTGCCTTACCTTCTTGCCACTTCCTGTTCAGATGGAAAGGTACGCTTCTGGAGATGTAATGTCACAGTGACTGAGGATTCAACTACAGATGGGTTGGTGTACCAGTGGGAGGAGTGGCCTCTCCATGTGGAGGAGGGACTTCCCAATGGCAGCGCAGTAAGCGTACCAGGATACCCAATAGAGGTCAGCTGCTGTCACACTGGGCGGATTGCAGTGGCCTACAGACTTTCAACAAATACTCCTCTCAACTCAACGCCTCAACAAAACTCAACTGCACGGTTGAATTTCCCACCTACTCTGGCTTCATCCCCTTATATGCACCATGACAGCAGTCACCAGATCCCAACCCTCACCATACAGCGCAGTCAAAATGTCACTCCAAGCCCAAACCCACTGAGCAACAGGGAACCACAGGTCTGTATTGGTGTCTTCCAGTGTGAATCCACTGGTGGTTCACAGTGGATTCTAGAGCAGACCATTGTCCTGGACAGCACAGATCCTACAGCCAACAATGGCACATTTGGTAATAATATTCCAGGTAGTAATATGGACCTCTTCATATCCAACAAGAACTGCCTTGGTTCTTCTTCAAAGAACCTTGTTCACTTGGACTGGGTTTCTCAGGAGGATGGGTCACATGTTCTAACAGTTGGCATTGGTACAAAGATTTTTATGTACGGCCGTCTCTCTGGTAAACCTCCAGAACTCGTTCTGTCGTATGATGGCAGTAAAGACCAAAGCTTGTCCCGCCTTGTTCTGCTTCGATCAGTGGATCTGGTCTCTTCTGTTGAAGGCTCATTACCTATCCCAGTCTCCCTTTCATGGGTACGGGATGGTATCTTGGTACTGGGCATGGACTGTGAAATGCATGTCTACTCCCAGTGGCAACCCCCAAAACCACCCCAGCCTACTGCCGCCACTGTTCCAGATACTGACATCAGCAGCAGTGTCTCCTCCATCGTCTCTGCTGTCAGACAGAGCCAGGAGGAGGGGCTTAGCCCAGGGCCCCCCATGTCGTCACTGGCACCGCCAAAAAGGGCTCTCACAAGGTCAATGATGAGCCTGGCTCAAAAACTCAGCGGGAAGAAAACAGCTTATGACCTGCCTGTGGAGATGGAAGACTCTGGATTATTTGAAGCTGCACACAACCTCTTTCCCACCCTGCCCCAGTACCACCCGGTTCAGTTACTGGAGCTGATGGATTTGGGGAAGGTCAGTTAATTAAATTATATAATGTCATTATATAATATTATGAACAGGTTATTAGTGACAGTTTATTTTTTATATATGATACACTATTTTCAAATTCTGATCCTGCTGAAATGCAACAGTATGAGAAACTGGCTGTGATTGATGGGATTGAACCTTGCAAAGACACGTACTGAGTGGGAGCAGGAACACCAAAAATGTAAAATATTTGCATTTTTCAGATATATTCTGTACCAAAACATTTATTATTTTAGATGTGTAAACACATCTCTTTTTATTATTATTATTATTTTTTATATAAACCCTGTTGAGTCAGAACACTGGATGCAGAGGCCAGGCAGTACCTGTGTTCTGGCTCGACAAGACACTGGACGCCAGAGCTGCACCTGCACCCAGCTCGTTTTGAGCTCTGGTGCATGGGGCACAGCTCGAGCACCGTGTCCAGCCCCAGCTGGCCCTCGCGTCTGAACCACAACTTAAGATCCACAATATGTACCAAACCGTGGATAACCTGCACGGATGCATGCCTGTTGTTCACCATTTTTAATGCTTATATGTAATGTAATGTACAGCCAACAGGTGACCATAGGCCTACTACCATACTTGGTATTGAGTCCCTGCACTGAGTTCCTTAACCAAAACTGGTGTATTGGAGGATCTTTTGTACTGTTTCTTAAGTTTGTCATTTTAATAATTTCCATATTTGAGTCCAGACCTGTATTTAAATTTACAACTTTTTAACAACAGACATGAAAAATTTTACTTAAGAGAGGGAATAGAGGTATTGTTAATAGTTTTCAAAATATCATGTGTATCTTTGTCATATAATTTCTTTCAAGGTTCACCGTGCCAAAGCCATTCTCTCCCATCTGGTGAAATGCATTGCTGGAGAAGTCGTCGCTCTAAAAGACAGTACCACCAATGCTGAGAAACGTGTACGCTCACGAACCATCAGTGCTGGAGGCAGTACAGCTAGAGACAGGAAAATGTTCAGCAAAGCTGAGAACTCAACCCCTGACTACACAGAGATTGATTCAGTACCTCCCCTGCCTCTTTATGCCCTTCTGGCAGCTGATGAAGATACATCACTAAAACCTGGTAGGTAAACAATACTTTGCCTTATACTGTTCATTTTCCATTTATCATCTTCACCCAATCCCAACAGGGTGAGTTCTTTCTGTGTAAAGTTTGCATATCGTCCCTTTGACCTTACAGATTCACTTCAGGTACTCTGGTTTCCTGTCATAGTCCAAAGGCATGCAGCATAATATGTTAATTGCTCAGGCTAAATTGCCTACAGGTATGGATGTAAAATTGAATTGTTGTTTGTTACAGTGTCTGCCTTGGCAACCTGTCCAGGATGTACCCCACCTATGCCCTGTGTCTATACAGAAGGTTAATCAGTCACAGCAAATGAATCAATGCATGAAGTAGACTTTCACAGCTTTGGATGAAAGCAACCGAACACAAAATACTCCCTCTAGAACAATTCAGATGATGAAAGGAGAGATGGTATTTACAGTTAAATGAAGAACGTTTTTTTATCTACCCTGCCTGAAGGTGTAATAGAAGGATCATAATATCTTGCGTTATTCTGTGGCCTTAGATTTTCTCCCCATTGTGTCTTTGGGGATAGAATATGAGGGAAATGAAAGTAGAAACATGTACAGTGTGTGGAGATTTCCTGCTCTTTGGTTTTTTAATTTAATCTGTTGTCTCCCCCAGCAGGAAGGTTTTTTTCTTAAAGTCCCTTATGAAATGCTTGTCTTGAGTAATTTATTTCTCTCTTTTGCCTCGCTACAGATAAAGTGGGCAGTGTGAGCGGAGATAGTGGGCATGGTTCCAGTCATACAGACGCTTATGATGAGCTGTTTCATACACCGAACTTAGTGGACCTAGACCCTCTGGACAGTGATCAAGAGGAAATGGGGAACAAGGTCAGTTTCTATTGCTTGTGGTTGGTTGGAATAATTTTTGAAAAATGGAAGGTGGCAGCACTGTTTTAAGGTCTTTTATATTCTACTATGTAGTTCAGACATGCATAATTATGTGTGTCAAGTTTAATTTTAGATACTCGATACCTAACAGGGTAGATGAGTCACAGCCCATGGCTGTAGTGGCTGAATGTTACATTCTCCCTTTATAAAGCATTGTTTCCTGCTTTTCATTAAAAGTCTATGAAAAGGGCTCTAATAGAAAGAAGACAGTTATTCTTATGTATATATGTAAATTTAGTATTTAGTAAAGTAAAATATCAGCTAACATTAAAGAACGTTGTGTTTATGATGAACAACAAAAACACAAGATGTCGGACGGATTTAATAGTTTTGAATTGAAAATATAAAAGTATAAAGTTATAAAAGTATAAGTTATAAAAGTAATTTCACTCTTAAAACAAGGATAATGGTTGGATTTCTCTAGTGTTGTATGGTGCACACAATCATTTTAGCTTGTTTCCAGTTAAATGAATCTCACTATTAGCTGGATTATCATATTAATATGAAGTTATATATATTTTCTTAAAATGAGAGTACTTCACAAACACAAAAAAAGGAAAATGGGATGCTTGACACATTCATTTTTCGTTTTTCCTTTAATTTTCTTTCTTTTTTTTAACAGTGTACAATTGATATGTGTGAATGTGAATTGAAAAAGAAACATTGCTCTCTGTCTTAGGTTATTGACTTGTCCCAGTACAGTCCAACATACTTTGGTCCAGAACATGCCCAGGTTCTATCTAGCCACCTCCTCCACTCCAGTTTACCTGGCTTAACTCGTATGGAACAGATGTCGCTCATGGCGTTGGCTGACACTATAGCTACTACAAGCACAGACCTCAAGGACTGTCAGGGCAAGAGCAAAGGTACTGATGCCTTGCAACTCTCTGATAAAAAGTAACTGGAACAAAATGAATAGACATGCCTGATTTGGTAACTTAGTTTGAAAATGTACCAGTAAGTGAAGCCATTTCTTCCCCAACCAGGTGGAGAGACACTGGATGAGTGTGGTCTGAAATTCTTGCTAGCTGTCAGGCTCCATACATTCCTCTCCACCTCGCTGCCCCCGGCACACAGAGCACAGCTGCTACGGCAAGGTAAAGTGGGACACTGGCTCTCATTGTTTTTACTTTCAGGGTTTTGAAGATATCATTCCAGAGTCCACAATTGTGGCTGGTACAAGTGAGCTTTATTCATTGTGCAGTGGAGACCGACAACAATGCACCAATATTGTCTGTGGCTGTATAAGTTTGCAATGAACAGTTTATTTAAAAGTTAACCACATGGGCCAAGTTAAGTTAATCACTGTAGTACAACAAAGATAGTGGAAGCTGTATTCTAAATGATCATGGGTGGTAAGACAACAAAAACGGTTTTCAACAATCAAGAGTGAATGAACAATAACAGTCATGAGATCATGAGTGGATAAAAAAGGCAAATGACTGAATTACAATTGAATGGCTCAGATGTGATTAACAGCAATAGATAGTTCGTAAGAGAGAGACAACCTATTAAAACAAACTACAAAAGAAGAAAATGAAAACAAAAGTTTTTTTTTTCTATAGTTACATTTGATAGCGCGCACACACACATTTGTAAACACTGCTTCCACTCATACTGGTTCACTGTGTAGGGAGATGGATTTTTTTAAATCAAGATGCTGCATGTATTTATGTAAATGTATTTATTAACTTGTGAGACATAATGCTACTGAGGACACCTTGGTAACCTGCATATGTTTTAATATTGCTCCATTACTGACATATCTTGTAAGGCCATAACTCTAAAAAGCACTTAAGCTACAAAAAGAGAGGGCAACTGGTTGTCTCAGTCTCATGGTGAAGACATCACATATTCATCATCCTCAAAGCAGCGTGTGACTTTCATCACATGTTTTTTTTTCAAATTTGTAAAACCCCAGTGATAGCCTATTTATCACTAATCCATTAGTCTTTCCGTGCTTATGCACCTGATTCCCATCCCTCATGGTGAACAACTTCAAAGATGACTCCATCATAAACAGTTCACTTATTATCTCAGGCCTTTTTAGAAGTTTTGTCACGAAATTCATTATGGGAATGGGAATTCCACACAGCAACAATTTCACTGTTTCTTTGTGAGTTCTGAACCCAAATTTTGCCTTTACCTTCATCCACTGACTACACTTACTCTTTAAAACAACCCTGGTGGACCGTATAATTTTACATTGTAGTGATCTGGCTCATTTTCTTACTGAATCTATGAGAACCTGCTTTCCCTTGGTCATTATTCCCACAGTTCCCCCAAAGGCCCAAGTGACATTTCAGTTTATGTAAACAAGTAAACTGATAGACTAATGGATTAGTGATAATTAGGTTATCACTCAGGTTTTAGATATTTGCAACAAAAAAAAAAGTGATGAAAGTCTAACACTGCTCTAAGCAATACATTCAAGTCACCCTTGAGCAAGGCATTCACTCCTGTCTACTCCCATGAAGCTCTCTATATACTTCTTCTCAACACATCACCACAGAGCATATTTGCCATTCACACAGTGTGTGTTTAATGTCTTTTTCTGCCTATATACACTGAAGTCACCACACAAAATGCCAGTTTTTCCTGATATTGAATCCTAAAATCAAACACTGCATTGACATTTAAGCTAAATCAGACTGTACATTGCAACTATCAAAGTAATAGAATTTTTGTAGTGATCACAATATATGTCTATAATATAATGTGATATCTAAAGTTGTGGTGTACACATTACATGATCATAGGGGGTTCACCAGGAATCACCAACAATCATCTGGTGTTTGAAATACACTGAACCACAAATCACATGGAAAGTGGTGTGAAAAATTAAGTTGCAAACAAAGATTGTGAGAGAGCTGGAGGTAAATAAATAATTTTGGACTGAGTGCAGGTAGCTGCTTGCTCATCTTCTGACTTGACAATTATGTGTTTATGCTTTGTTTTTGTTCCAGATAATTGGAAAAACCTGCATGTATTATAATTTATTATGGACATGACAGCAGTGCAATTTGCTCTCTCGTTTTCTGTGAGTTCTGTGAGCAGTTGTCACTGCTGTCGTAACAGTAAAAATATTTTTATTCTACAAGATTTTGGTACTTTGACATGCTACAGCCAGGTATATGACACCTGAAATACATCAATCCATCTCCCAGAAAATTCACAGACTGCCACTCATAGGAGTGAACATCAATTTGCCTCTAACCTGGGACTTTTGTCAGTGGAGTCCAAAAATTGTCAGGGAGTGGAAAATGAGAGCTTGTGTAATGTAGACTCAGCACAAGAAAAACAAGCAAACACTTCATCTTCTATGTTCTTTTTGGGTGTTCACAGGCTTGTCAACCTGTCATTATGCCTGGGCCTTCCACTCTGAAGCTGAGGAGGAGCTGCTGAACATGCTGCCTGCACTGCAGAAGGGAGAGCCCACCTGGACAGAGCTGCGCTCTATGGGCGTGGGTTGGTGGTTGCGTAGCACCAACAAGCTACGTAGGTGTATTGAGAAGGTGAGACACACTGATTCAATTTATTATCGTCAATTTAGATATATATGTTGAAATTTTAAAGGTGACTCATAAGTTAAAATAAAATAGCATGTAGTTGAAAATAAAGTAGCAGTAATAATGTGACTCTGTGACTCAGACCTTTTAGTCCATCTTTATTTTTTGAAGTGGTTCATAATTTGTTAGTTTGTATGAACAGTTTTTTTTTTAAATTTTTTTAAGCAAACTGTAGTGTTACATTATAAATGATGTCTTCAACTTACTGTTTTATTATGCACTAAAAAAAAAAGCATAATAAAAAATATATGTTTACAACATAAAGACATAGAATGAGTCTAAAACTCTTCACATAAAGGCTTTAAACATTAGCCTTCAGTATGTTAAACCATTGTACTTAGAATTGATTGCTTCTTTTGGAAATTAAGTGCTGTCAGATCAGTTTTGCTGAGGTTGCTATAAAACTAAAACTATAGCTGAGTATGAGGTACTCTGCGAAATGACCTATAAAGCTTCAACTTCATTTTCTATAAATAAAAAAAACTCTGGAGGAAAAAAAATGTAGTGGCGTGAATTTAACATTTGTTTTTTTTCCCCTTTTTTCTTTTTGTCAGGTTGCCAAGGCTTCTTTTCAGAGAAACAACGATCCTCTGGATGCAGCTATATTTTATCTCGCACTGAAGAAGAAAGCAGTGGTCTGGGGATTATATAGGTATGCATATTTTCTACCAAACCAAAATTAGCGCTGCCAGATTATTGCAGACTGGTGGCACTAGTATTTGTTGTTTCTGAATCCTAAATCTTACTTTCCCCAGATCTCAGAAAAATGCCAAAATGACAGACTTTTTCAGCAACAACTTCACTGAGGACCGATGGAGGAAAGCAGCACTGAAAAATGCCTTTTCTCTGTTGGGAAAGCAGCGGTTCCAGCACTCTGCAGCCTTCTTCCTGCTAGCTGGCTCCCTTAAGGATGCAGTGGAGGCAAGTGGAAAATAGATTTAACTCCTAATAACTCTTCACAAGAAGCACTTGCTACTGAAATCGGCCTCCTAAGTAGGAAACCTTGCTTTCAGTTGGATTTAAAACTAATGTCTTCCTCAGCACTTCACCTCTTCCACCTGTCTGTCTCACTTTTGTGCTTCCTGCTAACAGTGCCCTCTGGAGGCCGTTAGCCCATAAAAATCTATAATCGGGTCATATTGTTATATAAGTCACAGGGTTCAAAGCAAGAAAAAAGTAGTGGGTTATAGTCCCAAACGTACAGTACATCAAACTAGTGCGTTGAACCATGGGGAACCATGGGTTCTAGATCCCCTGATACAATTCATTCCGTTACTGTCTTTATGTTTTTGGTAAATTCCACTGGCACTTTCAGTTGGATAACCTCTCATCTGGCATGTCTGTTTCTGCACATGGCAATGTGACCCTGTTGTTTATCTGTGCCTAGGTACCCTACTTACAACTATACTATGTATGTATGTGTGTATACATATATATATATATATATATATACACACACATATATATCACATTCACATGTATGGGCAATTTTCGATTAACTGATGAACCTATCAATGCACATATCTTACCTGGAGAGAACCCATGCAGACACTGGGAGAACGTGGCATTATAATGTAGACTTTTACTGACTAGTGACATTCAAGCACAGCATTGTATTGTTAAAAAAGTTTACAGACTACATGGAGGACTTACTGATCTTGGCAGTTGACTCTTGGGTTATGCTGTAATTTGTCTTAATATCTGGGTTTCTTTTATAATAATTTCAATCGCAGGTTAAATTCATACACCAGCACCACAGGTTTATTGAAGTCTGAAATGAGGACAGCTTACCTACAATCTTTATTTAATTTGCATAAGATCTGTTAACAGCGATATATTTTTAGAATGATTTATGAAGCAGCATCACTGTTTCTGCCATCTGTCACAAAAACACACATCTCCTTCTTTTTTGTTGTCATCTCAGAAGAGTTGCTTTTGGTCATCATGTTTATTTAACCTTTTACTTGCCAAGGTTATTTCCTGTGTAGAATGCCCCTGAAGCAGTGAGTCACATTATTTCATCTATGTGAGTAACTGGAGCACTCTCCAAGCATTTTATGGAAATGAGCATCCCCAAGGTAAAGGGCTACCATTGACTTTGTTTACTCCCAGCGGCTAGGAGGTGGTCTCATTGAAATGCGTCTCACACCTTATCAGTTGGAAACAAGTAAACCCGCCTCATCCATCAGCTATCTGTTAGCTGTGAGGTTATGATTTTATGACATTATTTGGCTTCTTCTCCTTTCCTGTCTACATATGTGTATATAAAACTGGTAATGAGTCAAATCTATTATCATCTTTTACATATTTCACATTTTTGCATTAAAACTGTCTGTGAAAATGTAATTTTTTACTTTTGCAGGTTTGTTTGGAAAAAATGCAAGACCTACAACTGGCCCTGGTAATCTCCAGATTGTATGAGTCTGAATTTGAAACTGCATCCACCTACAAAAAAATCCTCCAGAGACATGTTCTGGGACAAGACAAACAGGTGCAGAAAGTTTGTTTTATGTATGTAGGGTGTTGGGTTTTTTTTATGGTGGGGGGGGGGGAATGCATAATTTAGTAAAACTGCCAGATGTTGTTTGACTTTAGCTTTTTGACAATTAATGTGCTGCAGAGACACAAAACAAAACCATTTCCCATGTGAGAAATAAAAACATGTAAATCTTGGTTTGTTTCAGATTGTTGCACACCCAGATCCTTTCCTGCGGAGCATGGCCTACTGGGTCCTGGAGGACTACAGCAGAGCATTGGATACTCTGCTCGAGCAGCCTGTAAACAACACCACCAGCTCTGGGTTAATGGGGGCTAGGTCTGACACTGGTAGGTTTGCACTGCTTTTTCAGTTCATTCATTTAGCTCATTAATTCACTTTAATACACAGGTGACATTAAAATGATATAGTGTCTTTCTGCGCACCACATAATTGTTATTTTATCATATTTTTTTCTGTTGATGACCTACATAGTTGATTCACTTGAGTCAGCTGTTCCATAGTTTCATTTGTAGGAAGCACGAACTGACTAGCACACAATTGCTTTTTGCATGAATGCATTTTCCATAAATCTGTTGTAATAATGTATGAGAGGAATGAAGAGGGCAAAACATAATCATAGATGCAATTCATATATTTACCCCTGTGGTGTTTGTTTGACATAAGAAATAGTTTGAGGTTGCTCTAGTTATTTTGATTCTCAATATGCATTTGAATTCTTTTTTTTGTGGTGTTCATTTGTGCACGTTTTCAAAATAAACAAAACCAACCCCACGTACATTTAGGCCTCTACACAAATCTCTTAATTTGAAAGCCTTCGGTCAGAGGCATTCATCAAAACAGGGACATTTCAGCCCCAGTTTATGAGATCAGCAATGGTTTTCTTTAATATTCTAAATAATATTATGAATATACTTTAAAATGCTGCATGTTTTGTGACAGAGAGTTTGTAATGTTCTCTCAAATGTCATTGTTTTTTTCATAATCATTAAATAAATAATTTCATGAAACATTCAGATTATTCAGATTATGCACTGTTGATTGCACTGAAATAAATACATTAGATTCTTTGTATCGTTTTTTTTTTTCTTTGTTTTTTTTGTGGTTCAATCAAATCTCCTGCTTTTACAAAATGTCACAGTTTTGCATCTATTTTGGACCTCTAAGTATATGAGCTTGCACTAATTGCATCCATATTCGATTCAGAAGACATCTCATTAAAACAAATATGCAAGGCTTGCCTTAAGAATGAATGAAGAACTGAATTTAATATGACCTCAGCCAAACCCTGTTAATTTCCTTCTGTTGACTATGTATCATTTATGAATCACAGATAAACCTTACCATACCATACCTTCTCAGCTGGACTTGGGTATGGTACTTGCACATGAAATATTTGTCTTCACATTGATAAAATGAAGCAGACTTTGGGGTCCAACGTACACTGATATGGACTCAGGTATGCAGTGTGACAGAAAGTGACAGAAATTCTTCTTTGACAGGCTTATATAAAGACATTAAAAACAAAGATGTTAAAAACAATATTCAAGTTATACTCAAAGAATGTTTAACATTCATTGAAGAAAACCATACTCATAGATGTATGAAAGTGGTTCTGTGATGTGTTCTTTATATCCTTAAGAGGAGCAGTATTGCCTGTTCATTTACATTATTATACTTGAGGATGAAAGAGAGTGAATTTCATGAACTTTGCTACCTTTTAGTCTGCCAGCCTCATTATGTATTTTTGTATTTGAACTGACAGGGAACTGTCAACGAACAGGGAGCCAAGACCTGCACATCCTCATAAAATCTAATTATGCAGTGTGCTATATAATGCACATGCAAACTCAAATAAGAAATAAAACTGTATGTTGGGGTTTATTTAAGTGCGCAAAGTTACACTTCAGACGTCTTTGAGTACGAAACTCCATCCTTTGCTCTCCCACCTACAGGATTTAGTTACTTGAGTTGAAGAGTTGTAGTTTTGGGTGGGGAAGTGAGATCATAGTTTTGGTCCACAATCATGTGTGATTAGTAAGGACTCATTTTATTTTATTTCAGAAATGGTTAAAATGCAAGCAGACTACCGCAACATGTAAAGGCGATATCTGGAGCGTGAGAATAGGGTCCCACACTTTTTAAAAGAAGTACATATTTTACATATTCTACATAGATAGATATTAAATAAACACCTATGTGGCCTCTCCTTTCCACTTAACAAGTAGAGAGAGCTAATTTCCATTACAGGTCACAAAAGCATGAGACTGCATTAACAGATCAATGTTGATAATGAAACAAAAAGCCATGAAATGGAAAAATAAAACATTACTAGCATGTTGACCCGTTGAGGAAGCACGGGTTCTCGATCCTCTGATACACTTCATTCCTGTCACGTCTGTTTCTGAAAACAAACAAAACACAAACATACATTTCTTTGCAAAATCTACAACAGTGTTCTACAGACAATATACAGCAGAACAGGGTTACCAGAGTTGCCATTTTATATTTTTTGGCCCACCGCTGGCCCAATGCTGTTATTTGTGGGAGATATAAACACACTGGCAAAGGTCCACGCTACTGCGACTTCCTATACACAACAATATAAGATGAAAAGGGTAAATACAGGCAGATGGAATTTTTTCTTCAGGTAAATATGCAGTGTAAGACGGTTGAAAGTGATGAATATGAAAGTGTATTGTTGTAGAATTACTTATTGATTTTAACTTATTATTTCATATTGTCCATATTGGGTTTTTGGAGAATGGTACATATTTTGCCTTTAAGAGCATTGTGCTGCTTTATTGCCATAAAATATAAAGCAGGAGCTTACTAAATGCCATGACAGGCTGAAACATGGCCTGTGGGCTGGTTTAGTTGTTTTTTTTTTTAACTGTGTGTGGTTTTTTTGTGTTTGTCTACAGCAGGTTCCTCAAGTGTATCTTCATGTAATCCAGAGGTTTTCAACTTCTACACCTACCTTCGCACCCACCCTCTCCTCCTCCGGCGCCACTTTGGCTCTTCGGATAAAGCTAAAGTGGGCCTGACTGCTGAGGGTCGCAGGGCTGACTCCATCAGCCTGGAAGAGAGAAGGCTGTTTTTTACAGCTGCATATGCACACCTGCAGGCTGGCTGCCCTATGCTAGCACTCGAAGTGCTCTCCAAGATGCCCAAGGTACACAAGCATTCCAAGCTCACTGACCAGGAGAACACAGCTGAGCACAGCATTGGGAGTAAGAATGGGCCAACATCAGACCCAGACTGGTCTCAGGCAGCTCTGAATGGTTACGAGTCAGGCGGGGAGAGCTTATCCAACAGCCATTCAGATTCAGTGTTAAGTTTTGACTGGAGCCAGCCGTCACTGACACTTCCAGATGAACCCTTGGAGCTAAAGTGGGACAGTGACAAAGATGATGAAGATAATGAAGATGAAGAAGAGACTAAAAATGGTCAAAGTGCCAGAAGTGCTGACAGTGGCAGTGTACTGCAGGACACGCAGGATGCAATGTCGCTGCTAACAGAGACGGTGACAGGGGAGGACAATGACGACACAAATGACTTCATAGACCCGTCTGAGGACATATTGGCGGCTCAGCTGAAGTTTAGTGCCTGTCTGAAAATCATGACCCATGAGCTTAGGACATTGTCAACAGGGTATGAGCTGGATGGAGGAAAGCTGCGTTATCAGCTCTATCAGTGGCTGGAAAGAGAGGTACTTACACACTCATTAATACTTTTTTTTTGTTTAGTTTAACCAATGCTATAATGCAGTTATTGTTATTATGTCAGCATTTGTGGTTCTTCTTTCATTCAATTCTCACAAACCTCCACTGTTGTCATGTTCACAGGTTTGGGATTTTAGACTGCAAAAACCTATTTCAAGAAAGTTAGAAAAAAAAAGCATGTCAGGCATGGTTTTCATTAGAAAAGTCATGTAAGGTTAAGAGACTCTAGTAAACCTTTTTCCTTAATGACATATTCCAGCTAAGATTCAATCGGTCACAAGATAAAACCATAATTTTCCCTAAATAATGAGTGAGGTGACAGTTAAAAACTTTTTAAATAATTATATTTGAAATGCCCATGTTTCGTTAGTAAGCATAACTTGCTTGAATTCTGGTCTTTTTTTTTGTAGTTTTAAGGCCCATTATTCTAAAGGCTAGACTTGTACTGTTTTTTGTTCAATACAAATTTTTTTGGATATTTTATTTTACTATAGTTGCTTTTGTGTAACAACACCAATGTATTTTACTTAAAAAAAACCCAAACAAACTCACAACTACATAACAAACAGTCTTCTAACTTGATTTTAACATGACATTCCCTAGGTGGTGGCTCTCCAGCATTGTTGCAGCTACAAACCTTGCCTACCAGAGCTGTCTGTTCACGGTGATGCATCCATATCTGGGCTGGTGGAAGAGGAACAGGTGGGTGTAGTTAACTGCATCCTCTTAGATTTGTTAGATGTTCAGGAGGGCAAAAAAGTCAATGTAATACTCAGTGTAATTAAAAATGAGCTCGGCAGTAGTGATGTTATACAGAAGAAATCATTGCTCTATTCTTTTAAAATTTGTTTTCAGGAGACAAAACTTCTCCATCATGCTAGTGGAAATGTTATTATATTATTGACTGAGTACTGTCTGTGTTACAGTGATTCATTCAGCATCAGAAAATTTATATTACAACATTATATTGCATTTTCCTTTGTGCTGCCTTATATTCACACCGTAAATAAACTTGGGTATGGTGCATATGCAGACTGTACAATGACAGTATTTACTGAATCTCATGTTGCAGCATATGTAAATGTACAAGAACAAAGCAGTACATGTCGTCCCTGTGCTGCTATAGTTGTTAACAACGAATCTAAGCTAAAAAAAAAAAAAATCACACTGAATCTAAAGTGGTATTTTTAAGTTCAGGAAAACCTCCAAAGTCAAGGGGGGGGGGGGGCAATATGAGAACCAGTCATGAATTAGGTAAATAGTTAAACTTATGTTGACAATTTTACAAAGTTTAGGTTAATATCCTAACTCAGAAATGTAGGTGTCACGTTGATCAACACATCATTTCATTCTGAATTCCTATTGGTCAATGTAAGTCGTAATGGTTCCACACTGTGAATTGACCAAACTAAGTTTCTTCACTGTCTAAATTTGTTCCCAGGCCATCTTTGATCACATGATTGGGTCAACAGCCATCTGTGAACCTCTCACTGTGCAACATAAGACCACTGTCTTTTATCCACAACCAAAGTTATTGCCCCTTTTTGTATTCTTTATTTTGGAACAGCCCACAGAGGTTTACTTGACACTAGCATGAGTCCTTTATATCTACAGAGGAAGCATGTTTGTCTTGTTACGATTTTAATGGCAGGTGGCACCCAGTGTTAATCGTTGACAACAGGTATTATCCCCTCATTCAAAAACCAAGAATGGACAAATTAAATGGTATCTCTAAAAAGAGCTTTAGTGAAATCCCAAGGGGAGGATGAGGTAACAGGTAGTCGGTTAGTTGCAATCTGCAACTAAAATAACACACTTTATTACTTAGTTATGAGATGCTGACACATGTGTTTATAAAACTCCCAATTCTTTTTCAAGGCCTCGAGTCCTCGTGTTGATAGTCAGAGGAGGAGAAGACACTGGCTGCAGAGTAACCAGCCTTTACTCAGGATGTTTCTGAGCTACTGTAGCTTGCACGGCTCCCATGGTGGAGGGCTAGCGTCTGTACGAATGGAGCTCATATTACTGCTTCAAGAGTCACACCAGGTAACTTTTCCACACACATACTCACACAAGGCCTCCAAATACCAGAGCATTCCCTTTATCTAGTGGCGAATGCTTGAAGTGATAAAATACACCAAACACTCTTGACTTTGGTTCCCTGTTTTGATTCATTTTCAGTGGTAGAGTCTGTTAATGTTCAGTGGTTCTATTAACATAGTGAGTATAATGAAGTCATCTGTAATTGAATATGACAAAGTATATTTTGAATAATTGTTAGTAGAGTCATGCAGTAATGTGACATGAAAGTACAAATTAAATGTGGATTATTTGTCCATGCTAATTTTCACATTCATTATAGAGCAAGACTTTTGTAAGAATAATGAAAAGAAAAACAATATTTGTACTCCCCAGAAGACAGCAAGCTAACAATATTCACACTAGCAAGAAAAACTGTCATTATTTTTTGATGGTAAGGATGCTGAACGTACAGCATATGATACAAAATAGAGATGAAAGATGAACATGACACTGAGCACAATCCCATGACAAACCCCTCTCACTCACACACTGTGTTAGTGGCATTTGCCTGCTCAGTTCCAGCTCCGGGCTGATAGTTTGTGCAGATTCATTAAGTTCCTGAGGGACGTCCTGCCTTAGGCTGTTTGAAGGCTGGATCAATTTTTTGGAGACAAACAACCTGGGAACAATGCTTATGCTTTTGAATGTTACAACAGTTGATGGGCACCAGTTGTCCCTTTGCTTGCTGCTTTGATTTTGGAATAAAAACAGTTTCCTTATCCCAGCCTGAGTCCCATGATTGTCAAATTTATTTGTTGTTGTTGGAAAAATAATCTTTTTTTGGCATCAGTTAGTCTGTAGAGCCTGTGTGTAGGACATTGTGACAAGTAAATGTATCTTATTTAGCATTACAAATGTAAACCCGTATTATATAAACAACCCAACCCCATAAATCACGGCACTCTTTTGGTGTCAATCC
The DNA here is from genome assembly GCA_029822895.1 of Maxillicosta whitleyi. Classification (NCBI taxonomy): domain Eukaryota; kingdom Metazoa; phylum Chordata; class Actinopteri; order Perciformes; family Neosebastidae; genus Maxillicosta; species Maxillicosta whitleyi. The sequence continues at coordinate 12,642,713 of JAPSES010000219.1, forward strand.
CTTCTGTTCTGCTCTGTAAATGACATTCAACACCTGGTATGGGATCATGTATGAAACAAACATCATTCAGTTCATCCTGCTGCCTTCTGACTGAAAAGTGTTGTTCTCAGAAGCACCTGTCAGTTCAAAGCTCCCACTGTGGAGTGTGTCAAAGTTGTCAAAAAAAACAAATAAGAAAGTTGCTCTGCTCTTATTATTTTTGGCTTCTTGTGGTGCAGCATTAAGATTTATTTGACTCAATAGAAAGTCATACAGGTTTTCTAGAGACTGCAGTACTTGCATGCATTAAGATAAGTCTTGTTTTGTACTTCCTTCCCCATACAGGATGACTCCATCCACTCACAAGTGACTCTGTGCTCTCAGTCCACATCTATCCCTCTACTAATGGCCTGTACAGCAAACGTTAAGACAGTGGTGGCCAATCCTATTGTGTATCTGACCAACCTAACTCATGACATCTTACAGACCATCAATGCGCTTGACTCTCCTCCACATCCTGATGTTGTCAACAACGAGGTGAGTCTGTCAGAAATTTAATGTGCAGATTCCTAGTTATGTTGCACTTAGATAATGCTGCATTAATCATGTTTTTACAGCGAATCAACTGATGTGAATTATAGTCACATGCAGTTTATATATATATATAATATTCACATGGGTAAAATTTAAAGTTCCATCAAAGAACCAAAATTTCCCAAACTAAAAGGAGAAAAAACAAACAAGTGGACAAGACAAGAAGAAAAAATGCATCCGATTATATCAGTGTTTGCCTGACAATTACAACAAGTATATCAAATCCAGTTGAATTGCAAGTATAGCTCTTAATTCATAAAGACCTAGACCTTTATTTTGTAAGTGTTTTATTTTTTTTGCATTTTTGTTTCTCACTATAGTACTTGTGTTAAATCATGTTTCTTAAATTAACCAACACTTCTTTCAGATCTACGTGATGCACACTTTGGCTGCCTCCCTGTCAGCCTGCATTTATCAGTGTCTCTGTGATGGACACACCTATAGGTATGTGTATTTAGTCTGCTGAGAGACACTTAAACATTGTGGTGATTACCTTCAGATTTTATTCATCACAAACAACGCATGCACCCTAAATCAAATTCAGGTCACGCATTCCTCAACAACAATTTTTCTCATTTCATTTCCCAGCTCAGTCTTTGAAAAACCTGCTTTCATTCAACCTGACTCACAATGGTTTAACGTTCAAAGTGCAGCACAGTGCTCTCAATGCAAGCTTCTTTAATTCTTTATTTGTCTTCAAGCACTCCTTCACTTTGATACAGCTTTTTCATTTCCCATCACATTCAACTTGATGCAACTCCAGTAATGACACTAGCCACTGATGTATTATTTATCCATCTTGAGCCATCTGACTTTGTTTCCTTATTTTTAGCATTAGCATTTAATAGACGAAGTGTGGACAAAAAGATCATATTTGTCTTCTGGTTTTCATGCTAGAAGATCAGATGGCTTTAATACTTACTCAAGCAGAAATAAGGGGTATGGATATGATGAGTAGTAACTGTCCACTCAATCATTAGGGTTAGGTTAAAATTGGGTTGGTTTTGGTTAATGAAGCTGCTTGCTAGTCTGATCTGAGACTTGGAAAAATAGACCCATCCTGGAGGTTTGCTTACCAAATTGACTTCACTTGTCTGTTTTGATTGTTGAGAATGATTTATGAAAGCAGCACAGTGGCTGCTTATCATTCTGATTGTTAATACTTAATTGGATTTTTTTATTTTCACAGATGTCAGGAACATTATTTATTTAAGAGCCATGTACCATAACTCGTGTCACTTTGAAAACATCCAGCAGAATATAAAGCAGTGTGTCTTAAATGACCTATTTTAAGTTTCTGTTTTTTTCAGTTCTGCAGATGGCTTAACCAGACTAGGGCCCTTAAAATCACATTATTGTCACCCCACAAACAGAACTGCTTGTTAAATAAAAAATCTAGATTTAAGCATTTTAAGGTAAAGAAGAGCACCGTCTGTAACATACTGTTGGGAGTTGAGCGGACCGGTGTCACTGTTTAACATGGCTGTTAGAATAGAAACTCTCCTTGTGTGTTGCTGCAGAGGTTTGATGATGGTCCTGTTTTTCCTTTTGACTAAAAGAGTGTGTGAATTTTTAAAGGTTTTCAGAGTGTAGGCGGTGCATGGTCTTGTGTTGAGTGTTTTGATCCATGTTCTGCTTTTTCCTTTCACTGTTAATTTCTTAACTTCAGTTCAGTTCTTTTTGTCATTATCCCTGGGTATTATTGTAACTGTACCTTTAGTGCTGTGTCTGTGACTTAATGGATTGATTTTGTCTTGAAAAGGGCATTAAACCCCCTGCTGCCCCTTCTGACTGGTTATTTTATTATTTTTGATGATTAGACAGCTTTTTCTCTGAAACCTAAATTAAGTTTATTGGATGTTGGAAACCTAATTGAATCCCTTGTGAGTTAAGCATTACATATTTGAAATCAGAAATTACACTGTGTTTCCTGTGTTTATTATTAGGCAGCGTATTGAATCTGCTAACCTGAGATGCAGCCCATTAGTATTTTATGTCCTGACAGAACAGAGCTCAGTAGGAGTTTCTCTTCCTTAGAAACATCATCCTCCCAGAATTCAGAACAAAGTTCAAACATTTAAAGTAAAACATTTTAGTCATTATATATTTACACCATCTAACCCATTTTTTTTAAAGTTACTTCTCAGTTCATCCCTTCATGTTTAATACAAGTGTTTTGTGTTGAATGTTTGCTTTTTTTTGTCTTCCACAGTCACGTGGACCATTTTACAGGGATTGTGTATCAGAGTGTTCTGCTGTCTCAGAAGCAGCCCATCAGAACTGTCAGCATGGATGAATCTGTTCAGCCCAACACTTCACCAGCACAGTGGCCAGGTAACGACAACAAACCATGTATAGTTGTGGTTGGATCTCCATACATCCATTTTTCTGAGGTACTTAGTCCTTGTGAGTGTTTTGGGGGTGCAAGAGCCTAACCCAGCTATCAACAGGCAAAAGCACGGTGTACCTTGGACTTGTCACCAGTTCACGACAGGGGTTGGATTCAATGTTCTGTATGATAAGAAAACAACCAACCTCTACACATATTATATGTAACATTTTCACATAAAATAGGAAAAGTTTAAGCCTATGTCATATATTTGTTGTTTTTTTGTATTTATATTCAAATATCAAATGTTTCCAGCAATGTTAAAATTCAAAGAAATGTGTAGTTTGTCACAGCTTATAATTTGTTGTTCTCTAATTACCACTATGGGGGAGACACAGATAGTTTTACATGTCCTGGCTTCGGCTTAAACCATATTATGTCACAAAATTTTACTTGGAGTTGTTGTAAAATAGCATAGAAGTTACTACTTACTTAATTTATTCATTGATCTGGCTTAAAATGATGCTCAGAATCTTGTGAAATTCATTACATTAGGCTGACGCTTTTATCCAAAGCAACTTACAACGTATAGGAATGTACAGCGTAGAGAGTTTTTCCCAAGGGCTCACCTGGGATTTGAACTGGCAACCTTCCACACCAAAGTCAGCGGTGTAAACCACTAAGCTATCCAGTTGCATCACCAAGTTAATGTACATTTATAATCACAAAAAGTAATAAGGCGTTCATATTTGTAAAAAAAACATGTGGTTTCACACAAGTACATTATCCTCTCTATAAACATGATTTCAGCTTCACATCAAATACATTTTGTTTGTGCCGAAAACCACAAATCCCATGATCCCACAGTACTCAGCACATCTTCCATTATTGCTTTAATTGAGAGATGCCTGCGGGCAGGAGTGACTTAATCTGCTTGACAGAGATTGTGTTTTTGGACACCAGTGGAGGTTTTTGGCAATTTTTTGAGCACACAGTTTACACTTGTTGATAAGATCAGTTCATTGTTGATTTAAGTCTTTTGGGGGGATTTGTTTTAAAACAGTGTGTTGGCAGTCATCTCACTATTTTGTTTCTTACAGATTAGGTTCAGTCATACCAGGCTGTACATTTGTTTTGAGTTGTTTATTTAGTGTATTCTTTTGCTTTTCTAGTTCATGTTGATTTCTTTCTCTCTCCTGTTTGCATGTCACTCTCCTTGTGTCGTCCTCTCTCTACAGGTATTGCCTCTTTGATCCGTCTCTTGAGCTCAGCAGGTGACGAAAGCCAGCCGGGCTTAGCTGTGCTGCTCTGTGAGATCCTCACCGCAGTCTTCCTCAGTTTGTTTGTTCACGGCATGGCCACTCACTCCAGCAATGAGCTGTTTCGCATTGTGGGCCACCCACTCAACAGCAAGCTTTGGGTGACAGTATTTGGAGGAGGCGCTCGAACCCCTGTTGTAGAAAAACCCAGCAGCCCAATGAGAGCATCCTCTCCAGGTTAGCAGAGGCTGTTTGAGCTGCTCTGGTTGTCTTTGACTTTCAGTGTGATTGACTGTCTCTCTGTAAGGGGCTTTCTTTTAGAGGTGACCCTGCCACTAAATGAAATCAGCCCTGCTAAATTAATTGGGTTCCCATCTGTGGGTCATTGAGAAATCCATCAACCTGTTAGTGGTGTAGCAGCTTCTCTAAGTGTGGAGGGGCAAAGGGTTCCCGGTGTAATGCAATAATCACTGTGCAGAGAAGAGCTTCTCTGTATTTTTAGCTGTTTGTTGTCATAAATGTACATCAAAAAATATAGAACATTTTAAGGTAGTATTATATGATGTGAAAAAGCTGCAGCTAATATAGATGGAATTGCATCTAAAAAACCATTAGACACAGTTGTATAACAACATTTCTTTTCATTTCAGCGTCCCCAGGCATTGACAGTTCAGACAGGAAGTCCAGGCGTTTCAGGCTTCTGTCATCACGCAGTGGATCGAAGGAAGAGTCTGGGATAGAGCGGGAGGGGCCATCCAGTCCCAGGCCGGTGCCTGTGGTGGAACAGGAAGCAACCTCCATCTTTAAAGAAAGATTTGTCCCTCCAGAGCTCAGCATTTGGGATTACTTCATCACAAAGGTAACTTGGAAGAAATTCTGAAATATCATCAAAAAAACAGTCATTTATCAGACTTTGTTACTGATTAATTTCATTTAAGCAGGTATTTCAATGAAGTATGTCATGGTAATTGTTGTCTTTTTGTTTGTTCTAGCCATCATTGCCACTTTCTGAAAACAGAATTGAGTATGACTCAGAGGAGAGTGAGGGCAGTGAAGATGAAGATGAAGAGGATGATGATTATGAAGATGTTTTTGACCCCAACTCTCCACAAAGAGAGCATTCAAATCATAATTCATACAGGTAAAACATGACCACTGCTGACTGTCATTACTATGTGATTATGCATGATAAGTACTTGGCAAAAAACAGGAATGAAAAAACCAGTAAGTAATTAGATACTAAGTACTAAGTAATTAGATTTGCATGTGCCACACACTCAAATTTACAGATGGTCATTGAAGCCCCAGCTGGTCATCAGACACCCTCACATTAATTTATATCAAACTGTGGGTTTTGTTTGCATGACAAATAACAAAAGAAGACAAGACTCATTGTCAGTGTGGTTGACTAAGAGCACTAGAGCAAAGAAAATATTTTAAATAGAGCAGGGAAATTACACCTCAATTTCTCATAGCTACAATATATGTTTAAATTAATGGTCTGTTTAAGTTGTTGCATATTTATGTGCACATCATTTAATCATACCCATTTGTATTATTTTATTCATTTTCCATCAGATGTTCCGTTTGGAGTCTATGTTAGCAGTCTACCCATTAAAGCAAAAACACATGGGATCAGGTTGGCAAAGGTTAACCAACTGTGGAATTGTAAAAGTGGATGTAACAGAAGCAGGAAAAAGTCAATAACTAATTAATCTGATGATATCACCCCCTACTCACATTTCTGTCAAACTCATAAATTCATAGATCAAGCAATAAATCAGGATCAGTGAATATCAAACTCAATATAACTAATCAATAAATATGGAAATGAACATAAAAACTAACCATGAAAGTATAGTATATGTTTTACTATTTTCCCTCAAACATAAAGATGCCACTGAAGTCTAGTGTTGACTCTCAGGCCCTATTTGATTTGAAGATTTTGTTAAATGTCCTCTTGTCACTTAGACCAATCACTCTCTCAGTCTTGACTGTGTAGATAAATGCATACCTCTGTATTTGTTTATTATAAATTAGATAGACCGTACTCTCACATATTGCAGAATGTCCTTGTATTTCACAGGTCTATAATAACACAGAACAGAGTAGATATTTCTCTAAACACTGAGGTTGGTTTCACCTTGGATTACACACCCTGAGCATCTGCATGCCAGTGTTTCGCGCAGCACTTTCTAGCCAAGGTGGCCACCTTAGCAAAAAAAGAAGTCTGTCCTACACTATTAGTACGCTATCAGTCCGCTATCCGTGCAACAGCGTGCCGTAATGACAACTCATCGCCTTGACTAAGGACGTATCTGCAGGAAACACTGCATGCGTTTATTTGTGGTTGCTTCTTTCCACCAACTTCATATGCTATGTCATTATTGTGACATTTTGCTTTAGATTCAGATTGAATACACTGTAATTTGCTCGGAAGTGTAACTGGCATATGCTCCAACTGAAGCAGCTGTCAACCTGTTTACTGGGATTATGTAATAAAACTGTACAATGGTTTGTAATTACTTTTCCCTCCAGTTGGTGTTTAATGCGTCTGGCAATGGTTCAGCTGGTGTTGGTGAACCTCAAGTCCTTCTACCCCATGGCAGGATATGATCTATTAGGTAATCTCTATGACACACCACACACTTCCTGATGTACTCACGTCCAGATGATTATTATAGCTTGTGTGTCTGTTTCTGCTTTCCACAGATCTGCCCGTGGGCTCTCCTTTGTGCCATGCAGTGCTGAAGACACTGCAGCGCTGGGAGCAGGTGCTGCAGA
>JAPSES010000219.1:12677104-12687799 GCA_029822895.1 Maxillicosta whitleyi
TAATAGCAATTAACGACAGGTGACTTTTTATTTGTATGTTTTTTCTTGTTTTTGGGGGGTATCTTTTGTGTTATAGTTTTGTGTACTTTTGTCTGTGGATGGTTGTGTTGGTTATATACATTGCCCTGATGTTGATGGAGGCAATAAAGTTAAAAAAAAAAAAAAAAAAAGAAAAGATTGGTGTCAATATTTTGTGTGTGATTTTTTTCATGCAAGATTTAGATGAAAAGTTAAAAAAAAAAAAAAAGATTTATACTAAAAGACGTTAATATAATGTAACAAGTAACTACATCAATTTCCGAAATGTAAGGAGTATAAAGTACAGATAACTGCCACAAAAAGTAGTGAAGTAAAAGTATGCATTATTATTTTTACTTAAGTAAAGTACAACTACAAAAAAAAAATATTTAAGTACAACAACTTTGTTACATTCTACCACTGGCATTTTGTATTAATGTACATTTGATATTATTTGAAATTACATTTGCAACATTTTGTCTAATTAAAATTAACACTGAATTGATGTCATTGCATAAGGATTAATAGTACACTGCGAAGTTGATTTCACATAATTTAATTTATTATTAAATACTTGTAATAAAAAATTAAGCTAAACCAAATATGAGGAAATCTCACCCCTTTAGGGATACAGTTTTTATAGTTACACCTCAATCAGATCTTTGCTGTTATTCACCATATATTTTCTCAAAATGGATTAAAATGAGCAATTTAAAACTCATGTTAACACTTAAAATAATGTGTCATGTGACTGACTTGTATACAATATGAATCTGCAGTATGTCTGCCTCTTAAATTGAGCTGCACTTGCATATCTGTGTTTTAACTATTTTTTTTGGCTTGTACTTAGGTTTACAAGCAGAAAAAACAGTTGGTTTTATCATTATAAAACTGAGATAAAGTTAACATGTAAAAAGTTGCGCTGAGGAAAGTTTTTACCCTTAGGTGCTCAGTAGATAATGTAAATAAGTAATGAATAACAAAACCATGTGAAAGTCCTTATTGATTTTGGGCATCAGTATCTGCTGAAAACTGAATATAAACTAAAACATCAGGACGCAATCTGTTGTACTAAATAATAGCTCTGTAGTACATCTACAAACAACTCTTTAAAGTTCAAAATGAAATGAGTATTGCTTGACTTTGTCTTTAACTGTTTTATGCCTCACAGATGCACAAAGACCTGGGGGTGAAACATTTTTCTTTGACACTCACTCAATCAGTAAGCATCCCAGACAGACAGAAATCAATATTGTTTTTGGGTGTACCATCACACAACAACCACTGTTGAAGAAACTACACAAAAAGATAGATAATGATGTGTGAGACAAGAAAAGAGGAGTCAAACTCACCGTAGTTGGCTACAGCCTTGCCTCCTTTCGCTCTTATCTCCTCCACCACCTTATCTGCAGCTGCAGAACTCTTTCCGCCCCCTTTAGTGTCTACCCCAAGGTCATTCACTTTATTACAACAAGAAGAAAAAGAATAGCAATAATGTGCCCAGTTCTGCAATTATCCACACCTGATTAGGTTATGTGAAGAGTGTAAGCTAAGCTGATTCCTTGTCAGAGTTCAAGGGCAAGTTCAGAACAGGCAGCTGAGGAAAAGCTAATTTATTGTTTTAGGAGTGAGAAATGTGATTATTCCTGAACTTTGACAAGAAGTAATAATATCACTGTAATGGTCAAAACATTCCATATTTAATACTGGCTGATATTGAGGTACAACTTATCCAATAAGTCGCCTAATGCAACGTCCAACTCTACTGAACATAGCAGTGATAAATAGAGGCTAAGATTTTATTCTAATCTGATTATCAATAAAAATAAATGATGGCCTCAATACAACTGATTCACCTACTGTCCCATGTGGAAACAGATGAATATAGTTGCAAACTTCTGAGTAAACCAATCAGTGTTGTGCTTTGAAGGTAAACGGCCAACCTCTGTTACCTTTTTAAAGCCAATGCAATAACAGCAGGAGTAGAGAAACTGATAATAACTGATTCAATTACCAATACCATTCTAACCCCACTTCCCATAAAAAAAAAATCTGTCACTTGAATGACTATTAAACCAAGCCAAAGTCATAAATACCTAAATCAATCTGAATTACATATCAAACTGACAGAAATTAATAAAAATGTTTGACCATCAAGGATGAAACTCAAAATTTTAAAAAATCTAGGTTGAAGCATTTTTTTAAAATGTTTTACCGTATGTACTATTTCCTTCCATGTCAACATTTACAACTGACATGTGTGAATGATATTAAGTATCAGCCACTGTTGGCCACAGTTCCACCAATACCAATAGGCAGACAACTGTCCACATTATCACATCTGCCCTCCGTCTTTAGTCTTTGTCTTGTCTTTCCTGTTTTATTTTGTAGTTTCCCTCCTGTGTGGTGCCTGAGTTTTTACTTCCTGTTCCCTATTGTCTCACCTGTGTAATTGCCTGATTCCTTAATGTGTCACACCTGTCCCTTGTTGGCTCCCCTCTACCTCATGTATATAAACCCTGTCTTGTCTTTGTCTCCTTGTTGGTTCGTCTCGTCTCTTATATGAGTTCTTGTCAGTTTGTGGTTCACTAGTCCTTGTCTTAGTCTGTTCCCTAGTTCTGATTACTCTTAGCTTGTCTTGTGGCCATCCTGTGTATGACCTTTTTGGATGTTGGACCACGTTATCTTGGCTTCAGCCCATGTTTGACCCAATTTGGTTTTAGGATTCTGCCTCAGCCTGTTCCCTACCTGTACCTTTGCCCGTTGACTTGGATTTTGGACCTCTGTCTCTGCCAGCCCCAGTCTGTACCTCTGCCTGTTTTTGTTAAACTGTATTGCTTTGAAGTCCACTGCTTTCTCCCTTGCTCTGCATTTGGGATCACGTCCCTTGTAACGGTCGTGACAATAATCAAGTGACAATGTAGCCAAACAGAAGATAACATTCCACATTAAACTCATTGCATTAGGACAAAATAACAACACTGAAACACAATAATTATACATGTTGAATTTAGAGATTAATGCAACCTTAACACATTCACCATTTCCCATAAAATTAGAATCAAATATTTTTACCTCTTCATGAAATGATTGAGACAATGTGATTTATTCATGATAGGTAAAGTGCAACTGGGGCTCAGTATGTAATCTGATGTGTATAAATACAAATTTAAAAACAGGAATGTGTCCAAAAACAAAATGAATCCAAATTTATGGGCAATAATGTATTGGTACATATACATTTTTTAAAAAACTAGAATAACTTATGACATATGGCTGCGCATTAGAAGTTACTGGGGTTCACTTTCATCCATAAGTGCATGGCATCAAACAGAGGTTGCACTAACATGTCATGTCCACCACATTAATATCAGTTAAGAAGATACAGAACAAAAATAATTCACTTACCTACAACTGAGGCACCTCTTTCAGCAAAAGCCAGAGCATATTCTTTACCAAGGCCTGCAGGAGAACAAAATACATAGGTAAACAACTGATAAAACAACACAAAACACACAGAGAGACAGAACACTGAGTCACTATTGTGTTATTTGTGCATGTGCCCTTTCACACACTGGATCTGTCTGTTATGAGCTATTGCGTTACTTCGTGTACTTTGATCTCCAAGGAACGGTTACACTAATAGATCACACAGTAGTCATATTAATGTGGTATTTGTTGCATACTACAATTAATATAGAAGATGCTAATGAAGAAACTGTATACAGGTCTGGTTGTTTGCACGAATGAAGCGACATACGGTCTTTACGTCAGTGTTAGAAGTCATTAACACACACACTAACTCTTGCAAAGCTAATACGACAAAAAAAAGAGGCTTAGCCTATTAAATAATAGCAGGTTAGCGCTCGTAGCTAATGTTACAAAACCAGCAGTAGCTTGTTTACATACAGCAGTGACAGCCTGACTAACTCGCTGTCATTTTTGTAGATATTTTACCTCCTCCAGCTCCAGTAACAAGCACAACTCTCCCCTCGAATGACAAAGACATAATTGTGAGATATGCCTATAATGCCCTCTGAATCTGTAAAGCGACTGCAAAGCAAAACTGGTCCTTTCCTCCGCAGGGTGAACTTCCACAAGTTTCACTTCCGCGTTGAAAAAGGGGCGGTCTCAGCGGCAGCCAATCAGAAACCAATATGTTATTAACCGTTTACTCCTCATTCGTTGTGTTGATTTTGATGATAGCTTCTGCATTGCATTGGAAGATTGTTTAGATTGTTTGATGAATCCGCAGCTTAAGCCTTAAAATTTTGAGTTTAATTATTCTCTTTTTTTTCCTTTTTTTTTTTTTTTTTTTACTACAGCGCTGACAGACACTGATGATGACGAAAATGATCACTGCTTATCTTAAAAGTACAATACTGATGAAGCTACAGATGTTGACACAAGGTATACAGCGGAATGATGGCTGAAATTAAATCAGTAATCTAAACTGGGCATGATAAACAAAAGACTAAAGTCCATATCAATATGACAAAAATGCCTAAGAGAAATTATCTGTGAACTGTGGCGAGCATGTGAAACAATAATTGTTATTAAATTGTGGGTTACGCATAATTTGGGCGTGCTGTCATATATAAAAATGGTAATTCTGAGAAATCTCATCGCAAAATTGCATTTTATTAAAATTCACTTTGTTTTTCTATCTTCCTATCGCATCTTAATGAGATTTACTAGTAAAAAAAAAAAAAAAGACTTTGCGCGTTTCCTTTATAAAATAATTTCAATCAATTAAATGGACACAAAAATCCTGTCACGTCTGGTTAAAACAAGATCAAAACTCATATTTTTTGAGCATTCAGCGCTGGATTAACAGTAGGCCTATTAAGTGCTTTTTGAGGAATACATAAAAGGATGAACACTACCCTGGGATATAAAGTGCATGATTCAGCACAGTTAGCCTATTTCTCAAAACTATTACTGCAGAGAGGTATTGAGTCTCTATTGACATTACTGTGTTTGTTCTTCAGGTTGTGGGCTAAACAGGGGTAGCTGTTTGTAAGTCAAACATGAGTTACTCTGTAGGATGCACAAACGGTGACGAATCAAGTAAAAAAAAAAGTGTGTCATTTTTTTCATAGTGATTCAATGACTTCTAGTATCGTGGGCCACCTCAATAAGGCTTTTATATTTGAATTGACATCCATCTGGTAGTCTATTATTTTAAAAGAAAGAAAGAAAGAAAGAAAGACACTGTTGAGAAATCTACTATAGTAATTATGAATGAGACGCTCTCTTAAAGTTCTAATAAGAGACAGACTCTTGGGTTTATGTATGCATGAGTGTCAACAAACTCCAAGCTGCTGGAGAGAGAGAGAGAGAGAGAGAGAGAGAGAGAGAGAGAGAGGGAGAGAGAGAGGGAGAGAGAGAGAGAGCATCTGAGCATCATCATCCTCTGCTCGGCTGCTCAGACTCTCCAAGGAGGCTGCGATGTAGGCAGGATGAAACTGATGGGGTGTTTTTTGGAGGAAAGCGCCTCGGGGGTGTCGTTACCTGGTGGCTTTCCTGGATGTCGAGCCGTATATTTGACAGAACAGATAAAGTGTCTTACCACACAATCGATGCCAGAGGATTATGGATCATTACAATAACGAGCGGCGGTGTGTCGTGTTGGATAACTGCCTCTATACTCTCCCCTCTTCTTCTTCTTCTTCTTCTTCCTCCTCTTCGTGCCCTCCTTTTGATCTACTATAATCAATTTTTTTTTTATATGCATTCGTTTGTAGCATTTTCTCACCAAATGTTGAATTTCAGGCTTTGTGGACTTGGAGGATATTCATGGCGCGTCATTGTTTGGTTGTTCTCATTTTGGGGGATGATCATGTAAAGGTGTAAAAAAAAAAAAAAAAAAAAAAAAAACATGTGGACGTAGACAGTATGATAGAATATTTTGAAACAAGCGTTATTTTTTGCGTTACGCTCTATTGCGCATGCCTAATCGTACACGGAGAACATTGCCCGACGCCACTTCGCTCCGTCCTGGCCGTGATGTAGGAGCAAAAGTGAACGGAGGACTGAAAATGCGCTGGCAAAGTGGAAGCGTGGCAAGCAAAGGATTTGACTTGAGATCCTTTACGAAGTAGCCTTAGACTGTGGCCGAAACTGAAGAATGTCAGGGACACCACATGCCGAGGCTGAAGGAGTAGTCTCCAAAGTACAAGTGAAAAAGGAGATCAAGACAATCGTGGAGAATTTGGAAACCATCCTGGGAGACCTTAAGGATGTAGCTAAAGAGCTCAAAGAGGTAAATGAATGTGAGACACCGGGGTGTATGAGCAGCAGTGCACCATGGTCTGCTGTTGTGCATTTCCACGGGCTTGATGTGAGGATGCTCTTTCTAAGATTAGAGTCTGACATCTACACACCTACCTCACACAGGCCTGGAAAAGGCTGTGGCAGCACACACACATAAACATAAACATATTATTACACATATATATCTTTACACACACACACACACACATATTGGTCCTCATCATCCTCTTCCTCCTCCTCCCTCTCCTACTAATGTGTGTGATCATTATCTCCAACATGAAAGACAGCAGGATCTAGGGTGTGAAATGTCAGGACAGCTTCAACCTGACTCACTGGCTTTGATCAAAGTAAGAAAAATTTAATCACAATTAATTTTTAATGGACAAGTTGGTTAAACCAGGAAGGCGCTTTTGCATTGCATTTCATCATCTTAATGCTGACTGTTGTTTGCTGCAAATTACCTCCTGCCAAATAATAGTGTCTGTCTTTTCCATTCACTTTTTTTTGTAATCTCTCAATCTTTGCCCCTCTTTCTCCCTCTCTTTCCTTATCACTCATTGCTTATCTGTATTTATTGCAGGCATTTATATTAATCGCTCCTTTATCTCTTTCTCTTCTTCCATATCAGTCTATCTCCTTCTTTCTAAGAGTCCTTGTTAAAGAGCAAAACTCTGCTGTGCGATTCCTATCTGACTGATGCACAGACAGGGGTGATGGGGTCCCTGAGGACTGGAGGAGCTGCACATTCCATTTAATGCTTTCATTCACAAGTTATTCTCAGAAGGCCTGGAATATCTAGCAGCACCAACCTGCACTGTAATGTTTCTCATTTCTTTCACCTACATGCTTTCATGTGCTTTCTGATGTCAATGAATGAATCCCGTCCTGCCACCAGTGGAATAACCCACAGCTTAACCTGCTTTTATGTTTACATTCCTCTACCGGCCACACAGCTTGCGTCTGGCTCACCGTGCTAAACCCCTCGCCCAAACATGACAGGCTGTCATTCTAATAACACCCTATTGCGTAGACATTCTGCTTCCTACATTATGGATGGACAGTAGACACAGCATCTGTCTGTGCTCCCTTCACTCTTTCACAACTTGAGCTGAATTATTCTTCTTTTGTATTTTTCTGCAGTGTACCATTTCTCACAGCGGGCACCAAAGATGAATAAGAACAAGAACGTAATGTTATCTGTCTGTTGTGATTCTTTTTTCTGATGTGCCCACTTTCTCTTTTTCATTCTTTTGTGCTTGGAGGAAATTGCGTAGAGGATCAGTTATCCTGACACCACACACACACTAAACACATACCTTGAGGGGGTGTTACTATCAGAGCCTTTTGTTTGGGGTATAATCCATTTGAAATGCAGTTATGTGTTATAACTTATAGACAGGTTTGGAGCCAAGCTTGGCTCAGAGCAGGGACCCGACCCAGATGCTTGGCACAGCCACTGAGGCTGCCTGGCCTACAGCAGCGGCTACATTTGGGCGCTGGTTTTGTCTCTTGTGTGTGTCCCAACAAATTATCCATTAACAGACGGCACAGAGAGCTCGGTTCTGTTGCCTTCTATACCCTTTCTCTTAATCTCTCTGTGTCAGCCACTTTTTCTGGCTCTTTATCTCTCTCCATCAGCCCCTTCACTTTCCTCTCAACCTCTTCTCAAGACACTGTTTGGATATGCATGTTAAACCCTTAGATGATAGTAATGGGGCTAATGTACTGGGTACTCCGAAATTAACATTACTAATTCAAAAAAATGAATGTAAGCAGATTGTCCTCGTTGTAATTATTTTATGAATGCTGCAAAAAGGCATTAACTTCCTTTACAGCTAGATTTCTCTAAGGTTATTTCAACAGTGTTTCAACCATGACACTATGAACTCCAGTCTGGTCTGCTCAACCTACAATAGCATCTATTGGATTTTCTGGAGACTCACTGAATGCTGGATTTTCAACAGGTCAGGCAGCCAATAATAACATGTCCAACACTGTACTTCTGGGTTTGAAGCAGTAAAAACTCATCTTCAAAAGGGAATGTTTTTAGACATACACAGAGTAGACATGTTTTTTTTTTTATTATTACAGTTTATAAAACATGATGATGTTAAACACACTGTACCAGAGTTTAACTTATAAAAGACCCAGTGTTTGTTTTGTGGCAGTTCCAAATTTCTTTTTCTATTTTTAACATTTTTTTGTGTGTGTTTTATCAAAATTCATTATGACATAATCATCTGTATTTTGTATTTTTTCCCCAATGGATATCAGGCTTTTTCCTATATTTGATTTACCGAACATGTAGATAGATATTCATAAAAACTCAAAATTCATTGTGACATAATCCTTTATATTTTGTGGGGGGGTTTTTTCCAGTGAATATCAGGCATTTTCCTATATTTGATTTACCAACTATGTAGATGTTCATAAAAACATAAAACGTGTCTCCATCCACTGTCATTAATCCAACTCCATGGGTTTTACTGGTGAATTAATGTTGTAGAAGATGACTGTGTGTCCACGGTAATTACAGAGCCTCTGAACGTCCAAATGAGTCATATCTGATGACCATGAAAAGATGACAAACTGTATTTTACACCAATTATTTTCCATGTATTGATAGGATTAATGGATCAATAGGTGTTAAATACTTCTGATCAGTAGATGGTTTTGGTCGACGGTGGGTCAACAGTATTTTTAGTCTGTCTATTAAATGTCCTGAGGCTAAGATTTAGTGGGATTTAAGAGGATATAATGACAGAAAGGTATTAAACATGCTATTAAGAATTATGTTTTCACATAGAGATTGATATAATAATATTTTAATATAATAATAGTACATTTTAATATGATGATTCAATAACAGTAATAGAGCTTGGAGTTAGAAGAACCAATACTGATTAATTGTCTGATATCATCCCTACCCTTCACCATAAACACTCTAACAATGAAAATATATGTTTAATATTTGTTTATTAGAAATCACTTTACTATACACGTTTGTCACTGAACATCAAGCTGAAGGTAATGAATAAATGTGGAAAAAAATGTAAAACTAACCATGTTTTTATTAGTGTGTAATCATGTAAAGACTGGAATTGTCATGTTTCTGCTACTTAAGTGTGATGTTTTTTTTGTTTGGGTTTTTTTTTTTGGTTTTTTTTGCTGTACCTTGGAACTAACAGCCTCATTTTTTATTTTTATTTTTATTTGCATCACTGTTAACTGCTATGTATGAATATGGGTCAAAATAAGGAGAAAACCCTCCAGGACATCCTTCTGTAGCTGTCTCCTCATGGTCTAAATCAAAAGACCAAATATAATATGAATGACTGTTTCATAGTGGTGTGAATAAGTGAAGCCACTGTCAAACCAGTCACACTGTTTGAATTTGACGTCAATAGGTAATTACAGCTGTTAATCGCATATTCAACCACGCAGAGGTCTTAGGTTCTCCTAGACCACTTGAATCATAACATGCCAGAAAGTAATTATTGAATATATGAACCCATTCAATGTAAAAATAACTATCAAGAACCACCGCTTCATTATTTCATTACTTAGAAAGAACAAAACTATAGAAAATATTAAAAACAAAACACAAAATTACAAGCGACCATAGGTGTCAGATGGAGCAACCAAACAAAAATGTCACATCATCACGTTAAATTAATAAAAGCTTCCAATATCCAAGGTGCTACCATTTACATGTGATGAATAAAGAGGTCTGTTTTCAGTTTCATTGTCTGGGTAAAGCATTGTCATTCTGCTGTTGTGTGAGTCATTGACAGACTCAAATGTGAAAGATTATATGTGGTGTTTTTTTTTTTTTTTTGGTTTTTTTTTAATATAGTCACAATGTATTTCAAACATCACTGACACTTTATAAATATCTTGATTTTCTGGTAGATCAGCAGCTTTCCTTCCAAATCCACATTAGAAATCTGGTTTGTAAATTGAGGGTGAAGATAACTATTTAAAAAAAAAAAAAACTGCTTCTCAGTCAGAGCTTGTAAATACCTGGTAACAGCTATTATCTACCAACGTTAGATTATTGTGATGTCTTCTTACCTCCGCTAAAGAAGGTTATGTTTTCGTTTGGGTTTGTTTGTCTGTTTGTCCGTTCGATAGTTAGCGATATAACTCAAAAAGTTATGGACGGATTTTGAGGAAATTTTCAGGATTTGTTGGCAATGGTACAAGGAAGAAATGATCAACTTTTGGGGGTGATCCGGAAGAAATCCTTGATTCTGGATCACTTTGAAATTTTCATTAACATTGGAGTCAATGGGGCCAAAAATTTTGTTTCTCAGCATCTCAGTTAATTATTGATCAAACCTAATGAAATTTTCAGGAAATGTTCACTCTGAGACAAGGAACAGATGATTAAATTTTGGA
>JAPSES010000219.1:12687899-12701644 GCA_029822895.1 Maxillicosta whitleyi
AGGGACTAATATTTATGGTGGTGGGGTGGGATGTTGCACTTGGCGGAGGTCTGCGCTCTCCGAGTGCTTTTCTAGTTTATGAATGCCTTAGCCAAATGTTTACAGTTGTTAAATACTGTTTACCATTGTGCACTCTACTTTTTTACTGGTTGTAATGGCGTCATCATTGTGAGCTACATGCTAAAGTTGAATTTGGTTTACTTAACTTTAACCTACAAAACTCTTCCAGGTGTGGTACCGTCATGTCTATCCTCTTTACTCCACAGATGAATCAGTGAATATTCTTTAAGGTTTTTAATCTACATTGTTTGAATGTACTCAAAGTTAGAACTCCCACCCCCTCTGCCTGGAACACACTCATGTCATTTCAAGCTTTTCCATCCATCTTACAGACAAAACAGTCACTCGGACAATGCCTGCGTCTTTAAATTGCTGTGACCTCAACAAAGGTTTTGCACTCTATCAACTGCACTTTAAAAAATGGTCTAACATTTCTGTTATAAAAACATTATTATTTGATTTCATTTATTGTTACTACCTGTCTGTAAAACCTGTTTTCTTTCATGGAGTGTGCTGCTGACCTCTTGGCCAGGTCACCCTTGTGGAAGAGATGTCGATCTCAATGGGTTCTGTCTGGTTAAATAAAGGTCTAATAATAATTTTTTTTTAATTGTTTGTGGGTTTTAATGAAAGTATGCATTATTGTAACTGACCAGGTTTCAAGGTGCCAACAAACCTCATTTTATACGTTTACTGTTGTTTAATATTTCTCTTTGGAACCTGTGAAAACAAATTTCCTTTTGGAATGAAAAGCGATTGTGTATCTCTCTGGATCCAAATGAATATTTTGGAGCCCTGAAACAAACACTCATATTACAGTCTGTTGCATATGAGATGAGTATTTCTGCCATTTTGTCTTAGCTCTTCTCCTTCAACTCAACCTATATCTGTATGTAGGTTGAAAATTAATCACATGTTTATATGATTCAGTGTTTTGTAAGAAGTGTTGACTGAGATATATCACATTTGATGTCTTCCTTTCCACATTTGAACATTATGTCCAGAGCTGCATTTTACTGCTTCTGGTTGAATATTTTTGCTCACTGCAAGGAACAAATTAATGAATTTATCATATTGTTTTTGCAAGAATTCAAATTCTTTATTAAATGTCTGTTTTCCTCTCTGTCAAAGCATGGTTATTTGTGTTGAATTAATTAATACCATGTGGATTTGTTTTCTGCACCATTTTGAGATTTTATCAATTTCTGACTTGTGTATTGAGACTATTGCATGTGCTCAGCGCCGTTTCCCATCTGTTGTACCTGTGTTTGTGTTCGTCATTTGCTGTCTTTTTATATGCAAAAGAGATGTATTTCATTCATCCCAAGAGCTAGTTTTTTTTTGTCTGTTCTTAGCTTTCATGGTGCAGTCGGTTTCGTTTCTTCACCTAGTCCTGATGGTGCACGGGATTATAGCAGTATATCACTTAAGTCAGAGTCTGGCAGGCTCATGGCTGCTCCCATAAATTGCAGTGACGTTCCATTCTCCTAAGCGTGGGTTGTCTTAATCCTCAATCTCATAAATCAATGTCTAAAAACCAAAATGTTTTAAAATGCATCTCTAAATTTTATATAATGAAATTTCCAATTCATCAGTTAGGAACTTCAGATATAGAACAAAAAGTCTTGTACCCTTTTTCCTCTTTGGCCAAAGAAGCAGCTTTGCAAAGATCCATTAACTATTTTAGATCTAGCATATACACGACAAAATCAGCTTACTGATCATTACAGTATTTAAAAAAAAAAAAGCACAAATGGGCTGGTCATATTTGGATGCCATTGTACAGCAACATATAACAGGAAACAATGTTGTTTTAAAGTTGGCACTAGTGTGGAAACCACTAACACTGTACAGAAGCCATTGCTTTTTACAGGGCTGAAATGAGCATACATATTGATTTTTCCTTCACTATTGTTCAGATACAACAAGAAAATACTGAGGATATGTGCACAGCCTTAAATGACTCAAAAGAAACTGAACTAAATGGGTTGTAAAAGTTAAAGTGACTATTCAGTGTGACCTCTGACCCCCTGACCAGACGCAGCACAAACAATTACAAACATCCAACGTGTTGAATGAAAGCTGGTATAAAACATCAGAAAATGAATGCAATGAATCTCAAATTGTATGAACAAAAATGTTAAAAGGTAAAGGGAAGTCACAGTAAATACTAGATCTTTGGTTTATAGAAGCTGTTTTATCCCTGAAACATTTGCTTCTACTGCTGCTTACACATTAATCCAGATTAGATCTTAATACAGACACTGATACATGCATATGTGTGTTATTAGAACTTTACTGAACCAGCGAACCTAATGTTGGCCTAGGACGTTTGCACAGTTCTGTATATAGAAATGATATGATTGTCTTTACCCTTAAAGGGACTGCACCTGGAAACACCTGGAAACATGAGCTTTATATTGACTTATGTCTTTTGAATGATTATCTACTATCAGTCATGTTTTGTTATTGTTGTTTTTCGTCCTCCCCTGCCTGATTCTTCATTCTTGACCACACTTATAGTGATGATGCCTCTTCTCATCACCAGGTTGTTCATGACATTGACACCCTGACTTGTGACCTGCAGCTGGAGGAGGACGGGCTAACGGACAGTTCCAAGACAGACACCCTCAACTCCAGCTCGAGCTCCACTACCACAACCACCACTGCTTCCAGCCTTGAGAAGATGAAGCTCTTCGCCGAGGACTGCATTTACAAACCACCCGCATCCACCACCCCGATTCCTGTCAACCCTCCTGCAGTCTTGACTGTACTCAAGAAACCCCACCCACCATTACCCCCACCCAGACAAACCCCTCTAAGAGCAGAGGATCATAACATAAAGAATCTGCCTCATCCGACGTTAGTGTTATCAGGGAATTTATCCAAGGCAAACGGGTCTTTATTGAGGAATGGCGGGGTGTTTCCAGTGAAACCAAACAGGGATTTGTTCTCTTCTACGCCGTGTTTCATTTCTGGTGATAGTGGGATTCCTGAGTCAGGGCTTGTTCCCACATTGCCCAGACCCATGCCTCTCCTCCGCCATGACAAGAACAAATGCCCCAAGGCGCCCAGCAGGGAGCCTCGAGAGCGGGTGCGTTTCAGTGAGAAGGTTCAGTACCATGGTTACTGCCCAGACTGTGACCTCCAATACGATGTGGATGACACAGAACTACATTTACAGGCTGAGTTAAATGACTTAAGACTCAGCCCCGTGCATTGCTGCTCTTCCTCCTCCCCTCCTCCTCATGCTCTGTCTCATGAACTAATGTTGGAAAATGGATGTCTCCCAGTTAGCCACAGTTTCCCGCCAACAACAAACACTCCTCCACCTTGTGTGCCTCCTCATCCTTCTTCCCTCAAGCCCCAGAAAACAATCCTACGCAAATCAACCACCACCACGGTTTGACGCCAGACCCCTCAATATGTTGGACTTAAACATTCTTGAATCATTCATAGTGTTTTCTACTAAATGAGTGCGTTCTACTCCAGTTGAACTTTGGATTATCCAAACAAAGAGACAGGGTGGGAAAACAGAAAACTAAAGGATGGAGAACATCAGTGGAACAGACAGAAAAGCATCGCCATGGGCATTGAGATGCACACACACACACAGATAAGGAAGCAGCGGTGAGTATTTGTGCATGAGTGTGTTAGGTGGAGAAAAAAAGAAAAAGGGAGAGAAAAGAGAGCATATTGCGTAACTGTCTCTTTACACTGGCTTCTCTTCTATTTGTTTATGTAAATTTATATATTTGTGTTTTCTGACTGTAATGTTTGAAGGCAGTCATCACTGACTGGGAAATATACTGGGACTTTAAAATTTAAGGACAGACAGTGTGAACAACACTGAAACTTAATTGTGTCTGTTCCTTTGTGGAAGTTCTTGGTATTAACTAGTCTGGAATTCAGGAAGTTCTTCAATATGGGATTCTGATTAATTCAATTCCTTGTGGATGAAACAAGAAAACCTGTTTTCATCATATTTCTTCTAAAGCCCTAAAGATCTATCCGTGACATCTTCGCATAGAGTTTAAGGAAATAACTCCTCACCCAAGTGTATACACAAACTTTACAAAAATATAAAGGAACATTTATGAAAAAAACATGGAAAATGACCTGAAAAGCTACAAGCTATATTCTATATTAGTTTATCTTGTTCAGTATCTCATTAATACTTTTTAAGTAAAGCCAGGCTTGGACTTTGCCTTAACCCAGCTGTGTTAAAAGCCTGAAGCTTTGCTTGTTTGGCTGGAGACATAGCTGGACTGACAGCAATGGAGACCCGAGACACGCTGGGGAAACAGCTTAGAGAGGAATCAATCAATCTGGCTGTAAATATTAAATTACTGGTCACAAATTATTGATCACATTTATTCAATAACAAGGCAAAGTGCTTGTACTAATCATTATATATGAATAAATCTGGTTTAGCTGATGCAAGGATAAAACAATGCATCTCAATTTGACAACATATTGTACCTGATGCATAGTTTTTCATTCAAGGCATTCGCTTCTCAAACCTTTATAGTGACGCATCAGTACAAGTCAGTGAACCTCAAAAACTGTAATATGCAGGATTGGAAATGCAATAAATGACTATGACATGCATACTAAGCAACCTCTACCATCTATCTGAAAATCTGTCTAGATTCACAGTTTGAAGCTAGGGCTGACCTAGCCTATACGTCCAAATTATTACCACAATTAAAAAATTTTCAAGACATTATTGCATTTCAGTGTAAAGGCTGAATTTTGGGTTATTTGTGTTTTTAAACTCTTCTTTATGGTCATGAATTTTTTTGTATAACGTCAAAATATGCCAGAAGCAAAAGAAAAAAACATTAGAAAAAAAAAACAACAAAGATGTCTGTGATGTTAACATTCCAATCATAAATATTAATTGTTGTTTTTAATTGTCATTATTATGTTATCAGACAGCCCAGGGCAGAGTCAGTGAATAACTGAGATCTTACCCCCTCTCACTTTATCATTTAGTCTCACTGATATCTAAGATATGTTTTGGAGTCAAACAATTACAATTATTGCATAGTCACATTACTATTTCAGCTCACTTCTATTATTTTGCATAATTGTGTTATAATTATTTACCTGCATGAAAACATTTTTTTAAAAAAAGAAATACATTTCATCATCATTTCTACTCATTTTTCTACAGTTAATGATCTTCTGATGATGTCATCTTGGTCTTTGGGATTATTTGGCATTTCTATACATATAAGTATATATTATTAGTACATATTAGTAATAGGTGGTGTATATTTAATTTATCTCAAATCTGCCCTTTGCAGTTTTTGTTTACAAAGCCTTGAAGCTAAACAATAACACTATTTTTATTCAGTGTGTTCTGGAGTTTAATGCCAGTAAATGTCTCCTCCTGTTTATTAGGTAAGCTGCATGAGTGTAAATAACTACACTTAGGCTTATACTATTTAACAGTGGCACAAAATGAACAGAAAAATATGAAGCATTGATCGCAATTATTTGTCTGACAGTAAATTGCCAACTACATTTTTTTGAGTCTATAACTGCAGTTCTGATGTGTATCTACTGACTGCTTTATAATAAACATCTATGTTCAGACTCCCATAATATCTACCTGAGATATCAGTGAAGTCTGGAGTAAATTTCTCAGTTCTAACCTCTAGTAGAGCAAATCAGGCAGGTCTTTACCTCCACAAAGGAATTTAAAGGCAAAGCATTATGAACCCTTACAGTCTATGTGAGCAGTGTTAGCTTTATTTGCTTTTATCAAGTATATAAATAAACCTATTGTTTAATAGATATGGGCCAACTTTGTAAGTAAACTTTGTGTACAGAGTGGAATTTAAGACTATTTGTGTGTATCTGTATGCATGCACGTTGTGTGTGCATAGGTTTGTGTAAATCTGCACGTCACTTTGGCAGAGATGGAGAGACAGCATACCCCGGAGTTGGATGAGAATAGTAGCACCTTCCTCCCAGCGATGGCCTTAATTAGCTGGATTAGACTACGAGAGATAACAGCCTTGCCTCAGCCAGCCTTTGTAGCAGTGTTAGTCTTGACAAATGTCCGAACTGCTGCTCTGCATATTCTGATGATTTAAAAAAAAGATATTGTGGTAAATACACGTATAAGGGTCGACTCTAAGGGTCAGACATTTTGTATAAGTGTGAAACATGGAGATATAATGATGGTATGAAATAGAAGGCACTGATGTCTAAATCCAATGCATGACCCTGCTAACCTTAGTGTCTAAAATTAGCATCTGGATTAGGGATCAGTATTTATTCAGTCGTGAGAAAAATGAGAAAGAAAGCAGACATGTGGGCAGCAGAAAGACCATGAAAGGGAGATTATGAAATAGTAATGCTGTTTGCCTTAACATGCATATTTAGATGATAGTGTGTTCTCAGGACAATTACTCTGACAGAACATTCAATGTATTGACTTTGTATTAATGAGTCTGAAAGAGTGTGGTAGCAAGAACTTCACACATACAGATACAAATTGGAAGCTGAAAGAAGGATTCTACAGAATATGTCAGGCAAATATGTCATATGTCATATGTCAGTGCAGTAAAGGATGCTGGTGTGCTGATGTGGATTTTCAGTTTTTTAATTGCTCAACAGAGACTCAAACCAGGCGACTGCAAACTCGGAAGCTAAAAACAAAAAACAAAAAAAAAACTCGGAGGCTAATAGCACAGCAGTGGAAGAAGTACTCAAATCTTTTACTTGTGTCAACGAAGCTGTAACAACACAGTTACAAATAATAGCAATATATTTAAAAGTTCAGTGTAAGATTTAGGAGGATGTGAAGAGTAGGCTATGTTCATACTTAGTTTTCATGTCTCTAAAATCACCTGAAAATAAAAACAATTTTGTAGCTGTTGCCTTACAAGAGTCATCCTCACATTAGCAGAGCAAAGTCAAGCAAGGAGCCACTTTTATGACAATACAGTATATCAAATCACCCCCAAAAATGAGCATTTCTACACATAAAAAGAAGAAGCAACACAGCTAATACATTTTCAGCCAAGATATTATTTACCTCAATATTGGGATTGGCATGTAGTTGAGTTTCTTAATGTTGTATTTGTAATTTGTTGTCCATTTTTGATCAGAAATTGGTTTATTGTGCGTCCTGTGTATGTCACGCTAGCTATCATTAGATACAAGCGCGCTGTAGTGCTAACATGCTAATACAGGTGAGCCGCTATCGTAAACAATAATGAGAGCGCGTGTTGCCATGTTTGACAGTTACCCCCTTTTTGAAATCAAGATTAATTGAGATGAAAGGAGACATTTAATGTGGGTATTTGCATGTTAACCCGTAGTGTTCTTTGTATACTTAAAGCAGAATTTCTAAAAAAAAAAAAAAAAAAAAAATTTATTGGCTGTGTTATCATATTGTTCTAAGTTACCATGCCAACCGCCAATTAAAGCATTAGTCGCATGTGGCTCGTAAACCGCACAATGAGTATGACTGCCTTAGAATAAGCAATTTATATCTACAGAGACAACAGGTATTTTTTGCAAATGCATATGTAGTGCTATATTACCATGGTGCTAACTGTGGCCCAGAGCTCCTAAATGCCAATATTTGTGTTTGGTTGCAATCTGCATCTTAACCAAAAGATGCTGCTGAATCCTACACGTGCATGTGTTAGAAGATGTACGTTTAGAAATGTCCATTTATAACTTCATCACTATTGTCATGATCATCTCAATACTTTAATGTGATCATCTTGTGTGTCTGTCTAACATTGCTGCTGTAAATGGTGAGGTTCATTTTAATTAGTGGTAGATTACATACTAATAGTATGCATTGATTTTTATTTTACCTCCATAATATGAATTTGCAAAGTCAATTATAAATGTAGTGGAGGAAAAAGGATAACATTTACCTCTGAGATGTAGGGGACTAAAAGCTCAATGTGCACATATGCTCACATTTGGACGTGTTAGTTCATTGCTTATTTTTAATTTGGCTTGAGAACATGATTTTTCTGTCTATTCAGGTGATTTTCTGTACTTAATAGTGAATGTAGTATAAAATATATACTAAATAGTCTAAATATATATATAATGTAGTAGAAGTCTTAAATGGGTTAATGACACAAAACACCTTTAAGCTACAGTAAAAATCCCAAGAATTGAAAGCACAAATTTTCCTTGTGCAGCTCTCTCCTCTGAGTCCAAATTAATAGACTACATACCACTCAAACTGACATAATTTCATTGCACTGTGGAAAACTGAAGTATTCTTCCAAATCTTCACATTGAAACATGGAGTAGAGCAGTAAAATCCAGGTTACATTAGGCACAATCTGATCAGTGATTGGTAACTACAGCGGGCAGTCATGTTTTTATCCATCTTACCTGTCTCAACTCACTTAGGATTAGTCAGAAACCTGCACTGTGGAATAGATTCTCTACAGCAGGTTTCTCCAATCCTGGTCCTTCAGAGCTATGACCCTACATGTATTACATCAGGGGTCTCAAACTCATTTTCTTCCAGGGGCCACATTCAGCCCAAATTGATCTTAAGGGGGCTCAATCAATAAAATAATAACATAGAAAATAATTGCATAATAATGTATAAATAATGACAATTCAAAATCTGTTTTTGTTTTAGTGAAGACAAACCCATTAAATTATGAAAATACGCACTTTTATAATCTACCCAAATGAAAAACATATGAATAACCTGAAAAAAACTGACATTTCTCATGAAAAATAAGTGCAATTTTAACAATAATGTGCCTCTACTTATTATTTATACATGTTCATTATGGATCGGATCTACAAACACACTTAATAAAGTGCAGAAAAGTGTTAAAATTGTACTTAATTTTCTTTAGACATGCCAGGTTATTCACATTTTATTATTACAGGATATTTTGTAAATATAAATATTTTCATAATTTAATGTTATGTTTTGCACTAAAACAAGGACAAAAATATGAAGTTGCCAATATTTATAGACATAATGGAATATAATTTTTTTTCATATCAAACCCAGATGAAATTATAGTCTTTTTTTTGGAAATTATTCTGTTATTATTTTACTGTAGATCATATTAGTCTGTATGTGGAATGAAAATGAGTTCAAGAGCCTTAACTGTGGATTTTTTTTTTACACTTTTTTACGCATTAGAACCTGTGGCAGGCCACATTTGGCCCCCGGGCCGCATGTTTGAGACCCCTGGTATAGAGTTCAGTACAGAGTTCAGTTTACACCATCCTCTGAACCACAGTTAAGATTGTACTACCATTTTTGTTTCAGTAAAACCAGCAGCAGCAGTGATACACTGATCCTTGGTCTAACAGAGGCTTTGTGGAGCACACACTCACATCTGAATCCTCTGATAAACATACACATTCATACTACATATACAGTATGTACACACACGTCAGAGGATCCACAGGAACACACTACATGCATGTATGATGGCAGGCAGGATAATGTTGCCTCTTTGTTTAAGCTCACTTTATGAGGTTTTTAAAAAAAGGGATGTACAGATGTGAACGTGTCCACGTCGGTAAACAGAAACGCACGGTGTCTCTGCACTGCTACTAGAAAGTAGGAAAGTTCATAAAAAGTTCAGCAGGATCAGCGGTGGTTTATCTTCGTTCATGTCAGTCCTTATCTGCTTATGTTTGTAATCGGTCACTAAACGGCCCATTGACCTCCGCTTCAGTCTGGCCCACGCCGTCATCCCCGTCCTGAGTGTCTCTGAGCTGGACGTCTGAAGTGCGTTTCAGACCGCACACCAGTCACGTCTCCTGGGGTACAAAGGGTGCCACTGTTCCCTCCAATGTCTGGTTGGCAGCTGGAAGAGGCGGGGGGCTCCAGTCTGGCTGGTAGAAGTGGATGTCAAACGTCCGTGCCCATTTGGCGAAGACTCGTTTCTCTGTGATGAAGCGGTGGTGGCTGCCTCGCCTCCCGCGCTCATGGGAAATGTACATGGCGCACTCGTCTGGACCACGCGGCTCATAGTAGTGGTAGGGCACAGAGTGGTGCTGAGGTTCCCTGTAGAGAGGGGGGGGGGACATTTAACAACACTTTATTGAGTCACTTCATCTGCATGTGATACCAAAGAGTGTTCATCGGGAGGCAGCCCCTCCCCCCCACTTTCATCTGCATTTATTTGTGCCCCTTCTAATGACCTTTGTAACCACATTTAACTTTTCTCCTTGTTTGAATACCTTCAAATGCCACCTACAGAATTATACTGAATTAAAAAGTTTATTAAAGAAACAGCATAAAACAAATATAAATACTTTGGGTATGACAAAAAAAAACATGTAATTCTGGTTGGAGAGAAATATCAGACACAGAACTTTAGAATATATCAACACAAGATGAACTTTCCAATCCACTCATATACTGTAGCTACAACAGAGATTATGCAAACATTCATGGAACTGTATTTAAGAATTTAGTTTCAACTAATCATAAAATGAATCATGTTCATTTCAAATACTGATATGATTGACAGTAGTGTTTTGGTCTGATGCACCGCCCATCTCCCATCACCCATCTCCCATCACCCATCACCCATCTCCCCTTACCCATCACCCATTTCCCATCACCCATCATCCATCTCCCCTTACCCATCTCCCATTTCCCATCACCCATCATCCATCTCCCATTACCCATCTCCCATCACCCATCTCCCATCACCCATCTCCCCTTACCCATCTCCCACCTCCCATTACCCATCTCCCATTACCCATCTCGCATTACCCAACACCCATCTCCCACAGAAATCTTGCATTATCAAACATGATCTAACAAAAACAAAGAAAGAAGAAAGAAACAAAGAAGAACAAAACATAGCATCACTCAGCAGCAGTCTTTCACAGGGTTGGGTAAGTTTAATATTTATAATTGTTAGCCCTGACCTGTTTTGGCACCGGTTATCTGAACAAATTCACTCTTAAAACACCCCAGACCACAGGATAACCTTATAAAACGCAAGATAATCTGGAGTTTGCCATCCTCGGTCAGGAAGAGGGTAAATCGGGACAAAAACAGTATGATTATCTTTAAGTATGTACTTGTAGTAGTTGTAGTATGGCTTTGGGAAAAAATATCAATGGAGAAAAATTATTTGTTGATCCTATTTGAATTGTGCCACCATTTTGACATATGATGTTTTCCTATTGAAAAGACAATTGTATGAGTCAAGAAATTTTCAGTTTGTAGGAGACATAGTAGAGATGAGTTTGTTTTGTGTTAAACAGCTGAATGGACGACATCTCTCATCTCACATGACATACCACCAGCACCAAAATGGTCAATGCTTTGGCACATTCTAGCCAAATGTTTGAGAACAAGATGGAAAATGTAAAATTATCTCTTAAAATGATCAACTTAAGTTATAATAATAATAATAATAATAATAACATCAGTCCATCGTGGAACCTTTCTTTGTGGAGTTTCCATGTTCTCCCCATGTCTGTGTCAGTTCTCTCTGGGTACTCCGGCTTCCTCCGACCATCCAAAGACATGCCTTGATAGGTTTAATTGGTTAATAAATAATAGTAATAGTAAAGTAAATAGTAAATTGCCCGTAGGTGTGAGAGTGATTATTTGTCTCTACATGCCAACCCTACGATGAACTGGTGACTTATCCAGGTTATACCCCGCATCTGCCCTTAAGTAACCAGCATAGCCTCCAAGCGACCCCCATGACCCTAGTGAGGATAAAGCGGGTTCAGAAGATGAATATTAATAATAATAACAATAATAATAATAAGGTTCAATGGCACACAAGAGAAACAGCAGGCTCTCTACAATATATTGGGCCTCATTCACAAATAAATCTGTGCTTTAACTCTGCGTAAAAGATCATTTGATGCACAAATCTCAGATTCATGAATATTTTCTTACCCGAATTTGTTCTTACTCTGTGAACAAATTCAGAACTGCTTCAGACCATGCATATGCCCAAATTAGGAAGGTCAAACTGACTTAGAAAATGCAAACACATACCTTTTATGTAAATGTAGAGCATATAAAACGCCATTCATTAAAAGAGATTTAATTAACTTTTAAAAAAAAATCATTAATTTACTAATATATTGGCCAAATGTATCAAACAACCATGAAATTGACAAACTTTCACCCTCATCATTGGGACAACTAAAATATTCAACGATAACGACAGTCCTAGTTTAGGAATATATAAGATCCCTGAATGGATGTTTGTCCAATTATTGCTGCTGTTGTCTCATCCTGTGCTGTTAGATCAGGTGGACCTTGTCCTCCACCAGTCTCCTTCTTTTCCTCTCTTCCATAATGTGATTTTTGGCATCAACTTTTATGTAGAACCACTTTTTTTTCCACCTCGGCCATAATATGGTTTTCCAGGGATCCTGTGTTGACAGCCTTGGTTATTGCGATCCAAGTGTAATTATATTTTTTTTTACCATCACTAACCCAGAGGAGACACTCTTGAAAAGTATTCCTTTTCTTTCTTCCACCTCGGATATAATTGCTTCAATTTCTGTGGTTGTAAAGTTCTTTTAGTTTCGCCTTTTGGCATCTTCACTTCTAACGAACTGTCTCTGTGGTTAACCGCCTCCTTCATTCACAAATAAACTCTAGGCAAGGCTTGCCTAGAGTTGATGTATATGTATATGAATCCACACGCCCATTTCTCCATATAAGGAAGCTGCTTGCCAAGAACAAAATGAGAACAAAATTGGCTGGTGCAAAGGTGTCATGAATCCCACTGTGATTTTGCTTATGTACTTATTTTGTGTGCAATGTAAGAACATTTCCACGCACATATTAATTAATGAGGCCCATTGCCAGCCTGTAAGATTATTAAAATGTCACTTAGTGTATGAGGCGAAACCCATTCAGTGTATGGTCAGTGCCAAATTAGTTGTTAATGTAAAACTGTGTCACTATTCCAGGGCTCTTTATTCTCTATAAGTGTTGATAGTTTTGTGGACAAATACACAGAATTAACATGGCAGCTCTGCCTTGGCTTCCTTTCTGTTTATCATACAAATACTGTTCAATCAGAGTGAAGAATACAAAGTTGACTGACCTTAAAACAATTAAATATGCTTTGACAGAAAAAGGAAGGACAGAAAACTCAAAAGGCAAAGTAACAACAGAAAGAACACAACACTTAGGACCTGTTTACTAAGAATGCAAATAGCGGGTGCAAATGTGTTTGCTCGCATTAAAAATAGCACATGCTATTCATTTACATGTCATAGGTAATCAACTAAGATTGCATGAGCAAATGGCAACAGGTGCAAAGTCTTGGAGACTGCCTTATTTAGATGAAGATTTTGCGTGCACTACTGGTTGTTATCATGCAGATCGTACGATGTAAAAACAGCTCTGGGATACCCCCGCATTTTCCACACAGAGGGGTGAATAGATATTTATCTGTTTCTGATTATCATTACATTATTACATTACATTACATTTAGCAGACACTTGTATCCAAAGCAACTTACAATAGAGGACATAAACATAGCACATGCAGATACAAGGTGTACAGGAAATATACAGAACAACAGGTGCGACTGCTGTTAGCATTTTTTTATTTTATTATTATTTAGTTTTTTTTTTGGTTTTAGGTTATTTCATTATGTAGGTCTAAAAAGGACATGATTTGTGTTTGAACACTGCAATCAGGGAAAGTTGC
>JAPSES010000219.1:12701744-12739597 GCA_029822895.1 Maxillicosta whitleyi
GTATTCAGTTATTATTTTACTATAGATCATATTAATCTGTATGTGGAATGAAAATGACTTCAACAGCCTTAACTGTGGATTTTTTTTACAATTTGCAAATTCATCCCACAGGTCGCATTAGAACCTGTGGCGGGCCACATTTGAGACCCCTGTTTTAGATGTTACCCTTTTCCAGCACACCTGATGGTTGTTCTCAGGCTTCTGCAGAGCTGGGTGATATGCTTATCATTTGAATCAGTTGTGTTGGAAAAGGGATACATCTAAAACATGCAGGATAGTAAATGTCAAAGACCAGGATTAGACACCCCTGCTCTAGAGCCTAAAAACACCGGGAAAGTATAGAAGTAGACGTCATCTGCACAGACCACTTGAAGTGCTAAAAATATTATCAAGAACTGCAGCTTTAAGAGGACAAATATCTGTTTATTAATGTAGAATTTTGAGCCATGTGAAATAAATGAAAATCCTTGTTCTTCTATTGTTTATAAAACCCAAACATGGCAATGACATGCCTTAACTCATAAAGACCCAAACAGCTACTGGCAACCAAGAAGCATCTACTGATCTAAACTGTGTAATACCTGTTGATCCACTTGTCCAATCAATATATGTAAATAATTGGTGTAAAATGCAGTTTGTTGTCTTTTCATGGTCATCAGATATGACCCACTTGGATGTTCAGAGGCTCTGCAGTGAACAGGACTCTACAACATTGATTAACTAGTAAAACCCATGGAGTTGGATGGAGATGCTTATTTTTTATGTTCAGTTAATGATGTCTTTGCTGGAAAAACTCGTTTTTTTTCTTCAGTTTTCTGTTTTGATATAATAACCTTTGAATGAACGCTTTGTCATGACATTAAATATATAGCAAAATACCTAATTTACAGTAAAAATGCAAAATATAGAAAATACTGTTATAATAAATGGTGACAAATCACTTCAGAAATGCTAAACACAGAGACCACCCTGGTCCACCAGAGCAAATATCCTGCATGTTTTAGATGTTTCCCTCTTCCAGCACCCCTGATGGTCATTATCAGACTTCTGCAGAGATTGATAATAGGCTTATCATTTGAATCAGGTCTGTTGGAAGAGGGATACATCTAAAACATGCAGGATAGTAGCTTACAGTGACCACGGTTGGTGACCCTGCCTTAAATAAACAAAGCGTATTATTCTTTTAAGCAGTTGAATGAAGGCGATTGTCATGATTAAGTGAAATAATCATAATTATCTCAGATAATTATGATATGATAATATTGTTGTGATGGAGCTATGGAGTAGTTGAGTAAAAATATATACATTCTGCCATTTGCTAATAGTATGGCCTGAGTTAAGTCATTTAAAGCTTTACTTTAAAAAAAAAAAAAAAAAAGCCAAAGAAAGCTCTGAAAAATATAATATAATATAAAATTAAAAATACACTTCAATCTATATCAGGAAGGATCTAGTGATAAAGTATGCAAGAGTAAGTTTCTGTATAGATTATGGTCTGAGTTTAACTGGCATTATTCAATAGTCTGCTCTTTAGATGCACTTTGAAAATATGTCATATGATGTCAGTTGTGTTACAGCAGAAGCAGCAGAAGGAGGAGGAATGAGTGATAGACATAAAACATACAGCATGTGGGATGTCTCGTATTAATAAACAGGCCACCATGTTGGGATTCATTACTCATGACTTAATACCAGATCGTTGCTGTTACATCAAACCCCTCCCCTGGACATGGATGTAGGAGGTTTTTTTTACTGGCTATAAGCGCTGGCCATCTGAGCTCCAGTGCTTCAGGCTCGAGGACGGAGTTGTAATGGGCAGAGAGGAGGTGGATCTTCACCGCCTCCATCATGAGTCAGGACTGACTCAACAGCACTGACCTACTCCCTACAGCTCACAGCTCACAGCTCCAGTTCATAGCCCACCTCTCTCACTCTGTCTTTATTTCTCTCCTCTCCTCCTCCTCCTCCTCCTCCTCCTCCTCCCTTGGATGATGCTTTACTCCCACTCAGCAGCAGCTGTATACATAACAATCTCTCTGTTTG
This sequence comes from Maxillicosta whitleyi, assembly GCA_029822895.1. NCBI lineage: Eukaryota > Metazoa > Chordata > Actinopteri > Perciformes > Neosebastidae > Maxillicosta > Maxillicosta whitleyi. The sequence continues at coordinate 12,703,788 of JAPSES010000219.1, forward strand.
CATGTATCTCCATATACAATACATGTGGGAGGGCTGACTGTTATTAAATCATATCTGACACACCTTTGACAGCATTTGTATGTGTAATCAAGATTACTGTTCTCTGTCCAGAGCAACAGCAGCTTCCTCTGCATTGGTGACCTTGTACCCTTGAATTTCAAATATTCTTGTCAAGAGTGTAAAAATGTACTCCTACATCTTATGCATCCACTAAAACATTTTTATAAAGCTCCTCAAATGTTGTTTTCAGTCTCAATCCTGCAACGTCACTAATACAACACCTCATTTAATGGTGTGAAAGAGTAAATCTGCTGCTTCTATGATTAATTCAATATCAAAGAGTTGAGTGGTTAGCTTATTGTGTTTGTCTTTAAAAATGTAAATATGCTATATTCATTTGTTGACTAGTAACACAATAATCATACACTTTTTCAGACTGAACTGTTCCATTTTCCCACCTAACAAATGCACAGTGTGCAATAAAACTCCAAGAATGTGTCAGAGTGAGACACACATTTTGTCAGTGAATATTAATTAGCTGTTGTTTCTCTGTCTGATTGTTGGCAGTGACAGTCTGCCAAAAAACACAGTTGTCTATTTGCTCATCCCCATTCCACATGCATCATTTACTTTGATTTTTGTTGCCCTCAATCAACTACATTTCATTATTATCACTAAAAATGAATCTGTTATGAGGAAAGCATTAAACAAAATGAAAGCCAAATAATTGTGGTGATGCATGCCAGAGGCATTACATCTGTAATGGAGATAACTGTATGTAAAGTTCATTAGAATACAAAGTAGGCATGACCTACATTGCCAAACATCAGAGCATTCAAAAGTAAATCTGGTGCACATTAGGCATGGGTACTAGCTTGTCTTGGTGCCTCTTTATCTGTGACTCAGAAAAAGTCATGATGTGGGAAAGTGAGTGGGCATGTGTATGTGTGTGTTTGTGTGTCCTTGGCAAAATGTGTGTACATATATGCATACATTTAATGATACAGCAAGGATAGGTGTGCATGTGTTTAAAGGTGCATGAGAGTGCAAGACACTATGCGTGAGTATTTATGCAGTCATGTGTGTGAGAACAAGTCAAAGGGCGTGAGAGGGATCAGTGCAACTTAGAAAGCTTCAGTGGTGAAGCAAACTTAATCTGAGGATTTTATGCTCCTTTGGAGAGAGTTAAAAGTTAGAAGCATCAGCTGCACCTTTCTCAGGGTGAGTAAACAACATCTCGACAACAGGATCAGCTTTTTAAAAGCCACAGTGACCCAGATGGGTTGTTCAGCTTATTGAATCACTCAAGAACTCACTAAGAAACACTGAAAAAAATGACATCTGTTTAAAAAAAAAAGAAAAAGGACAAAACTGGTAGATTGTCTTTTCACAAAAGAAAATACATTTTAATCCACAGAGGAAACTGTGCCAGACAGTTCAGTCCTATTAACTTAAATGACCTGTGTGTGTGTGTGTGTGTGTGTGTGTGTGTGTGTGTGTGTGTGTGTGTGTGTGTGTGTGTGTGTGTGTGTGTGTGTGGGCAGTGATACTTTGGTGTATTTTCATCCTGTTCTGTGAAGAGCGACTAGTGACTCCGCCACTGCTCTTTCAAGTGGCTCTTCTCTGTGCAGCCAGATATTAGCACTAATGTGTTTTCCCTTTTTCTTCTGCAGGGCCCATTGAGATACAGCTGAAGTGGATTTGTGTTTTGAGCACTGATCCGCCAGTGACCAAGGGAGTGAGGAACCAAGACTGTGACCAACAAAACATTTTTTATTACCTATTTTGAAATACTATTGGCTTTCAATCATCAGTAGACATGGTTTCTCCTGATAAATTCATTCTTTGAAGTATGTGTGAGAGTTGAATATCCTCTATGCACAGCTGCGCTCACAAAGGGTGTTACTGTAAAATCCCTCTATGTGCATAAAGATGATAGATGAATTCATAATTGTGGAGGTGACAGTTCTGTTGTAAAATGCTAAATAAAAATTCAGAATGCAGCAAATGTCTCTATCATCAAGAGCATGGAGGCAAGTGTAGATTAGCTACAACTTGGGGTGAAATTATGTCAGCCCACATTTGATTGGTGTCTCTTTGCCTCATGCATACTCAGATGAAAATCAATAGCTCCACCCAACCGACAAAATTTGCCTTTATGAACTGCAATTGTTTGTGTCTAGAGAGTTTGACAGGTCTGCTAGTGAGCAAAACAGCACCTGCCCGACTGCAGATAAGGAGAAAATAATCCTATCAATATGTGCTACTGTATATGCACATGAGGCGGTGTGGTTTTGAAAAGGCTATTTATTGGTTTAAAGTTAATGACAATGTAGTCACTGATCTGTGTCTAGGCATTAGGGTCATTGTACATCGAAATCTGTGCTAAAACTGGTGCCATGCGAGCTGTTTTTTTTTTTTGTTTTTGTTTCCACAATTACATGCAGAGATACAGTATAGTGTGGCATAGTTACAGCTTTAAAATGATTCTTGAAAAAGTAATAATTTGCATCAAATTTTCTTTGTATACAAGTATAAGGTACATGCACATGTTTAATATCTATATATTTCAGGCATTTTTCTACTGAGACTTTAACATTTAAAGAAATGATATTTTTGATATTGTGTTGGATGACTGAGGGGTATTTTGATGAAAGCTGACATTCCTTTAGAAGGGTGCAGTGGGGGAATTATTTCTATAAGATGAACAGGAAGAAAGTGTTTGTATGGGAAGAGAAAACAAATGCTACAGTATTACTATTTCAAGAAACGTTACTGAGTGTACCGCTTTGTGAGAAACAAAATGTAATGTGGGTAAGATGAGATAAAAGGCATAAACCAAATACCTAGCAGTGCTTTATCAGACAGTAGGCTGAATGAATGCATGACTGACTGGTCACGTTTTCCTGCCATCACTGTGTTTTTCTATGCATTTATGTGGAGAGGCTCCCTGTTGTTGCATCCAACATCCAGCCTATGGAGGTGAGAAGTGTTCACTCTCATTTCTTCAAATAATCTTCATCACTGGGTTATTTCAGCTGCCACTACATATGTGATGCATTTCCTCAGTTGTAGCACATGTGTGCAAACAAGCAATTTGTAATGAAATAAACCTGAAACTGTAAACAACATTGCATATGCCATTTTGGATCATTAAAAGGGACAAAAATTGGGCTTGGTATGAAACAAGCAGCTCTTTTCTAACACAGAGCAACTAAAATTCTTCTATTCATTCTCTACATTCAGACTGGAGGCACCTTTTGTAAACTCCACCTGTTTTTTATTTATTTATTTATTTTAAATATCTGGACACAGAGACTGAATTTGTGACAAAACTCTAGATTATTTCAGTTTCAAGATTGGAACGTTTCAAGAAACCGTCAGTGATATTTGTTGGAAAAGAAACTTGTGAAAAGTAAACACTTTGCACTTCAGCATGGTATGTCTACTGTGAATTTTTTGAGTTTATTGATACTTTGAAGTGTATAAAGCTCTGATTTTTATACTGATATTCTTTGTTCTTGCAAATTAAACTTTAAAATGTCAAGACTTGGTGAATTTGAAATAAAATAGAGGAAATTAAAGTGCCTGCAACAGCATCACTATAATCAAAGTTGCCAAAAGCAGCGCTATCAAACCTTTCACAGAGAAAAATGCGTTAAATGACATCAGCAGCTGCATCAGTTAATTGAAGATTAGTGTGATGAGATCGCGGACCGGCACCGCTAAAGGCCTTGGACTGTTTCCAGAAGATGTCCTAATGAATTCACAGAGGCTTGTCGTGGTGATGCACATTATATCAAAGCCAACAGTTCAGGGCAATACAAATGAAGGATGGCGTTAGAGGAGCACGGCTGCAGCAGCCTGGATCATCATCATGGATTTAAATTCTTGAACCAGAAAAATATAACGAAGCAAACATGTGGAACCAGAAGTCTTCACATTCTTTAGCAACACACCCACTCGCAAAACCTCCACAGTATAGTTGTGTAGGCTGTTTATTAGAAGTAACTTCATATAATTCTATTTTGCATTTTTATCTTTTACCTTTATATACTTCTACGCCAACACATTTTGGAGCGATTTTGCTCTTTTTATCGACTGTTGCATTTACTTACTGTGAAATTCACAGCTTATCTTTACATATTCAGTTGCCAATCTGAGTTATCGCATATATAGCAAAGTTATTGTTTGGAGATACACTGAACAGCTTTCTATGTCTACATAGTTTTTACCCATGTGAGGGTTCAGGCAGTGTTATTATGATAGACATTACCAACTGTTAAACTCAAAAGAACAACCCAGGCAGTATTCATAGTATTCAGTTGCATCTACAGCAAAAAAACAAAAGGTCACAATGTACAGTTCACCATATGTTTGAAAATGAATACAGTGGAATCACCTTCTTATACATACTGCCTGCTCAGAAAACTCATCAAATGGATTTAACTAACACACTAGTTCAAATGTTTCTCACTGGATAATTACTGAAGTGACTGATATGTTTTAACTGTAAATAAGTTATTTGTCCCTAATTTTCCTAATTTCTTAAATGTCAGAGGACATATCCCACGGTTGTGATAAAGCAGTAATTCTGTTTCAGAGGAGTCCAATTATTGACCAGTATCAGGCAAAAAAAAATAATAAATAACATAAACAGACTGAAAAAGCTGAAATTCAAAATAATTAAATAAATATGGTTAAAAGCTGTCCAACGCATTATCAAAACCCAGTAGAACAGTGGTAAAATATCATGATCCTCAGGGAATAAATGTGGTTGAAAAAATATTGAATAGTCATGATTATTAAATGGTCAAGATAATTAAGTTATTTGGTCAAATCAAATTAAAAAAAAAAAAAAATCAGCATTAGAACTCACAGAACATCCTCATACATAACATGTGAAGAAAACTCAACGGATTGGGTCTAAACTGCCTCAAGAAAACAACTTGAATCATACATCAATGGTGCTTCTTCTTCTTCAAAAAAAAAACATCCGTTTTTGTTATAGAGCATAAAGGTTGGACTGTGATTCAATGGGAAAAGGTCATACTCCCACATTGACCCTGTTGTAGAGTGATGGATGCATCAGGATGAGAAAAGAGGAGGGTGATGAAGGACTTACCCATCATGCCTAGTGCTAACAGTACAAGCCCATGTGGGCAGCATTCTGATGTGGGGTAGATTTAGTTGGTCAGGTGTAGGTTCAGTGTTCTGTCCATGAAATGAGATCAGCTGAACCTGAATATACTGAATGACCTGAACATTTTATTCTTCCCTGATGAAAAGACATATTCCAAAATGACAATGTTTCAAGTGTCTGGTTTAACCAAGGTCATTGTTTGCAAAATGTCAGAACAGGTTGACTTCCAGAGTTCTTGAGAAATTGGCGACATACTGGACTATATAACATATTTTTTTTACAGAGGCTTTCCCAGAATCAATGTAACAGCTCCAACATCAGCTTGGTGAATTGAACTCAGACCCATTCATATATATTGTTAGTCTTTTCTACCATTAAAATGCAATCATTTTCCTCTTATATGTGATGCCTCAGGCCTTGGGTCCCTGTGAACCAAGTCCTGTGTCTAAGGCAGATTCACAGCCATGCTCTTAAACCTCTTGGGAGTCGTACCAGCAGCATCTTTTTTCAACAATCTGCATGTAGAGTCATTCCCACATCAACACGTCTAGTTCAGCCCTGATCTCAGATTTTATATGCAGGACCTGGGCCTCACATAGATTAATGTAATAAATCACATTTGACACGTCTGTAACAAAGTGCTCATGGTGTCTACTGGAAATGTTGGGCACAAGTCTTGTATGAAGGTGCACATTTGCCTCTTCTGAAGGAAGTCAATGGTCAATGAGTTCAGAAATGTAAACAATAATAGTCACCATTGAATCATTGTATTACCTCCTCCTGTTAGGAATGAAAAACAAGTTCCTGAGTTTGAGTAGGAAGTTGAAGGTCAATTGATTTGCAAACCGATGGATGAATAATTAATTAACACTGCCTAAAACTCCTAAAACAAAGTTTTCGGAAACATTCATCTCAAGTCAGTTCATCAGCCATAATTATTGGACAGTTGCAGTATCTATTGTGTTGAGTACTACAAAGAAACATTTAACGCTCCTTCACTGAGACCTCCTCAGATACAGTGAGACTTAATTGAATCGGCTGTTGGTCAAGGACTTTAATGACACCATCAATAGTTGATAGAATTAACAGTATCTCCAGATCGCAGAAGGGTTAACTTCCATTGTTTATGGTCTTGCTTTTTTTGCAGGCTCTATTTCAGCCTCAACAAATTATTCTTTAGAAGTCACAGTTGAGTCATTATTCAGCTGCTCTATCGAAATGACTGCGGCACGAAAAATGTTGGTGCCACATTTTCAAAGACACATGAATAACATTAATACACTTTGTAAAGTATATGAACTAATACTAAAGCGTGTTTAAAGCAGAAGCAGTACATTTCATGGTGGCAATTCTGTATTTTTATAAAATTATTGAAATCCACTAAACTAATTTGTGCACAATTATACATGTAAAGTTACAAAAGATTTTGCAACACAACAAAAATTGACTAACTCCACAAACCCCACAAATATCAATCCCTCTAAATCAGGGGTCACCAACCTGGTCCTCGAGAGCTACTGTCCCTGTGTTTTAAGAGATAAGACTTTATTTACCCCAACATGGGGAAATTTAGATGTTTCCTTCTTTCAGCACACCTGACGGTTGTTATCAGGCTTCTGCAGTGCTTGATGATGAATGAGACTTATCATTTGAATCAGGTGTGTTGGAAGAGAGATACATCTAAAACAAGCAGGGTAGTAGCTCTTTAGGACCAGGGTTGGTGACCCCTGCTCTAAATGATATTGCACTTAAACATTACATATCACTGGTTGACAATGAAAATGACATTTTAAGCCACTATGTTTATTTCTAAGCCTTTTTACATATTAAATGGGACCTGTACCTTTACCTCTGACTAAGTTTGGATAATTAATATTTGGTTTTTTTTTTTTTTTTTTTTTTTTTGCACTGAGGTATTGATATATAAAACAGCTCTGAATTATCCATGCTGTTCCATTATGGCCTAATATGTGTAAACATGAACACCTACTTCTCTTCCTACTACTACTACTACTACTACTATTACTACTACTACTACTACTACTACTAATAATAATAATAGTAATTATTATTATTATTATTAGTATATGTGTATTGCACTGTACCCCTTCAAATGAATGTATGTAGTATTCCCACATGTCCTTCTTTTCGAGTGAATGCAAAGTATGTTATCCTTTTGTCCAATGCTTCACATACTAAAACAATGTGTGCCTTTGTGATTTTGAAGGGAATATGTAAAATCATGTAAGTTAAAGCATGGCAAGTTTCTCACAGATCTCTCACACAATTTTTACAAAATCAGCTGTTTTAGTGGCTGTCAGTGAGCTAGTTTTATTTTATTCATTTTTTATAGTTTAAAGTTAACACAAGGAATTACATCTTAATAGAACTTTACATTACAAGTTGTGTCTCTCAAACACAATTAATGTCCTACAATTGGTTTGTTGGGATCTGGTCACCCTAAATGTGTGATGAATAAGAAAAACTGTGAGAACACATGCTCACAAAAAAAACAAAAACAAAAAAAAAAACAGAAATGTAAGGAAAAATGCATCTTGTGGTAACGGGATACGTATGGTTAGTACGACGCCTTGATGGAAGCATCGGTGATCCATGCAGGTGCCTTGGCTGCAGCTATCGAGGACAATGTGGGGGTGCGTATGTTTTCATGAATGGGTCATCCGGATTGCACATAGTTTATTTATCTGATTTGAAGACTCCGCCCACTCGGGCAGTCCGCGTAGGCACAACATACACACTCCCTGATAATCACGTGACAGGGACGGGAAAAAAGAAAGAAGGAAGAGAAAAAAAAGTGAAGATTATCTACCTGGAAAAAGGGGACTATCTGGTTCAGGAGGTATTACAGTAAATAATAGTTTTCATTTTCGTGAGTCTAACTTGCTGTCCTCGCGCACACAGCTTTAACTGCTAGCTAGTACTCAGCGGTTTGATGAAGTTAAAATGCTGATGGATGCACATTTGTATCCACTAAAGCGGCTAAATCCGTAAGGCTAGTTGGTACCGTGAGACATTAGGGCATATTCGGGGACATTGACTGGAACCTGTATCTCTCATTGCCTGTTACAGTTATTGTGGCTGAGGAGTAATGCCTGAAAACTGCTGATGTGTCAAAAGCTTGTGACCAAACCCGCCAACCAGCTAGTTTGAGGCTGAATCATTCCAGCCGATTTGCTCACAGAAGTGGAAAAAGCTGCTAATCTGGAACGTCTAAAATAACCCTGTCGTTGACCAATTTGTCCGTCATTTCCACGTTTGTGGTCGGGTAAGACATGGAATCTAAGTCTGTCACGTCTGTAACAAAGTGCTGTTTTCAGTCTTCAGGTTGGAAAAGACAGGAGAAGATGGAGACGTGTTGAGCTGTGAGATTCAGATGTGGTGGGAGAACACGAGTAAAACTACACCTGGATATGAGGTAGTAAGTAAAAATATATGTTAAGGTAGAGTATCTGTCAGTAAACACAACGCAACCGTTATTTATGAGGTTGTATTCGAAGATAACGCCAAAATCCAGCCTAATTTTAACTTTAATGCTTCCTTCTTGAGGTTGGATTAAAAGTAGATTAGTTGTTGACCAAGAGGGAAGGTTTAAGTCCTTGTTTTCTACTGCACATGTGATTGGGCAGTGTATAATCTAAAACCTGTTCCCTGTTGTGTCTTGTTTTTAAATGTTTGTTTTGGCATGATTGCATTTCCAGTCATGTGTCTGCATCTGTATACTCTGGAAGGTAAATATGAAATGATCCTCGTGCATAATTGGCAGGATATTAGTGTTGAGAAGATATGGGGTGGTCAGGTTGCATGACACCGTATGTCCTGTTTTATGTATACAATGCTGAATAACAGTATAATTCTGTCTCTTTGTTGCACCTGATACTAAGAACTGATCTCCCTCTACAAGTGAAGGTGCAATAATTGTATTTTTGTATTCCGTAGATAAATAACAGATCTGCTGTGGAAAAGGAGAAAGGATGAAGCTCAACGAACGCAGCGTAGCACACTATGCAACCTGCGACTCACCACCAGACAAGACTGGTTTCTTGTTCAAAAAGGGTGAGCGTAACACGGCTTATCACCGCCGCTGGTTTGTGCTGAAGGGCAACATGCTCTTCTACTTTGAGGAACGTGACAGCCGTGAGCCCATTGGTGTCATTGTCCTTGAGGGATGCACAGTGGAGTTGTGTGAGTCAGCCGAGGAGTTTGCCTTTGCCATCAAGTTTGACTGTGCCAAAGCTCGGGTGTACAAGATGGCAGCTGAGAACCAAGCAGCTATGGAGTCATGGGTGAAAGCGTTGTCAAGGGCCAGCTTTGACTACATGAGGCTGGTGGTGAAGGAGCTGGAGAGGCAGCTGGAGGAGATTCAGGAAGCAGCAGGAGTTGGTTGTGTTGGAGCTGGAGGCCTGCAGTATAAGCCTAAGGCCTCCAGGCGTAACCAGCTTGCTAGATCCAGGTCCGGGGCTTCCTCTTCTTCATCATCATCGGCATCATCCTTATCATCAGCATCGAGTGCCCCTCCCACGTCAGCCTCTGGCCAAAAGAGCCTCTTGGATGAGGGCCATCACACCTTCAAGGAGAACGGAGTGGCGTGGAGTAAAGCACCCGGTACCTTGGTAAATGGCTTTGTGGAGGGAGCTTCTTCCTGTGTAGCGTGGGAGGGCAGCACTGACTCTGGGATTAGCACTGGATGTGGAGCAGATGGGGTAAGGGCTCCTCCAGTACCTCCGAGGAGAAGAGGAGCATCACTGGAAAGTCCTGTCTCCCCCGGCACTGGGTGCTTTTCCAAGCTTCATGACTGGTATGGCAAAGAGGTGGAGGAGCTGAGAGCACAGTGGTTGCAAAGCCAGTAAATGTATGAAGATGGAAAACTTCCTTTTCCTCACACTGTTGTATCATTCCTTGTTGAACATTCTTCAGTTTTGCACCCTCCTGATAACAAAAAGGTGTGAAACTACAGTGGTAGTGAAAAATAGCTCAACTGGTCTTAAAACCAATCAAAGGGGGTGGGGGGGAGTACATTTTTAAATGTATTGCAGATGATTTCTGTCACAGGAGACTCGATCAGTCTTAAATGGTAACACTATTCAATGTGCAATCCAGGAAATATTATATATACTGTAATTAAATATTAAAATGGTAAACATTTGTTACAAAAAAAGAGACAGAATTTCTCTGGTTGTACTTATCTACAGTATATCAGTTGGTCTGAAATCTTAGACTTTACATTTTTTTTTAGACTTTTTTTTTCTCCATTGAAAATGTTGCACAAGAGTGTTAACAATGATGCCATTATGCAAATTAAAACATAATCGTCATCCTAATGATGACATAGAGAAGTTGCACAAAATGAATCAACAAGTTGCTATGGTGATGCATTAAGTAGCAAAGGTACTCAAACCTCTTAGGTCTTTGTGATTGATTTCCCAGTTGGTGATGTCCCTTTTCCCTCTGCTCATAACACTAGTGGAAACGATTCAGAACCAGCTTATGAAACAGCAGAAATGGAAAAAGTAAGCAGCAAAAGATCTCATGGCAAGTGCGCAAAGATGGCTAACTCTAGTTTTAAAGTTTTCTTTGACTTAAAACCATCTTGCAGCATAATATTACTCTGCAGTTACAGAAGAATGTGCCTGCCCAGAGGCTAAGAAACGGTGTCAAGGGAAACAAAGGGCTCCTACTGGGGCACATTTACTCCAGAGGCCTCATGGTTGCTAATGTCAGAGCATCCTCTCCATACTCTCTGGGGACTGTGGTGGGGGCTGGATGTTTCGCTCACAGCAACACATCTTGGTATTTTTAGCCCTTGTTAGCCAGCGGCCAGATGATGCTGTGTCATAAAAGTGCTTGTCACTTCGTTCTCTTTTGACTCTTGTATTTCAAAGACTTTTTTTATATTTAAACTCTAGGACATAACCATTTTTTGTAGTTTCTTTTTTAAATTATGCAATCAAATCATTTTAATCTTATCTCAGTGTCAGTTGTTTTGTTACAACACACGAACATGAATGAGTGGGAAATGTTTTAGACTTATGGTATATGAAACATCTACCACATTGTTTGTACATAGTTACTGTTGTATAATTAATACCAGCAATATGAGTCTCATACTCTGTTTCTGTAGCCAACTACTTAACAGTTTACATATTTATTTTCTCTGTGCCTTATTTTCTGTCATTGCACTTACAATGTAAGTCACAGTTATTTGATGAGAGGGACATGCTTTTATTTCATGATCCAACTGGTTTCCTTTCTTTTTTGCCAAAGGGTCATCTAAGTGCAATCACATTTTGACAATGGCTCAGTTGCTTAAGTCTACACCATTGCACAGGACAATAATTATTGTTGCACACTATGAATTGTTTTATGTCGAACACCCTTTAGCTGCATTATGCTTCTGATATTTGCTATCGTCTGCTGATGCAACTATAGTCTGGCCAATTTTAAAACTTCAGGAGAGGTGCTATGATTAAACATCACAATACTGTTTTTTTTTAGCCTTGATATTTTAGGGAATTTCTGAATGTCTAAAATTAACCATGACTGATGAATCATTTGCTTATTGAAGTGCCAAATGAGGAATTCAACCCAAATGCACAGGAATATATTTTTTTTCCATTTATGCCCATGTCTTTTATGTGTGAAAATACCCAAATATTATTTTGAATAACCAGTAATGTTTAACATGTATTACCATGGTACCTTGACAAGATGCTTGTTGAATAGGCATCTGCTTTATGTACTCAATAAACAGTATTTGTGAACTATTTTGTTTGACTTTGATATATATCCACAGTTAGTGTCCTTTTTTTAAAAGCTGCATTCTGTTGACTGACAGTGAGACATTTCCTTTCCCTTTGTATTTTAGACGCATGTTTGGAATGACATGCCAGGGTCGAGCATGTGAAAACACATTCTTGATGTTTTTCGAGCTGCCTCTCAGCAGGGGGCGCTCTGCAACAATTTTGGATAGTGTGGCCTTCAGCCTCAGAGCAAAAGTTTCACACCTGGACGATCAGGTGAATGGATTTAACCCTTTCAACAGGAAACAAACAAGGATTTAGAGGTCGCAGAGAAATGAATTAGATTTCCTGTAGAGTTTAAGGCAAATACAGATGAGGTTTGTCTCCGGTTTATAAAGTGTTAAAGAGGAAAAAATACAAATTCATTGGCTCGCTCTTTTTTGTATTGTGAAACAACACAAAATAGAAAAATGAAACACAACTTTATATTAAATTATAAGGTATTAACTGTTAAGTATCTCTATATTTAAAGAGGCAAATGCAACACTGTCGATACAGCCTCCTTGATGGAGTGTGGATACTTTGCGCATCATGCATTTCCACGAGGCCGCTGAGAGCAGATTATAGTAGCATTACTTCCGGTATAAGAATTTCAATATAAAAGCATATGTTTTCCTACGCTACCAACCACTGCAAAAACGTGGCATTTAGTTTATTCTTCACACATTTGTCATCCGCTTATGTGAAAAAAAATCCGGTTGTGGACTCTACACACCACAATGAGGAAACGTGACCAGTGTATAATGCATACAAGTTTTAAAAAAATAAAATAAAATATAAAAGTACTTGAATAATGCATTAATTTGTGTGGATTTAAGCTCTGCAACATGACTACAAAACATAGCTGGAAGTATAATTAAAAATGGCATAATGATCAGTTAAATTTTAAAGTATTTTCACTGATCAGATTATTTACTTATTTAACTAACAAGTTTGGAATTATTGTGGTTTATTTCCTGCTTAATTTTAACTATGTGAAATTGCACTCAATATCATTGTGCTGTGTTTAATGAAAAAAAAAAAAAAAAAGATTCTGATCATTTGGCAGAGACCACAGGTTTCCAGAATATAAATAAAGTAAACATGCATTAATACAGTGAATATTAATAGGTAATACCAGTAGGTTGTTACTTTTGGTCAATGCAGTTTAATTGTGCGTCCACAAAACACACGAAGAAGCTGCAGTTACATGTCTAAATGCCAGGGTTAAAGAAAGAACCTTGTATACAGGGACAGATGTGGCGCCGGCAGTGTTTTATTTTGAAAGTACCAAACCGGAAACGCGGTCCTATTTTCCTCTACCTTAACACAGTTGGACCGCGGCGGCACATTTTTTTGACAGCGGAAATGAGGAGTCGCCACTTTTTTCCGCGTCAAGTTCGTGCATGATTTTTTTTTCTTTTCTTTCTTTTTTTTTGTAACCGAGAAGCCGTCGCATGCACTGACAATGAGAGAGAAAGCAACGGAGTTTTTAGCATGAAGCTTCTCCTCACATGTCCAGTTTTTGTTGCACCCCGTCGACGGCGTTTTTGAGTTACTTTAGATGCTTCTCGACACATTTCCGTTATGCGAAGTCCAACTTGTTGGTTAGTCGTCGTGCTGCGGTGGGTGCCCATCCGAGATAACGGAGAACGTGAGTATGTTATGAAGTCTGAGCTCCTGTCAGCTTTCATTGAGTTGTTTTCTTAAAAGTGCTCTGAACTACACTAAACTACCACCAAAGCCACGTTAGGAATAATCCCAAAAACGTCAGGAAAATGACCACTACTTCCAAATACTAATGTCTTTTTCCCCCCCTTCTACAAATAAATGTCGAAAGTGTTTGTGTGAAGTTTAAAGGGCTTGCCCCAGGCTGGACTGGCGCACACTTTTTGGCTGAGAAAAGTTTTAGAATTAAAAACTCCCCCTATCCCAAGGCAGATGTTCTAACTGGGCTGTTTGGCCTCACACCAAAGAGGAGACTTGGCACAAAAGATGTACACAACATGTGTGTTTTTTGTTTTTCTTTTTTGGAATTTCGGAGAAGCTGGTGAATTCCTAAATTGGTATGGCAATGACGCAAAAGAAAAGCTATTATAGACTATTTGTAATAAATAAATCCATGGCTCAAATTTAGACTATTTTACTCATAGCTTCCTGAATTATTGCCTTGGATCAGATGAATACAGATGTTGAATTGTCCTTGGGCTGATTATTGTGTTGTGCGTGAGAATGCGCATCCAAAAAGTCTGCTGGATGGAGATGAGAAACGAGTGGGGAGCAGCCACTGGATTTCACCTTCCATTATTGCGTTGCAGTAAATCCTAACATGAACTTTGCTTTTGGGTTGTACATCTAGCCTATGTGTGTTTTCTATCTGCATGTTTGCATAGAACTATAGATGCACCATTCATGTTATTGTGCTGATGTGACCTAAATTGTTACATCAACAGTAGCTGGAAAGTTAATCACAGTGATATTGTTGACATAGTACTTATTTTAGGGCAATATATGTCAAATTTCCCACAACTCATAAATACTTGTAAATGGCTGTGTGGTGGCTTATGTCACACAACTATTTAAGAATTGAACTCTGGAGCGACCACATTGAGGATCCAAGTGATCATTACCTAAAGTATAATAATCCAAACAATAGTTGCCTGACTGATTTACAACCCTTGGATAACTTCTGGAACCGACCACCTCCTCTAGACAATAAGCTGTTGTCACATTTGGGTGTTGAAGTGCAGATGTATGTGTTTTCCCCTTAGTCCAGGATTTGATTTGGTTTGATCAAATTATGGCAAACTTCAATTCTTTAAGATCCAACAGTATGATGAAGTATTTTTATGTGTTGGCAAGACATCAGGCTACAGTTGTAGTCCAAATAAAAATCTATTATTAATTTGTCTAAATGGAAACAATAACATAAAAAGACAATATAGAAAAATTTTAAATGTTTAATATTTAGTGATGTTTAGCAGTGAAGGTACAGAGTGCAGCTAATTGAATAGCCCTTCTCACAGTCTCTTATGATGGCTGCAACCATCCTACTATTTGTCATTGCTATTTTTCATTACTGCCTGGAGGTCCTTGAAGTGTTCTTCGTTACAAAAAAACATTTCATAGGCGTCCTTATAGCCAGCATTTGTTTTGTCTGTACTGAACCGCTGAGGGGATATTGACTCTCTTCACACCCACACATAATAGGTGACAGTACTTCATCAGAAATCCTGAGGACTTTGTGGAGGCGACCCTCTCCCTCTGTAGATGGTGAAAACACAACAGTTATTATTTTTAGCTAATTATAGACTACAGGATACATAATTATAAATGTTATATTCTGCTTCTGTAAATCCCTCTAAATGGCACGTGTAGCCATAGTGTTTAAAAGCACACATATTAACCTTTTCCCTGTTGCAGAAATCCCAGTTACATTTTTTTTGTTGATTCAGTCTTTACTTTCATGGGGAGGTTGTCACACCTTAGGTCATTGAAGCTCATGAGACAGGAACAACATTGTTTTAGGGTGTGGAAGTAATGCGACGAGCTGAACTGTATACCTAATATTTGCCATAGCACACAAGTTTCACCCTGTCGGCTCAAAACAAAAGATTTACAGAGCTGCTGTCAATAGTGGAAAACTTGGTTTGGTGTTTTGGTATTGTGTTGACTTCTCGTTGAAACAGTGTGGTTTGGCTGAGTACAGTCCTATTGAATACAGTCAAAGCTACACATGCAATAACTAAAGATCTTTATTGTCGTAATTCAAACATTAATACATAGGTTTGTTCACTGAGTCCCTTGCTGTAAATTATGTGATAAACTCTGTGCACATCTTGACATCCTAAGCAAGTTCTGCACCCTGCAGACTTTGTGGAGCAGCTAATGTCACGCTGCTATGTCTTTAACTGAGATGCTATAAGACACTAGCTCTTCCGCTTCCTTCAAGGGTTCTAAGAAATCCACTGATGAGACCACAAGAAAGGTCTGACCCATAGTGGCCCCGAGAGGAGAGGCGAGGAGGCAAAAAGGAAGGAGAGGACAAAAAGAAAACTGAAAAAAATGAGCCATGGGAGATAAATTAGACAGTAGAGCATGACAGAAAAGACAAGACTCTAATTTAGACAGAAATATGGAAGAGAAAGAAAGTAGTTTTCTTGGTGACAATAGAAACGTTTAAGCCACTCATTTTTTTTTTTTGTTCTGTGGGTGTGGGTGTAATGGGACCACCCAAACAGTCGTGTCTAAAATCTCAGACTTTACTATGGATTTTTACTACAAACTCACACAAACAGTTTTGGGTTAAATTTCTGTGTGTGTGCATGCATTTGGGCAAGTGCTTGGGGGGTGAGGGGAGCTTAAATACATGTCTGAGTGTTGTTTTTTTCCAAAGTAGAAATAATTAGAGCCTGTGTGTATTTGTGTGTGTTTACCCCAGTGCTCCCCTCTTTTTGTTGTTGGAAGAATGTTGATTATAGGCCCAATTTGTTGCAGTATGAGTCAGGGACTTTTTTTTTCAATGGATACGCTCACAGTGTTGATGCAGCATGGGGTCAAGAGATTTGTTTTTCTCCGAGTATTACAGTCAAACTTCAGAAAAGATGAATGGCGATGGAATGTTTTCTTTTTAGTCAGGAGAGGTTTGTCCACGTTAATAAGTGCAGATGTATGAAGTGGCTTTTTGCTTTAGTTCCACTGTGTGTTTAGCAGAAATGGGAGCTCTGTCTAAGATGAAGTGAAAGCAGGAACACGTTCTGTTCTCACGCATGCTGCTGCAAAATATGCAATTAACATCACGTCACAACAGTATCCGTTTATTTCCCTCTTAAACATAAACTCGCTATGTTTATCACTGCAGATTAAGCTGAAAATGAGTTTCTGGATTACATTCTTGTGTCAGTAAAGGAGAATTTGTTACCATTGAAACATAATCGACTCCACCAAGAATCCCAATGTGGAAAAGTTTACAACTCCTGTATAAGCCTTCCAGGAAGTCAGATGGCTGCAGATGATTCACAGCTGATCACAATGTCTTAAGATGTCAATTATTCCCCCACCCTACACCCCGATTCCCCCTGCCCCCTGGACACACATGTTCTCACACAACCCACCCCTCCCACATACATAATAGAAAGCATCTCACATTTTAAACATTGTCATGCATCTTCCAGTTTGGAATGAATCAGACGTACATCACTAGTAGGGGATGACTCATTTACAAAGTCCTTGTGGATTTCACAGAAACCCTTCTGTTGTTCTCCCGGCCCGGAGCATATGAGTCGTGATTGCTTGAATTGGCCAAATTGTAGTGATTTTATGAAGCTGAGTTGTAGGTGATTGATTTTTGTTTTGATCTCTTTAGGAAATAATCCTGTGTTTAAGGTTTTCAGTAAAGACCAGAGATCAGCTTTTAGCAGTTCTGTAGCTCAGAGACCTACTTACACTGTTTAGTTTTGCATGCATATTTAATGTTCTGTAAGTCAGCACAGTCTGTATTTATTTTTGCAAGGGCTCACAGTGTGTGCAAGAAAAAGGTAGTGTGCATGCATTCAGGTTTTTGTCATTTTAACTGTGCAGCAGCATATTGATTTATGTAGCACAAGCCCAAATGAAACAATGTCCAGATTCAATTTGTTGTAAATGCAGTGTGAAAGAAGGAAAACATTTTCACCAATTTGTCTCATTCTGAAAATTTGTGTTTGGTTTTCAAGAATGGAAAAACAAGAATCACACGTCAGGAGTTAGTCTTGTGTTAAGACTTTCATCACAAATTTTTCTTCAAATTTGCAAAACCTAAGTGATACCCTCCTTATCACTAATCTGTAAGTCTTTCCATGCTAATGCATGACATTCGAGGTATACTCCATCACAAGCCATCTGTTTACATACAAAACCAAAACGAATTAATTATATATAATGGAGGAAGTCTCAGAAATTGCACTACGATTTACACGTCCATAAATTTAGATCATAGCTATAACACTGGAACAAACATGAGTTCCAGATCACTTGCATAACCATATACCATATCACTTAGGAAATAGTGCTGGCATAGCTAATTATATGTCAGTATATAATTTATGGACATTTTAATGTGATGTAATGCAGAAACAGGAGAGGCATGAAAGAAATTCTGCTGATTTCTGATTCTTTGACATTTAACTGAAATCTTAATGACAAAATTATTTGTATAGACCAACATTTCCCAGCTGCCTGATTGAAATGGCAGACTTGTTTCTAATACAGTCCTCATTACGGGATCATAGTTTCTCGGCGCTGAGACCTTTGGTGTTTGCAATGTCTGACAGTCACTACTGACCTCATTCTACGAGTCTCCCCTTTTTCACATCACATCCTTCAAGCTGAGGCCAAGGCTCAACTTCTCTTATAATTTTTCGCCTGTCATTATGTCTGAGGGAGCCCTATATTTTAGTATTTCCTTGACATGCTAGGATCTGTCGTTGCAGGATAATGATAGAGTGCAGACTGTGCAGAGAGGTTTTGTATTAGTCATTGGTAGGATGCCGGACAGCTGGAACGGTGCTTGTTAGTGAGATTTGAACCAAGTTATTGGAAATTACCAGACTATACTGTTTTTCTTTCTTTGTTTTCCATTACAGCAATGATTGTTACTGAAGCATACATGCGGTCACCAGTATTAGGATTTTAGTCTTATTTGTGATACATTTTATGCTTTTTTACAGTCTGTGTGAGTTCTCCCTTATCGTCATGGATCCAGCCTCTCAGTTTTGTTACTTTCCCAACCTGCCTGTCCGTTCCCAGGCCACAGGAAATGGCCAGAAAGCGACAGGCCTTTATTTCTGTGCGTCTCAAGAATAGCAGCATTGTGTTGTGTCGGGAGTGTGCATTGTTGTGGGAATGCAGGACTGAGATAGAGTATATTCTGACCAAAAACAAAAACCCTGTGTACCCAAGAGTGCATACAACGCCAAATCCTACATGTACTGGAAGAGATAAGTCTGAACTGAGAGGACGATGCCTCTTATTTGTTAAAAGATAGTACTTGTTTCAAGATAGGGTTAAGGTGAAATTAAAATTATTATTATTGTTGTTGTTTTTTCAGTTAAGAAAAAGTGGCTTCTTCTTCTGCTGCGTCTCCTGAAGATACTCTGCATTCAAGTAAACATGTATGATTAAGGCCATGTCCATACGAAACCGCATCTTTTCCTATCCGATCTTTTATTTTGTCATTTTCAAAAAAGTGCTCAGTAAACACAGTCATTTCATGAAGTTTCGGCATCCACACGAAACCACTGAAAATGACCGAAAACGATGTCAGGCCTGTATGTGGCGCTGTGATGCTCTTGCAAAAAAACCCCAGAAAAGATGACGTGGAGCTTGCGGATAAAACTGGCTTGGTTCTGCTGGGTCTGATCCAATATTTCTTTCTGTTTGCACCTCTCCTTGATAGACAGAAGAGCATGTATTGAACATTGTTTGCTATGGTTGATGGTTGCTCATTGTAATGGAAGAGTAGCCAAAAACTTTGATTCCATATTTCCAATAAGATCATTAACTGTTGTAGCACGAACACTCTGTAGTTCGCCGTTGTTGTAGTGAAGTGGTGTCTTGCTTCCAGGGTGAAAGGTTAGAGAGGTGGGGTTATGACATTATCATTTTAGAAAAGCTGCAGTTTGATATATCATATAGACAAAGATGCGTTTTCGAATTTATCCACTCTGGGACCCAGTTTCATGTGGATGAAAGGCCTATCCAATAGAAAACTATTGCAGATGTGATAGAAGCCATCTCCGTATGGACAGGGCCTAAATGTCATATGTTTAGCTTTGCCTACGTATGTATCTGTCTTTTTCTATGTCCTCACTCGTTGCATAATTCTTTTCGTTGATCATAACCTCATACATGAACAGCAAAACCACCTTGATGCATATCTTCAGTGACTGCTAAACTTGCACATTCATAAACCTGCTTTTAATTGGCTGTCTGCCTGAAAAAGAAATCTTGGTTGGGATGTAGCTGCAGGCTGCTGCTGCTGCTGCAGCTCCTTCCTCTCTTATTTTACCCTGAATCAGCTGATGCTTTCCCCAGGCAGTGGGAAGTAAGGCTGAGGTTATCTCCTGTTTCAGCACCGCTTCCTCTTTACAATATGTTCTTCAATTATGTAAGCTGCATGTGTGTCTCGCTTTCTGCCCTGTTCATTATCAAAGCTCTTTCACATCTCACTTCACACAAACGGGAACAACTGATACCCGGCCCCCATCCCATCCTGGCGATCTTTTTCATGTAGGCCCCCTCTTTTATGTGGCAGATCAATCAGACGATAATCACAACAAACAGTTTTCAGGGCATGGAACTGTTGTCGGGTTATACTTGTTTTTCCTGATGGACAGCAGCCTCCAGTGTAAAACATGAAGTGAAAGATAAAAAAAAAAAAAAAAAAAGGTCATATGATGTCAGTTCAAGTTAACTGGTGAGTGGAGAAGTGACCTGTTTTGCCTGTCGTAACAATACTGAATGGTAACTGCACTGATGGGAATTTCTGTCTTCTTCTTTGAATATAGTCTTGCATAATAGTTGTGGGTTCCTCTAAGGCTAAAAATCCTGAACATAACATAATGTCTATACAAATATTAACCACCACTCTTCAGTTTAATCGGGTTTTTATCATTTGATCTGTAATTATTAATAGTAATAACCTCAATATAGTCAATATAATTATATTTACACAGCTGTTCATTGCAGTTAATGTCATTTACATTTTATATGTTTTGTTTCCTTTAAGGTGTTTCTTGATACAAATACTTTCTCTGGGACTATTGATGACAATAGTACTTGCTAAGGTATCATAATAAGTTTTTGCTAGTGGTTGCCATTGTTTGCTTGTAGAGCAAAAGTGCTGGAGTTTGATTTGATTTCACCCCTTGCTGGTTGTCAGTGTCACCTTTGACAAATGGTTTTTGTTGGTGACAGCCATCCAGATGGCAGCCGGCTGTGATTAAATGTGAAAGCATTGGACTGACAGAGTCTCATATTTACCTGAACTGCACGGCGCTATAAAACAATAACAGCACATAGACGGCAGCACTCACAATGCCAGCAGTCAAAATAATATGTACTTACGCCACACCTTACCTTAAAACTGAGCTTCCAACTCTATTTTGGAGAGGGTACAGAACAATATTATTCTTGTTATGTTTTTTATGATTCTCTTTACTTTCAAGGAAGTATTAAACAATTGTTCTTATAAAGTAAACAGGTGTACTACTTTGGAAGTCTTCCTGAATGGAGACAAATTGGTGGTCAGGCTCTATTCATAGTAAAGCTCTTTCATAGTGAACAAATGTAACAAGAACTATTTTCAAAAGCAGCCATTGAAGCTTTCAGCACTTCTTTTTCAGATGTATATTTTAAGTAACAGTTTTTGTTACTTGAGTTGGGTATTCTGCTCTGTCTTCCACCCCTGACGTAAGGCTGCATTTTGGTGTGTGTGCGTGCGTGCGTGTGTGCGTGCGTGTGTGCAGGGTCTTTACATGTGTGCACTGGTTGCTGCTTGCCAGGGCAGGGCAGGGCTTCCTGTTGCTGTGATTGCTGCCCAGGCAGAGCTGAGTGCAGATCCTTTGGTCTCTGTTCCTCTCTCTCTAGCTTTGCCACCTGGACCTTCACCCTCAAACCAGGCGCCATCTCCACGCCTCTTGCTTTGGTCTCGCTCTGTTTTACTCACTTTCTGCCACCTGCCTTTTCATTATCCCCTCATCTCTCCCTCTCTATCCTGGTGACTTATGCTTGTCTGTCTCTTCCAAATCCTTCTCATGTTTGACTCTGTCCCTCCTCCCCGTTCACTGTGTTTTAATAACCCCCTTAACTCCTGCATTCACTCATTGTCTCCCTGCTTTGTAAATTTATCCGAGCTCTGTGATTCATTCAGTGATTCAGAGAATGAAAATTCAAAGGTGGTAACAAAATCTGTTTTTCATCCCAGGCCCTGTGATGCACATGTTGGCACGTTTTTTTTATATTCATTTATTTTTTCCACTCCGGTTTTTCCCGTAAAACAGGAGTGTTTTGAAGTCTCAAAGAGCCTTGATGCCTTGCAGACTAATTGAGTCGTAAGCAGTAGATTGGATCCGGCTGATTTTGCTAATAAGGACAGGGCTATATAAAGGGCAGAAGGATGTGGCTTGCTGTAAATTGCATTTTATATAATGACTATGACAATTAGGAGCACATCCTATTTTGGAGGTGTACATCAGCACACATTCTCAGACAAGTTCCTGCGTCAGAAAACAGCTAGCTGATGCGTAAGCGTGTATGACTGTGATGTCTTGCATAGTTTTCATTAAGGGGAAGTTTTTAGACTCAGGTTTACTGCTTTTTGGCATTACGTCAGATGCTAGAATCAGAATATATAAACTGGAACAAAGGAACAGTCGATTTAGCTCTTAGAAATGACACCCACCACCAGCGTCACACAAACACTCTCAAATCCATCTTAAAACAGGAAATGTGTCAACTTGATGGACCAATAATAATAGTAATAGGCAGTAAATGCAATAGGGTATGTTTATTATGCTACTATAATTCAGTGTTCTTGATGGTTTTCATATTTATAGAAGTCGTCTGCATACATTTCCACTGATTTTTTTATTTATTTTTTTTGCTTTTGTGTTTTTATAAATAAGCAACATCTGGTGGCCTTTGGCACTACTACCACTCTTGGCTTAGCTTTAGGTTGCAACTATGCAAGAATATATAATGCAATATTTGAGTGTTTATAGACAAATTTAGTGCATCTATGTATTTCAGTCCTCGCAAACAAGAGCTGTTTCCAGCTGGGGATGACAGGGAGCACACAGTGTTGTGAGAGCTGATAGCAGGCTTTGAGATATAAATAGGTCCTTCCTGCAACAGGGTTTCCACCAGTAGCCCTGATAGTTCACTGTGTTTGATAAGACTTAGACTTTTTGTATGCAATTGGACCTTAAAATATCTTGATTTGTGTATAAAATGGAATACCATCTGTCCTTTTCATGATGAAGGGATAACATTTCTGTCTGCATTTTGCTCAATGGTATGTATTTTGGGTCTGGTTATATTATGGTTGCTTGAACATTAAGCAGTAACAACATATTACACCATCAAAAGCTCATCACCCAGCATGCCCTAAGGTAGACTTAAGTCTGTGTTGAGTTACATTTGAACTCACCGAGACCACACAATTCATGAGGTTACTCATAACAACAAGATTGATTCGCGTGTGTCCTTCTCACATCCTGTTTCCTCCTTACATTACTAAAATTACTTATAGACTGTTTGCAGTAAAACATGTTCAACATAGACATAAGGGAAGGGAAGAGCTGTGCAGGTTGCTTCTGGTTTTTGCGCTATGACTATGTGGTTTTATTGTATCTTTATATATATATATATATATATATATATATAAATGAACCGCTGATGAGACTCTATCCCTGCAATTTAAAGTAAGAGATTAGCTTTGTTGTTTGATCTGTGAATCCATGCTCAGGAAAAGTGTACTTTATTTCTCTAAATGCCAGTAAGTCACAAGCTGCTTTACTGGCTGACTATTTTTTTTCTAACACCTGCTGACACATTCATGTGTCTAATAAAGGCGAATGACTTCTAAGTGTAGTAAATGTCACCGCTGGCTATTTTAAACTGAAGTGGTTGAGCTTCAGCATCAATAGTTTCACAGTCACAGGTGTGATATGTGAACAGTTTCTGACTAAATTGTATTGTTTCACAGTCAACAAACCTGAAACCAATGATGACATTAGTCACGTCACAACAATTCTCTCACATAGCACGATCAAACATACTCCTACTGGCAGCAGTTTCTCAGCCTGTTTGTGGTGTTGATGCTGCAAGAAAGGCTCCGCCAGATTTGAGCAAAGCACATGAGAGAGCTGAAAAGAGTACTCTGTGTGTCGCAGTGAAGAATGCAGGCATTGAGAACAAAGGGGAGAAGCAGGGCTGATTAGCAAGGTAAGGAAGACAGAGGAAATAGATCAGGAAGTTTGAGTCCATTGCGTTGAAATTATTTCCATTTGCAATTTATTCTATGCAGTCCTCGAAAGGGAAAAAAAAAACAAAAAAAACAAGGATGAGGTCAGTGGTCCTGGATGAGAGGAAAGGCTACAAAAAGTTGTCTTACTCTTTTTGTTTTTATCTCACAACTTGAAATGACCCTGTTAGGCCTTCAGTAGAGGTGAAAATAAAGGCAACATGAATCCTAACACATCTGGAGATCCTCATACCAAAGGACAGAGAAGATGAAAAGAAAGGGAAAACCATGGGAACAGAGACGGCAGGCCCCTAGAGAGATTCGGACCGAGAGAGGAAGTGTGTGTCTTTATATGTGTGTGTATATTTTCTGTAGTCAGTGCTGAGTCATCGCTGGGCTGGCCAGGCTGATAGAAACAGGCTTCTGGGGGGGCCAGCCGGAGGGGCACAAGGGGGCATGCACTGAGCATGCTCTGAAATGTACAGGAAGCATATTAGTTGTTGTGACAGGACACATCCAGGAACTTATGTGACGCAATATTTCAAGATGCCAAATTTTCACTCCCTCATTGACGCATGTGCCACCTGGTGTGCCCGATGACACCAATGAAAAATGGTGGCCGTTTTTCTGCCATGAAATAAGAAATAAGAAAGAACAAAGTTTTTATTGTCAGGGTGCCGGTGTCATCTTTAGGACACGATGAGGGAGACCGATGTTAAGCGAGCGATAGTGAGACATGTTGCTCCATGTTTGGTCCAACCACAATGATACCCTCCGCCCCCCCATATTTTTTGTGGTTTTTCTGTGATCTGTTGGACCACAGTCTGTGACTCCCCCCACACCAAGCCATACGCACCCATATGCACACACAATCATACTTCCTGTACCTAAATAGACCCTTCTCTGCTGCACTGAAGGAAACTGGTATGTACACGAGGTCCCTGGTGTAGGTAGAATGTTTGAGGCCTTTTAAGTTAAAGCCTGTTAATATTATGAGATACTTTACCTGCAGCCAATGTAGCTGCAAAAATCCCCAAATGTAGTTTTTATTGTTCTTCCTTGTGTCATAGTTGATGAAACTTGGTTTTAATATATATTAAGGTCAATATACTGCCATGTCATTGTAGTATAAAAATGTGGTTGTTTATACATTATAATGTCCATGGATGGACTGTCTGCAGCTCAGCCCAGAAAAGCCCAAAAGCTCCACTCTTGCATCAGCCTGCTGTGGTTTTTTGAGAATGTCTCCTACCTTCTACTAATCCTCTCTAACTATGGGTTGTGTGTCCTCGGGGTCAGCAGAATACAGGCATTAGGGGGCACCAAGTGGGCGTTTTCAATGATGAACAGGAATAGTTAGGAATAAAACTTGTTTCCTTTTTTCTGTGGAACCATGTGGTTAACTTTTCAGCCACAGCTTTATTTCTCTCCAACAGCAGTAGTAGCAGTTAGTTAAGCATGTTCACTAGGACAAAACATATACAGTACTACAACCTGACCTGGTACTCCAAAAATAAACTGTGCTTTGGCACCCTCACTTGTATGGTGAGAAATTGTTTAAACACTCTATTATTGTATTGCAGTGTTTTCTATACTCACATACTTTTACAGGCACTGTACATGATTATGAAAAAAGAAAACTCTACCTCATTTTAAAAAAAGGAGCCTACAATGTGTCACTATGGGTAATGATAACAGCAGGAGGAAGAAACAAAGGACAGGAGAGATGAAGGCATTTTTCAGAGAACCAAGAGTTCTTTTAAGATCTGCAGTTTTTAGTGCATGTCAACCGTAGTGTGTATTCAAGATACACAAAGAACCTTAAAAGTGGTCTTGCAGCCCCAAACAAACCCTGGGGTGATGCACCCTCAGTTTGGCCAAAGTACCATATTATTATTATTATTATGATTATTCTGATTATTATTGTCCTTATTATTATTATAACTGTTATATTGCATTGCAGTAAAATGTTTATATTATATTTTGACCGTATTCATTCAAGATCAGTGATTATGATGATTGTCCCATAGCCATTATTGTTGCCACAACTGAACAAAATCCTTTTTATTTTCACATCATAAAAGGCATTTAAAACCACAAATAACAACTTGATGTATTCAACTTTCACACTGGACTAACAATGAGCTACAAGTTACATGTAACATGTTTTAATTGATATACACTGATATAATTTTTTTTTAGCATAATGACATTTTTGACTCTGTGTTTCAAGCTCTACAGGTGAATTCTGCAGTTATGAGTTAAATGGCATCTGTAGCCGGGCAAGCTTTGTACTCTGAGATATGGCACAGTGTACAAACTGTAACCAACCCAAGTCCCTATGGGAAATGTTTTTCTCAGAATTATGGTGTGAACCTGAATAGTTGTTTATTGTCAGCCATGATGAGAGTTAACTGAACTCTGACTAACTGAATAGAAAGGAAAAGGAAGTGCTTTCTTCAGTGTCTTTTTTAGTGGATGACACATGGGACCATCCTTTACCAAAGGGGAGGACAGAATGCTGTCCTACAACTCACTGCTTCTGCAACATCGGCCATTCAGGAAATGTTCATGAAAACAAATCAACAGAGACGGGATGCACATTTTCATTTTATGCCACAACTGTATAATATACTGATATTTTGTGGTAAAGAAAACCAAACTAATGGGGAAGCACACATTTACAAACTGATTTAATCCAGGGAAAACAAATTGTAGGTATGACACATTAAGTAAGGGAAATCTCCAAATATTACCTGAACAACCTGGTACTACAGGAGTGAGGTGGCAATCATGTCCCTTCTTGTATTTCATCCCACCTGTATTTTTCTTTTTCTCTGTTCTCTATTGCTCATATTAAAAATATGGCATGCCCATACATGACTTGCAAATCCTTTACTAAAAAAAGTATACGCCTTGGTAATCGAACTAAGTCAAGCAAACCAAATATATTTGTTGCAAGTAAAATATATCTTTTAATGGTACTTACTGTGCAGTAATATACACATTGAGGTTGTCCATGATCTTACCATGATCCAGCTCTACTAATGTGTGGGGTTCACTAGTTAAGGTATTGCTTTATTTTGATGTGGCCCCAGTTTATTAGTACTAGGTGTGAAAGTAGTGCCTGGTAATCTAATATTATTACAGGTTCTGAAGCTATGTATTTTAGCCTTATTTCAACTATTTACCATTTTGGGATGGACGGAAATAAATTTGAGAAAATTATTGAGAAAATGTTATTGCTGTAATCTAACAAAGACTCAGAAAAAAGCAGAAGGAACATGGAAACACACAAACACACAGATGGCCAAGCAGGCAGTGTGGTTGATTGAGAAATCGTCAAACTGTACTTCCTCAGTCAGGGCCTCATTCAGTGTCTGTCTTCATAACTTATTATTGTTTTCATTCATTTTAAATATGTGACTCTCTCATCCCCATTAGCACAATTTGGGGTTGATGTTAACTTCATTCCCTCTACTCCTGTCATTTGTACAGCTTCTCAATAGATCAATATTTCTTAAAAGACTTTTGTCTTCATAAATTATTTTTCTCTCATATATATATATATATATATAATTTTTGCTCAGTTGATAAAATTCAATTTAATTGAGTGCTTTTTTTTTCTCCTTCAAATTGAATGTTAAACCATTGTCCTTTCAGTGAACTGAGGCCTTTCTTATCTATTAAGATACTCTATGACTGGTTGATTGCCAGATATTCTCTGCAGGCCCATGTAATCCAATTTTGGCTGTTTAAGATTGAGTACAGATAAAAGCAGACTTTTGGCCGTCCTTTCTCAATGTTTGAACTGTTTCAAACTTTTGAAGTGGCTCAAAAGAAATGCTGAGCCTGTTTTGCTAGCTCCTTCTTTAGTGCTCCAGTTCTTGCACAACACTTCACATTATCTTGATTTGCCACTAATTACATTTCCATATCTCTCCTCTGCTTGTCCCTCAATCATCTTTTTTTCTAAATTCTCCATCATCTTTGCTCTCCTCCCACATTTGCCCCCTTAACTCCAACCTCTTTTTCAACCTAAAATTTCTGTTGTCCTCTTTTCTTTCTTTCTCTCTCTCTCTCTCTTTCTCTCTCTCTCTCTCTCAATCTTTTCTTTCCACTGTCTTTTGTCTCAAAGCAGTGGTTCTCAGCTGGCGTGGTTACTGCAATGAATGGTAACACTATCCATCCAGCCAACACCGCCACAACAGCAGGAGGCCCAGGCATAGCAGCACCCCCAAGAGGCTGGAGGGAGTTCTGTGAGCTGCATGCCATCGCCACAGCTCGGCAGCTGGCTGGACACTACCGGAGTTTTGCCAGAGAGCGCCCACAACATGACGTGCTCCCACCAGAGACCTTTTCCAAGCAGTTCACAGATCTCTTCCAACAGCACTTCTGCTGCGAAGTTGACAAAGATGGCACTCCGCTCAACCATAACACATGTTCTACTTCTACTGGCAGTGCTTCTTCCACCACCCTGACAGCCCCCCCTGTTCCATCGCAGACTGTGACTGGTCGATCACGAATCACATCCCTTTCTGGGATTCAGGACTACAGGGAAGCAGGCCGGCAAAGTGGAGGAGCAGCTCTGTTTACTGTGGTGCCACAAAAAGTTGAGCAGGTAGTGGTGAGCCGGGAACAAGAGCAGCCACTGCGATGTGCAGCAGGAAACTCCTTATCAGGAACCCCGGTGGTGCTCAGGGGGTCAACTCGAAGCACTGGCAGTGGGTCACTGCTGATTCGTAGTCGCAGCAGTGAGGACATCTCTGGCACTGAGCATCGCCAGGCATCTGAACGGTACTCATCTGACTCCTCAGCCTCCAACCCGGGGCACACCGAAGTCACACACTTCTCTGTCAGCCAGATCAGGCAGACTGTAAGACGGCTTCTCAAGAAAAGGCCCCTTCCCAGTCCCCCCTCATCCCAGGACCTGACTCCTAGCAATCCCAACCCAAGCAACAACAACAATCCCCCAAACAATGGTGACAGAGTTGGCGGAGTCTCCTCCACAGCCGAGGAGGTGTCATCCTCCTCATCGACCTCCCACTCTTCCTCTTGTATGAACTCTGAAACCTCGCCTCCAGCTTCTTCACATCTATCTGTGGCTGGAATGGCCTCGCACTTCCTGGATCGTTTCCGCTGGTTACGCAGTGGAAGCATGAGGCAGAGGAGGTCAGAGGTGAGCGGCTGCTGTAAAGAGGGCCAACTGAGGTACTTGCTGGTGGATGACACTATCTCAGACTCTCAGCCCCGCTGGCAACGATGCCGCCTGCTGGTCAGGAGGATCAGAGACACTCAAGGTGGAGGACGAGGAGGTGGAGAGAGGTACCAGTTGGAGCTGTATGATCCTCCAAAGGTAGAAACATGGAATTATTCATGCATTAATACATTTGTTTTACATCAAGCTGTGTTAGTGTGCAAAATGCACATTAAACAGAAGGTAGTGATTTCTAAATTGACTTATTTTTTCATTGCAGGCAGTATGACGACAGGATATTTAAGTTTTTGTCTGGTCAGCTTCATTGGATGTGTTGATGGATTTTGTATTTGCTTTCCAAATAAAAAAGTTTATATGGGGGTAATTTAGGACTAGTAATGATTTAAACAAAATCTTATGATGAATCATGAATTTGATTTGAATTGGCCAATGTCGGCAGGAAGATGGACCACATTGGGTTATTACAAATAACTGTGGTCTGACATGGACCGATCTTCCCACTGGGTTCCTAGTCGCAGTGTCCGGTCATGTGATCAGCCTCTGCTGCATCGCTCGTTGATGGCTCTATAATGAGAGTAAATAACTATGGCTTATCTCTGTTACATGACTTAACTACAGTTATTTTGAAAACATAATATTTAACGACATGTCATCTTAAAATGTATTAAACAGTGTGTTAATAACATGGTTAATAAGCAATCAGTAGCACTAGTGTAGGAAATGTAGCTAAAAGTTGCTAGCTGGCAAAGCGTCAGAGCAAGTAAACTGACAGCTGACAGCCTCACAAGCACTTTTCACGGGTGCTTCACCGGAGCTTCGTAGCCAAGCCATTTCTCAGGAAATGGGTGTAGTGGTGCTGGTTTTCCCTCGACAAAGTGAAACGAGCAGATATACGGCTTTTTCGGAGGACGTTTTCCAGTGCTCCGGTGAAAATTGCTTGTGAGGCTGTCAGGTAAGGCAGTCACAAAGCCAAAATCCCTCCCACAATGCCCGAGAGAGATGCTGACTCTCTCTCTTTATTTATCGCTCGCTCAGTTTAAGATATAGTGTGTGTTACATAAAGACTTGTAGCCATGGGTCCCAAAATTGCAAGTAATGGTAAAGGGAGAAGTAAAAAAAAGGTAACTATGGAAACGAAGCTGGAGATAATAAAGAAGTACGAAGAAAGGCAGGCGCATCGTTACCCTCACTAAGGAATATGACCGTAAGCAGTCGATGATAAAAATAAAATAAAAATTTTCCTTTATATATTTTTTATTTATAATAATTATTTATGCTGTTATTTAATTATATACATGTATATTATATATAAGTAGTGCTTACTATACTATTGTGTTACTAATTTTTAATATGCCTGGGATTTTGCACGCATTACCTAATTACCATAGGTTTCTATTGTCTGCTATACGATAATTTCGCCTTACGGTCCCAACTCCGCAACAGATTAATGTCGTATGATGGAGGTCTACTGTACCTCATCTTTCCATGATTCATAGTAGCTACATTAGTTAGAGTTAATGCAGTAGCATTTGAAGGCTCACTGATCACAAGTACTCATCTTAGGTCTGGGCCCTTTATGCTCAGAAATTCATCCAAACTCTTCAAAACTGTAAAAGTGAAAGATCAAATCCTTTCCAATGAGGAACATTGCTTTTGAAATTTTCTGTGGTTTTCTCACATGTTTGAGAACAAATTGGCATTAAATCTATCTTTGTTCCTGAAGGAAGTAGGTCTTTCACAGATGTTGCTCTTCTAGAAAATCACGATTAGTCACCTGCAGATATCATGAGATAAGTGCTGAATTGAACCTGTCATGACCAGGCATGCATTGCCAACCTAGACATTAAATATCCTGTCTTCAAAGTTAATCTAGAAATCATGGCTTGTAATGTGGAGTTTTGCACTTTCCCTGCTTTTACTTATATGCATCTGTTGTCATGCATGTCATCACACACTCTGCACAAACTCATTCATTAGTCTGTTTTATATTTTACAATAATTCAGAAAGCTTTTTATGCATTGCATAAAATGATGTTATATGCACATTAGTGCTTATTTACAATGCATTTTATATCAACAGTGTTTTAAGTTGATGAAGTTAAGTTGTAAAACGCAGATGTTCACCTCTAGAGTCATTGCACTTGCATAACATGACCAGTTTTCTTTGTTGGCTGCTGTTCTTGGTACAGTAGGCGTCTGCTTTCATAGGACTGTGTGTTCTTGAAAGTGTTGGTTGATTGTTTTCTCAGAACTCTTCACTGCACTGCAAACATTTAAAAGCTGGCAGGTTCATCAGCTTTTGTTTCTTATATGTGCAAGAAACATCATTATGTGTTTCTGTTTGTGTTCATCAATAAGATGAGAACCCACAAAAGCCTCAGTTATTGTTGGTTTGCCATGCTGTGTCACAAATACATTTATATGGCCTCAATAAACAGTCATACACATACACAAATATAATAACACACAGGCAAAAAGTCATTTCCTGTTTCCAGCTGTTTTAGTCACAAGGGGTTTTCCCCCCTCCTTTTTCAAATCATCTCTTTTCTCTGCCTGTGTTTGTTTTGTTTTCATAAATGATATTTGCTGCATCTAAGAAATGCCTTCACGTGTAGAGATTTACACAAGACAAGAACAAAGCTGTGATGGTATTTCACTTTTCCTTCAAAAAATAACAAGTCTTATTGATTGTTCACATTAAAACTTCACCCGAAATTGACTGATATATTTCTCAGTTGCAGCAACCGAGTATACAGTATGTTACTATAGTGTCAAGCGTCACATTCATTCTCGTCTTCCATGTAGAGCAGCAGCAGTGTCACTGTTACAAGTCCATCATTAGTTTCGTACTGATAACCTTTTTAGATTGGGTTTCGAGATAGTTTGCACTTTAGCCTAGTTAGAAAAAGCTTGAGGAAATAGTGTGACTCTCAGTATTAGTAAGATCAGATTAGAAGATCCTCGATTACTTACTTTTGTACATTTTTTTTTAATATACAGTGTTTTTTATGTATCAATAATATGCATTTACCCACTGCTTGGTTACAGAAATATAGAATGTGCAACATTCAAGTTTTCTTCTATGCTACGTTGACTACATACTGTATGCCTCCTACATTGCTTCCTGTTTGTTTGGTTTATACTTCAGCCAGTCACTATGTTCATGCCTGTCATAATTACATTGTTATCTTAATTCTAATATTTAAAATTCCATGTGTTTTAGCTCAACTCATCTTTCCTTAATTTTACATGTGAACTCCGCAAGATTATTTTTTGTTGCATGCACTCGCTTGGCTTCCAACACGAGACCTCATGGCATTAAAACAACCCTGGATGAGGCCAGCTGTGAGGCTGCATGTACTTGCACACCCAGTCCCTCAAGATCTCCAAACTAGTAATCAGAGTGGCTGAGTTGACTGCTGTCCTCACCACCGCCATCTATCAGATGCAGCAGAGTTCAGTCTCTTCAGGGTGTGTGCAAGTGTGTATTCTGGCACAAACAGAGGTCAATGAGAAAGACATTGCATGTGTGTGTGTAGTGCTTTATATTTAGCAGCCCTCAGCTCTTTAGCCAGTTGCAGACCTAACCATGTGCGTGAGGTAATTCAGTTGATGATGGAGCCATAGCTGTGAACATGCAGGTCTGTATGTATTTGCGTGCACATGTACACATGTCTACAATTGGGAAGGCATTGGCAGATTTCGCCTGGTTGATTGCAGTGCAGCTTTAGTTAGCGAGCTGCATCACTGCTTCGTGCGCTCTCCCTCTCATTGTGCATGTGTGTGTGTGTGTGTGTGTGTGTGTGGAATCTTGGCAAGGGAGAGAGTTAAGGCCCTGAGAATGACCTTAAAAGGAAAGAGCTGTGGACAAGCATGCACACTTTTTAACACAAGAAACGGCTAATGCGTTCACACCCAAAAAAAAAAAAATAATTCAAACACACACACTTTGTAATATGTTGGGAGTTTCTGTGTTATTTTCTTGGTACGGTTCATTTTTGTGGATTTAAGTCGGTGTCAGTGTGTAGGTGTGCATGATGAAACACGTCTTTTTGCAGCATAGGAAATACTAATACAAGATGATGTTTATATATCTATTTCTGTTTATATGATTTTTTTTTTTTTATGTATTAATTTGTATATGTGTGAGAAACAGCTGTGTAATAATATCAGTGAGCTGGTGTAGTCAAAAGAGGAAGCTGCCTGGAAACTGATAATGCACTTGCGTGAGAAAGCTGCAGGCATCTTGCAGCCTCTAGTTCCCAAGAAAATCTCACACAAACCATGTAAGATGATCTCCTGTCAGATTTCATAGAACACACAGACTTGCTACAGTGGTATTAACTCTTCTTAAAACTACAATATGTGTCATTTCTACAGTAGAATATCTGTATTATGTGTCCTGTAATAATATCTGCTGTATGCGTTTTGCTATGTCATTTTATTTTGTACCTTTTCACCGCACATTATACCAGATGTTTCTGTTTTAAACTCACAGAAATATGTAATTTGTTCACGATCCTGATACAAATCATTTACTTTGTTAAGATAATGCTTATGTTTAGCTTTAATGCAACTATTTCCCTTAAATTGAAACAATATAACATGAATGTACATCACTGAAATAGCGTATAGTTTAGGTCATATTGAGTTTTACCGAATTACCTCTTCATGAAATGGTCTTTGTATATTAGAGCTGCACTGAATTCCATTTTTAGGGCTCTGGGGATTTGGCAGTAATCGGCAGCGAATATTCAAAGATTCCCTGGGGGTTGGGGCTCTTGTAACAAATAAAAGTTACAGCTTAAAGTAACCCCGTGCTGTAGTAAATTCACCCACAATCACTCAACATACATTTAAATAGCACATAACATGATAAAGTGAATGCTAAACACAATAAAACACAATATAGAACAACATGTCAAAATGAGCATAACAGTTTTCCTAAATTCTGTAAATTTTTGATAGACCAACTGAGACGTCTCTGACACCCACAGGGACCCCTGACTCACATGGTCAGATGCTCACTCATGAGCATCTGCAGCTGAATGTGAATTGAATTTGAACAGCTTTGAAACACTTTACACAAAGTACTGTTGGTTAAAATAAATGAATTGATCAGTGTTTTGCTGACTATGTTGTGAAATACTATAAACAGACAATTAGAGACTCATTAACCTAGCCATGGTAATACAAATGACCCACAACACAGAGTATTAAAGCCTTGACACTGTGAGTTAAAGCAGCTGCTGGGCTGACGATGGCTCACCAATAATAAAGCTAGGTTATGTGCAACAGATGCATCAGTTCTTGTTTAACTAAGAGCGAGCATGAGATGTTAAACTTTAAAACTTGATACTTACCCACTGACAATGTATTTGAAGATGCAGGTCTAAGTCTAGTGTTTACATATTTATCTATTATTGTGAAAGGTAACAGCAAAATTGTCGGATTTGCAATGTGCGACAGTCATTATCTTCTGCAGATGTTTTGATTTAGAGAGGGAATAGTAGCACAAAATGCTTACTAAGTATGCATATAATGCTGGTCAGTGTGGCCTTAAGTTCATCAAGTATCGGTCTAAATGCTTTTAAAGGGGTAAAGCACTAGCTTAGAAAAGGTGTGGCAGAAATAATGGAAGGTCTTTGCTAATTTGGCTCTGTGAAGAATCTACCAGTCAGCATGGTGATGTCAAAATCCATACCATAATGGGTTACTTTCTATACCAGTCGGGGCTCTTCTTATCAGATAATAATGTACTTCCACTTGCATATGGGGACAGTTTCACTTCTGTATTTCTCTGTGAAGTCAAAATGTGTTTAAAGGCCAGACCCAAGGCTACTGTAGGTACCAAGGGGAAGTTGTGGTAAATAAGGATACATTAAGATTTTATTAATACTGTTTCTCTTAACAAACCTTAGTCATCCAATTTAACATATTCTTAATTATTCTTTTTTTAGCTTAAGGATACAGAGGGTTACATGAGAACACCATTATTCATTTAGCTTTTTTCCAATCCACTTGCTCTGATCTCTAGAACTATGATTGCTAGATCAGATGATGTTCTGATCATTTCAGATTAACTGTATTATCCGTGGACTACAATCACTTTTAGTCTCCAGGGTGGGCTCCACACTGAAGCCATAGTTACATTCAATGTGTTCAATGTAGGCTTTTTCTACATAATATACACAGACTCACTGTGTGCGTAACAGTCAACCTATTTGTCTCCAGCTGTACTTGACAGACTTCAGCTAAGTTTTGTGACAGAATGCTCATCTTTCCACCCGAATACGCAGAAGACTTGTTGCATTTGGCATCTACAAGCGAAGTTACCACTGCGTGTAGTTCTCATTGAACACCCACTGCTGTCTCTCGGATTTCTGTGTTAAAGCTTCTCAGACCTACAAGGTGTGACAGAGACCTGACCTGCCCCTCAGAGACCCGAACCTAGGTCTCTCATCTGTGTCAAAAATCACCATAAATGCCTCAGTGGTGAATATGTTATTACCTCTGCCAAGGAGGTTATGTTTTTGCTGGCGTTTGTTTGTCTGTCTATCTGACTTTAAGCAAAATAACTCAAAAAGTTATGGATGGATTTTGATGAAATTTTCAGGATTTGTTGGCAATGGCACAAGGAAGAAATGA
>JAPSES010000219.1:12739697-12831163 GCA_029822895.1 Maxillicosta whitleyi
TTAGTGACGAACTCTAGGTGGAAAATAGAGCCCCGCAGCTGTGGTTTATAAGCACTTTACCGAGACAGGTTTCATTTGGAATTTACTACCTTATGTGTCACTTTAAGTTTTGATAGTTGGCAAAGTTACAAACTGGATTCTTTCAAGTTGTGAGGAGTGCCCTGATTGTGAAATTCTGAGACTAAGAAAGTTGTTTGATTTGTGTTTGTATTTTGATAAATGCTGTTGAATCCCTGTACTGTTTTTGAATAAACCCAAACTCATTCATACAAACTGATGAAACAGCTGTTAGTGTTAAACTACAGACAACATCTAACGCGTTTGTAAATGCCCATACTGAGGTTCGCTGGAATCATGAGTGGGGCTAGGCACTGTATCAAATGAACTGAGTTAAGAGAGTTTTGTCTATCCCTCACTCCTTCACTCCTTCCTTCTCTCCTCCCCCTCTCTTCTCCTCCCCCCTGTCTCTTCATGTCAGGTCCGGCATCGAAATGTGGTTCAACAAAACTCATAATAAAGACAGTAGAATATCAAAGGGAGCCTCACATGTCTTATGAAGTTTCCCTTGGCAAAGCAAATTTGTTCATGTCCAAAAAGCAGCCAGACCACGATTCTGCTGTTGTGAAGTTTAAAAAAAAAAAGAGTTTTTGCTTCTCAAATGTTGTGGAAAAAATGCCTAAATTGTAAAATCAATAGTATCCCTTTTCTTTGCTTAACTTCAAGCAGTCCTCCCTTTTTTTTTTTTTTTTTTAATTATTGTTTGTTAATAGTGCACATAAGCACACCACCTTATGGAGACAAACAATTATCCAAATCATGCACATCTAGCACATCTTACTCAAAACTGAACAAATAATTTTATTATAACTTCAAGATGTTCGTTTTTGTTTTATTTTTCTGTTTGGCTCAGTCCTAGTTGTAAGTGAGGTTGATGGAGCAGGGGATAAAATGGTAGATATGTGCAGTTGTGGGTCTAGTTCACTTAGAAAATGCTGACTTTAAAAGGTGTTTGGCATCTGGACGGAGCTCAGAATGAAACTGCTGTTGTCTACATTCATTGGTGCTAAACAAAGCACAGCATCTGTTCCTACTGAACGTAGTGAAGAGTTCATTCATATCCCATTTGGACTGGGAAGACCTCAGGAGGTGATATAGGATGTGATCTGGGGGAGAAGATTCTTATTTACCCATGAATAATTTGTTAGAGCAACTTAATCATTATATAGTTTAATAGTCTCTAAGAAAATATCATTTCCGCCTGGATAAAATGGCTTCTCCACAGAGGCAGTTTACTCCATTAAGATGCATTTGTACGTACTTTAGTTTACATTGACATTTAAGGAGACACAAATGCTAATCTTGTCAATCTCATCGTGATTAAATGCTGAGTGCAAAGCTTCTCTGAAAATACTGAAATGTTGGAGTGTTTTGTGTGTAGCGTTTTGTGTGTGTGTGTGTGTGTGTGCTTTAAGTGTGACAAAAATCTAGAGAAACATCTAAAGGAAGTAGAGTGGTTAGAGTCATGTGGTCAAGATGTTTGTCAGATCTCTCTCTTACTCTTGCTCAGTCTCTTTCTAGTTCTGCAGAAAGGCTTGTCATCTTGCCTTTGTTTGCGTCTCTATTTGCTCCAATAAATACTGTATTGATGTAGATCGTATAACGTAGGGTTTAGAGTTGAACAACATTTTAATTGTCCATGTATCTGTAATGTGTGTGTCTTTTATAGCCTCATAACCTCTTTGCTAAGTGTGTGTGTGCGTGCATATGTTTGAGTGTGTGTGTGTGTGTGTGTGTGTGTGTGTGTGTGTGTGACCTACAACCACAGTGCCAGTGCACATGACCTTGCTGAGTTGCATGTGGAAAGCCCCCAAAGCAAAGCTATGCAATACCCTCACCCAACAGCTTTCACTTGGCCTCTATTGTTCTTATTCCTCAATGCCCATACACAAACAAACACCACACCTGTGAACACCGCCATGTGCTAACCTCCATTATGAGACTAGCGGAGTATAATTGCAGTATGTAAAGTGCAGCTTTATCAAAGGGTATTTGTTGTTATCTGCATCTGCAAAAACATTATGCTACTTTACTATTAATGTGTTTTCTTTGTCTTTCCAGCAGAGGTCTTGTACTGTTTCTTCTGACTTAGAAATAATGAAATAGGTACCCAATATTTCTATGCCTATTGTCTTATATAATTCTTTATATGTTAAATCTATGACAACTAACATAACGATAAAAATCAATAACAATGAGGGGGCGGTAATGGAGTTAAAATCATTCCAAGTTGATTTGTTTCTTTTTTTTATTAGGAACTTTTATACAAACAGTTCCTGTTCAGAGTTACCCCATTGCACTGTCAGATTAACTCTCTCCATGTCTGTCAGTGTTGCCTTCATAAGCTCTTCTCTTCCATCTATGCCACGTGGAAGACCACAAAGCCCCAAATTTACAAAAGCTATTTCAGTAAATAAGTGTATGATATGTATTTTTCTATAATCACACTTTATAGCATAGAGCCCTAATGGTATCATAAGGGAAACTGTGAAGTAGATAGACATTCCTCCCTTCTGTCTTTTTTTTTTTTTAATCTTATTTCCTCAAATAAAAAACAAAAGCTAGTTCCAATCTGGGTCTCTAATAATAGCCAGTGTTAAGGTCAACACAAAAAGAAACGACAACATTTTTCAATTACAGGCTGCTAAAAAAATAATATGGATGATCTTCTGTCATTTAACGTGGTGCAAGTTCACTTCTATATGTTTAATTCACTACATACACAGTAAAATTTGGCTGTTTTTTTTTTTTTAGACACATTTCTTTATTTGATCTGTAACCTTTTTTTAAGAGCACAAGCAAGAACAGTTGAAAATAAGCTTTTGTACTTAACACCACAATTTCTACATTAAAGGGATAGTTGTGGATTTTTGACATGAATCTGTATTTCATCCCCGTCATCAGTGTAGTACATCCACACTGACTTACCCCTGACAGTGTCCTGTGAGCCCAGTTCTGGTCCGGTTTTGGTTGAAACAAAAGTAGTCCGGCAAGTTTACGGGGGTCAGTAAAATAAAAAGTTTTTCTTCTCAAAACAGCATGTGTTCAAAAGAGTGATTTATTTGCATCACAAACCATGAAAAAGTCACACATCGTAACCACTTGGCCCTACTTTCTCTCATTTACTGTCACTGGTCAACAACTTTTTTCAGCAGTGAAACAGGTAGACTAGCTGTCATCTTGTGGCAGCGCAAGAGATACGAAGAGAGAAAGTAGGGCCAAATGATTATGATGTGGGACTTTTTTGTGGACATTGGTTTGTGATGCAAATAAATCACTCTTTTGAACACATGCTATTTTTAGAAGAAAAACATTTTATTTTAGTGACCTCCGCAAAACTACAACTATTTTCATTTTGACCAAAACCGGTAAGTCAGTGTCAAATTTAACAGTGTCTTTATTTATAGCAGAATATTAAACCATTTCAAGCCACGTGTTCCAGATCAAATACACTGAATGACAGCATTTCCTGTTTCAATTTTGGTCCTATGTTTGGACCCAATATTTTTTGGATTGTTCAGAGCAAGAGTATTTTTATTTATTTATTTTTTTGCATTTATATGAGGTCATCATTAAGTACATCCTGGGGGAAAATATGACTAAATATCTCTTTTATTGTTGGGTCTAAAAAGCTGTGCGAGGTATCAAAATAAACTCAGTTTTGTAGAACCATCTATTTGGCTTTTATTTTAATAAATAAATAAAAAACAGTAGCTTGATGATGTTGGCCAAAGCTGTATAAATAATGGGATGGTTTCTAACTGGTAAGCATATTACTGGAGCCTATTGTCATCTGAATATTGTGGATAAATACATGTAAACACAGTCGCTGTCAAATCAGAATTACAATTCTTCTTTTAACTGGTCGTAGGTTTCCTCAGCTCCAGTGCTTCATCTGTATTTTGTGCATCTCTTTTCATGATCTATGTGATACATTGTGAATTTATTTAACTAAATGCATGAAAATTGCAGTTTGGGAGTTATTCAGTCATTATTCAGTCATTTACACCACCACCGTCATCTTCACTACGTACTTTTCTGCACTTCGATGCTAAATTTCACTTCGAGTTCAATCTGCAGCACTGCTAAATCTTTCTTAAGACCCTCCTTGATTCTCCAGGCAAGTCTTTACTCTGGTTCCCATTACAGGCCAAACACACTAGCATTTATTCATTATCTGTGCCTCTCAGTTTCCCCTCAAAAAGAAAATCAGTGACTCTTTTTTTTTTTTTTTTAATATATTCTGTTGCCAGTGGTGATGATTTGTCAATTAGGCTTCAGTTTCTCACTAAGAAAACTGTGCCTCTTGATCCTGTGTCATAAACATTTAGAGTTTGCTCTGGCTCAGTGAGGTCCCACTCGTCTTTCTCTTTTCTCTGGAAAGTGTTATCATGGGCTGATCTCATTCTCTGTGTAAACCTGGTTCTGGCTCAGGAACTGCAGTCAGAAAGGGGCACAAAACTGCACTGCAATGTTTATTCAGACACAATAGTGTGGAGGGCAAAGACAGTTTTTCTTTCCCCGTTTCTTGGCATGATTCTGCGCCAGACGTTTGTTTTTGTTCTTTTAAAAATTAGTCAGCAGATCTCAGGGGTTCTAGTGTTAGAGAGAGAAGTGAACTGGACTTACAATATATGACATGATCTGCTCATGCATCTATGGTTTTGATCTGTCACCCTTTAACCTTGTATTTCTATATTTATTCAATTCTAAGCATTTATAATATTGGATCTACTGGTGTTTACAGTCTACAACTGCTGCATCTTTAATAGTTCACAACCCTAAAATATGCCTCAGTATATACCTTCATTATATAAACCTCTAAAGATTTATCAAAAACAAAAGTATGCATATCAGTTTCACATGTACCACTAAGAAAATACTAGTCAGTCTCTCATCAGATCTCAGAATATTAAAATTTACTTGAAAGTGCATGAATTTGTTGAATGGGTTTAGAAAAAGCATGCAGTTTTGCAAGAAGGCATCTCACAATCAAAGGGCAGAAGTTTAAAGGCTTAATCTCAACAAATTAAAATGTGGCATACTGGTAGTTGTGAGGAAACGCATTAACTAGTCTTTTCCATATGTGCAGTTACTGGACACACAACACACCCTTAACTGACCATCATGCATACACACACACACCCATAACTGACACGTACAGTCGCACACATATGGATGAGCCTCATATGTGTAACATCTGTCCTATCTGTTATACATCTGCTGCTTAATATGAATTGGGTGAGATTTTAGGAACTTTGATAAAGATGTGAAATTGTCATCTTGATTCTTATGACCCTGCTAATGTGGATGCTTTAGTATAACACTATACATTACACATTTCTCCACTGATACAAATGTTTCTTGATTAAGAAGAGTAGTGAGTAGTCTGTTGTCATTTATGCAAATGTAGAAACTCTTTTGCACATGTGCTGACCATCCACATGTGTATGTGCATTTATATTCTTGCTCTGCTCAGTATTACACACAGTCACATGATCTTTTTTCTGTTTTGTACTAAATTGATGTCATTCAGTTGTTGTCAGTTTTAATTTTGTTGATTTTCTGTAGCAACTGTAAGTAGGCTGAAATGTCACATTTGTCATAAAATGTTGAGCTTCTCTTGTGTCATTTGCTCGGGATGGATGAATTTATACATTATATTAATAGGAAAATGGAAAACAGAACCCAGGATTTTATTGAAATGATACATAATTGACTCTTAGCCCATGACATTTAATCATCTAAGATTTTGTATTTTCAGTATAATCCAAAATTAACATTTCTGTCACTGCTCCAATACTCTTGGGGTCAGTGCAGTGATATTTGTGGTGATTAAAAAAATATCATGTTTTAAAATCCCAAATGCTCTTTCCAGAAAG
The DNA here is from genome assembly GCA_029822895.1 of Maxillicosta whitleyi. Taxonomy (NCBI): domain Eukaryota; kingdom Metazoa; phylum Chordata; class Actinopteri; order Perciformes; family Neosebastidae; genus Maxillicosta; species Maxillicosta whitleyi. The sequence continues at coordinate 12,745,637 of JAPSES010000219.1, forward strand.
TGGTCTGCTTCCTCAGAATAATCACAGTCTTCTCTGTCATAGTTTATATTGGGACAGTTTCTTTGCTAGAAAGGAGTCCCAATGAAAACAGTTCAGATTCTCAAAGAGATCCAATGAAAACTGGTCTGTGGGTTGTTCAGAGTAACTGATACAGTTTCTGGAAAGAGATGAGAGGGTTAAGCCTACGGCTGAACACCGCAAATAAAGAGTACAAACTTTCCTCTATGTTGCATTTAAGTAGTGAGAGAAGGCGTAGTGGTTAAAATATCAAATGTCCTGCAAAAATATCCCAAACATGAGTACGTACAAAGGTTAAGTGACCGGCACAAACTACAAGTGCGCATGTAAACTCAAAGGGCAAATGATGCATATTATATTGCATAAGGGGAGTCAGTGCTCCGCCATTCATGAAATCCTAAATATATGACAGAACCCTGCAATTTAAAGGTCCACCCTAGTTAATTTGATTAAACAAGATTTTTTTCTTAAAGTTGTGGAAAATTCCTCAACCATAAAATCAAGATCAGCATATATAGCATAGTATAGTATAGTATAGTATAGTATAGTATAGCGTAGTATAGCATAGTATAGTAAAATATAGTATAGTATAGCATAGTATAGCATAATATAGTATAGTATAGCATAGTATAGTAAAATATACTATAGCATAGCATACTATAGCATAATATAGTATAGTATAGCACAGTATAGTATAGCTTAGTGTAGTATAGCATAGTATAGCATAATATAGTATAGTATATAGTTTTAGTGAAGAGAATATTTTTTAGTCCAGTTTTGACATCAGTTCATGTTGCTAGAAAACAATTGATTTAAAATAGTAATTCATCCATAGCCTTGAAGGGGAAAAAAATATTGAATTTTTTTGGCAGAACCACCCAGCTCTCATCCAGTGTGTGTGTGTGTGTGTGTGTGTGTGTGTGTGTGTGTGTGTTGACACTAAGCAGAAAAAAATGCAAACAACTTTTCAAGTTCTTGTTTAAGTTGTTGTTTTTCTGTACAGGTAAACTATGCAACACTTTGCATTTCTGTTTAGAAACAAACCAGTCAAACTCTGTCAAATGACCAATGCTCATTGTTTATTAATGCGGACCCCATTAGCTTCCACTATAGTGGTTTGCTACTCTTCCTGGAGTCTGTTAAAATCCAGATGTGGTTTCAGTACATAAATAAAACAAGTTTACAGGTCATTGTTGTCATTTGCAGGCTGAACATTTTATCTCAACACCTACATCATAAAACATTAAAAATTTTATCTCCACAGCAACTTGGATTGCGAAAGTCAAAACAATCATCCGCATTTTTGCACCTCCTTGAGTAGTTCCTGTTTGAGTCTTCTTTTAAATGAACATAAGCTTTTAGGGTGTTTGATGTATGAGGTATGTATGATGTATAACTTATTCTATAGACTGGAGGACCTGTAAATGACAGAATCTATCAATCAATTTGTTTTTGGTTTGGGAAATTCCAGGTGATCCATGGTAACCTGTCTGGTGCCATGATTATGTTGTAGATCTGTATGCCTTATTCTGTTGGTAAGAAAGTCAGGTTTCCCGTTCACAATAGCACTCTTTATGAGGAGGAGGTTAAATTAAATTTTTGCGATTAATTACCATAATCTATATGAAAATACTTTTACAGAACTGCGTTTTCATTTTAAGAACATGGCTGCATTATTTGATTCGTGAATACAATTATGAATAAATTATCCAATCAATTTATTGTCTTATTCAAGACTGCTCTTATTTTTTTTTTTTTTTTTTAGAAAAACATTTGAGATTTAATTTTCTAAAAAATGTCTTGGTAAATAGTTACCAAAATTCAATTCTGAAATCTAAAATTGTTAAAATTCAAATGCATCAGCAAAAATGTTTTTTCATTTTAAGAATATGGCTGCATTATTTGACTCAGAAAATTGGTAATCAATCATCCAGTCTGCATTTTCATTTTCTTATTCAAGACTGCTCATTCTTTAACTTAATTAAAATGAAAAAGAAAGTCATTTGAGATGTAATTTTCAAAATCTGCCCTAGAAAATATGTAAACAATTCAATTTGAAATCTAATTTCAGAAATTCAAATGCATTTAAAAAAAAAAAGCTTTTTCATTTTTAGAATGTGGCTGCATTATTTGACTCATACAGAAAATGAGTAATAAATCATCCAATCTGCATTTTCATTTTCTTATTCATGGTTCACGTTTTATGACAATCAAAACAAAAACAGAGGACATTGCTTTTTCATTTTCATGGTCTGCTCTATAAAAAAAAAACCCTAACAAATGCCTTTTATTATTATTCTCATTGTATTTAATAACTATTACATAACTATTTGCTGGGACATGTTTTGAAAAATTAACAGACTAGATAGTTAATAATGTTATTTAGGAGTCAATAAATAAATAATCTATAAATAAAAATCTATACTTCTCTGCTCTATTTTGGTTCCATCTATAGACATATTGAAAGATGAGTCCCTTACACATTTGTTTCTCATTAAAATATATTTTGTCTTGGATATATTCAGGATTAGTTTGTTTTCTTTAATACTGTTTGATACATATTTTATTTTTCTTCATTTAATATTTTATTTAGCTCTTTATTTGTTGCAGTACTATAGTTGAGTCGTCTGCAAACATCACCATCTTTGATTTTTGTAATGCATAGGGCAAATCATTGGTGAAAACTAAAGTGGGCCCAGACGGTTTCCTTGTGGTACACCACATGGGACATTAATGTTCCATGAATAAGGAAGGTATTTGAGTGTGCTTTGCCCAGAGTTTTGTCTCAGACAGAATTGCACCACACTATGAACAGTGCAGGAAGAGTGAAGAGGAAAGAGCTGGCTTAATAATCTTAATAATAATAATAATAATAATCTTAGTTAGGCTATATATCACATTTCCGAAAAATGTTATAAAGTTTTTTGCAAAACTAAATAAAAGTGGGCATGATGGAATAACACCACAGCACAAAAAAAATGAATTAAACCAAATAAAAGCATGTTAGTTTCTACCAAAATGTTTCATAAAAATAAAAGCTTTGGATAAGATATGTACCACAGTGAAAGGGCACATTCTCTGTCACCTTTGGATATGAATTGTGACCTTAGAATACCTTACCTGTGACCTTAGAATATTAAGCAGGGTTCATTCTAAGGATCTCAACAGCCAAGTAGGGACATACCAGGACAAAAAACTGGATAAATAAATAGGTACAAATGAACATAGTGGGAAATTGGATGGAGGACACTGAGTGATAGTGATAGAGTCAAAGTTTCTTGTACTGGTGATGAAATCAGATGTTACGTTCTGGATCAGGAGCGATATTACAGTAGGAAACACAGATAGAGCATAGGGTTTGTTTATTTTTTCAAGAGTCTATATCTTTTTTTTTTCCATACTTATTTTGCGTATTTGTGTCTTATCTTACACATCACTTACAAGTGTCCAAATACAAAGGTTATCTCATTGAATGTGTTATTCCTCCAAGCAAAACTTTTATAAATTAGTGGTTAACAAGTAGTACCACTACTTTCACTTGTTTTTTTTTTATTTTTTTCTTTCTTTTTTTTTGCTCTGTCAGGTTTGCTAATTGGTCTTTTCTTGTATGCAAAACCACAGCTAATTCGTTTACAGGGAACTGCTGCAGAGTCAGTTCTGTGAATTGTAAGTGCACTGCCTAAACATCTGCACATTTGGCTTATATATCAGTATTTCTGAGAAGTATGCAAAGAGGACAGAGCATTGAACTGACACATTTATTCATCACAGGAGGCTACACATCTGACAGCTTGTGACACGTTTCCTAGAACACACTCATCTCTATCAGTGTTGGTAACCCTGCACTACTCCTCAGTGTTGTGAACATGTGTGTGCATGTGTGTTTGTGTGTGTTTCCCACATCCTCTGTGATGCCACAGATAATGCTGATTGTGAATGTGATCAGCCCTACTGATCTCCTGGTTGCCTGTACTCCACCTCTGTACATCTACCAGAAACCAGAGTATATACAGGCAGCTCTCAGAGTTTTTGTCGAAACAGGACAGTTCTGTTTTTTTTGTTTTTTGTTTTTTTTTCAGTGTGAAAGAGTTTCACTAAAAGAACGTCCCTCCTGACCAGTGAAATTCATGAATTAAAGCTCAAAATGTGGTTGTTCACAGTCCTGAATTAATGAATTCTCAGTTGACGATCATTTTAATAATTCATAGCCGAGAAACAGAAGAAATGTTTTTATGCAATCATAATGTTGATCAGACAAATTGACTTTCCAAATTAAGATTATACACAAACTACTGCTGCAACCACGAGCTGAAAGACACAAACTGCAAGATTTATAGTCGTGAACTTTGTCTTTCTTTTTTAATCTTACAAGATTACAGAATGTAACATTCATATAAACTACTGATCATTTAAAACGTCTTTGTGGCTGTAGATGAAAACCTTGCAAGTGGTGTAATTTAGAGGATGTTTACTCATTATCTGACACCACTTACTAAACTTTTGGTCTCGTTAATTGCTGCATATGGTAAGAATAAAGGACACTAGGAATTAGCTGGGAGCACAATGTCTATTTCTGTCCCACCATCTATGGAGGAAGACCTCGGGACTGTTTATCTGGGCAACACAAGCAACAGGTGGTGGAGTCGGGCAGGAGAGTGGAACAGTGAAAACAATGCCAGCTGCTACAGATCACCACAGTGTGAGCTGCAGCTGTAGCTATAGTATAAACACATTAAAAAAGGAACATGTCTTTGTCTGCAGAGTTTTAAGGTATGGTAGCAGTGACACTGGTGGAGATGGAATGCAGATAATACAGTAAAGATCAACCTGATTCGGTAGCTTTTTGTGTTGTTTTTTGACTCAAATGTTCTGAAAAAATAGGTCAAAGAAATGCTAAACAAATCCACTCCTTGATAAAAATCTAATTCAGCTTCACAAATAAGAAACTCCTCCATTGAGAGAAAAAGGCACCTGTCTATTTATGGTGTCTTCTTTCTCCAGAGTGGGAGAAAAGTCAGAACAGCGTCAATGTTGTCTGTGCTTTCATGTGTCCTTATTCCAATCACACGTGTTATACTACATGTGAATTACTCTGGATGCATTCAGAGGTGGTTTGGGACACTTGAGTCCACATTCTGTTAACGTTAACACCAATGTGTCCTGGAACAGACTCAAGAACCATCTTTTGAAGACATCAGACATCGCTGATGAGTCCACATACAGTCTTTTGTGAGTGCGCAGAATCATGCACTGGCGATGATTTTTCCTCATAAAAGGAGTTCATTCATGAAGACTTAGTCATCACTAAACTGCATTAGAAAAACAAACGGAACAGTAAAAGTTGCTAAACAGATATTTAAGGAGTATTGATGAATATGTAGTGATAGTAAGATAACATTGCACCTTAAACACAGCCAGGCTAATGATTGTGATATTAAAGTTTGCACTGTGTTTTAGGTTATGGCCGAGCTTGTTTGGTCAAATGTAGAGCAGTGAAGTGAGATCTAATCTGAGCAGACGTGTGTAGAGCTGTCCACTTAAGACTGGATCACCTAAAGTACATGTTTATGCCCAGTCTGAACAGGGACCATTAATAAAGTTCTCAATTTCTACACAAGTACTGACCATGACTTCAACTTTTCGGAATATTTCCATGTGTCTGTCTAGGGTAACTCGACATACTCGCTGTCCAGATTCTCCCCAGAGAGCAGTTTCCTAACCCCGGAGACTCTAAGGTCAGTCCTATGCGGACACAAACAGGACACACACATGCGTGCACCCCGGACAGCGTTGGCTACAGTGACCCTCTGAGGGATAGAGGAATGTTGAGTGTCAGTCAGTTTCTATGGTGACGGCCTTGAGAAAGGGACCCTGGGAAGAGGACTCCAAACATCCTGTGTGTCACCCGTGTGTGGGCGTGTGCACTCAAACTGTAGATGTGTTTGTAACTGTGTGGGTGAGAGGTTGCATGGTTGCATCTGTTGCTGTGTGTGTTTGTTCGGTGGCGGCTTTCATCAGATGTTTTTGCCGGCTGGAGAGTGTGTGAACATGTGTGAGTGCGTTCAGCGGCTGTTACTTCAGGCGGTAAACAGGCAGAGTTCACCTTGATGAGCTCCGTCATTGCCTTAAAATACTTGTGTTGCTCTGTCATATGAGATCATTCGACAAGAATCCACGGAGGTGCACGTTCAGTCATCCACAAGTAAATGTAGGCGATGCTGTCTCCGTCACATGTCTGCCTCTCAGCCTCACAATATTAGTACATCGTTGGTGTATTTTGTGTGTAAAGTTGAAACAAGGTAGTGAAAGTTGACTCAATCCGAAATGACCCAGAAGTGAAACCTGAGAGGTCAATGTAGGGCCACTTTCAAATGATCAACTATGAGGATTTAATCATCAATGATTTTTCTGTGAAAGTGAAACACACGTATCCACTCATGTGCCAATTTAATGAATAAATAAATAAAAGGAAGAAAATAAAAGGAAGAATAGCGTCATAGGTTGATCTGACTCTGTCCAAATGATCAATACCACATTTATAGCTGTTTGTTTTATTGATTGAATGATTAAATTTAATCCCTTAGATATTTTTCACATCACAAACTCAAGATTGTGACAGTTGAGTCATAAAATATAGAGGTCGAAGGTCGAAGCAGTTTGTTTTTTTTTAAATTTGGTGAGCCAATGGCCAATATCTTGAGATGATTTTTGAGGCCAATATTTAAAGCTGATTTTTTTGTTTGTTTGTTTGTTTGTTTTTAAAGCACATTGACCGCAAAGTATAATTTCAACACTCAGATAATTAAGATGTTTATGCATCAATATAAATTAAATTATTAATACATATACATATAGTACTCCTTTTAACATTTATTGAACTTCAATTGCTGCCCATACAGGTGCTTGATCAAATATCATCTTTCGAATAAAAACTAAGTCCGATGGCTGATATTGATAAAAATCAATGTATTGGCTCCATATATCAGCTGGCCGATATATGTCAGTCTACTTCTAACAAAATACCCAGATGGGAGATGCAGGAGTGAGTGAATGTTTGGCATTTTCTATCGATAAATAGCATAAATTCTAACTGAAACATTAAACACTAACACAGCACTGATTAAAAATAGTCATAATGCACTACACTGCAATTGAAGCCTGCCAGTGAACTGTGGAGACAAAGAAGTACATTGAAAAAACTAAAGGGAATTCTCTCTGAGGAGTTCTGTGAAATGTGCCGGGTCTCTGTAATGCGTCATTCTGCTTGTTTATGTTTAGAGGTGGTCGGTGCCAGGCAGTGGTTGATAAGGGCATATTATATCAGCTTTTGTTTTTGGCAACCTCTATGTTAAAGGATTAATCAGCTCTTGTTGAACAACCACAGGATGCTTCGCTGGGACTTCTATTATCTATGAAATGTGACCCTGGAGGTCGGTTTAGAGCAATGAAATGATTACTACACATTACCTTGGTTTATAACATAACAATCTTTTGAACCGGTGCTACAGCAACCACAACATGAACTGTAGAAACCCCACCTCACTTTCAGAGGAATCTTATAGGAATATGTGTTTCCATCTTTAACAGTCTGGCTTCTGCTGAATAATGTCATTTACGGTTCAACGTTTTGGCAAGGAAAAATAATCATGTCAGTGGCCAACTAATATTTTGATGCACATTTTTTTACATTTTTTGATATGAGAAAATGTTTATGAATATGGCAAAATTAAAAAACAACAACAAACATTTATTTATTTATTTATTTTTTACTAGTTAATATGTATAAAGAGTTGAAACTACTAAAATTATCAGCTGTTTTTTTTTCTGGATATTCCCATATATGTGTGAAAACATGGCCATGGCCAAGTTATTATCATGATCCTTTTATACTGTAGTCAATACCAACAGTCTGACAGCATTATGCATTATAATGTATACTTTGAACAGCATTTAATCCCACAGTGTGAGGCATTTCCATATTAGCACTTAGAGTCCATATTCTCTTGTGTACGTCACATACTGTTCTTCCTGTCTCTTGTCAACAGTGTCATATCTGCTTTGTTCAATGTTAACATGTAATGTTACTTGTGGCTGTTTAATTGCATTTGAAGACCATAACATGAAAATGTTGTTAAAAACAAGAGATGACAATCAATTTTATGTTTTATGGGGGATATCATTCATTTATGTGTATGGATTTTAGTGCAAAAAGTAAGAACAGAAGAGGAAGATCATGTGATGTTATTGACATTTGGATTGAAAGTCACAAAAAAATACATGCATTTAATGGAGACATTCCTAATTCAGCCACTTAGATGAATGAGGGGGTCACATTTTATCTACAAGTCTTCAGTGTAGTTACTTTTCTATCTGCACAAACTAAAATAAAACCTCACTTGAATGTACTCTACTGGTTTACCTAAGGTTTTTATTGATATTCTAAGGAAATAATCTTGAAGTAGCAAAAGAAAAAAAAGGGCTGAGGTCCGAGTGCATTTCTCAAGGGACCATTACAGACTTCAGTGTTTGGATTTGGCAGTGATAGGAAGTGTGCAACGTGAGCATGAACTCAATCCCCTGATGAAGTTGATTCACAGAAATCAGGCCTGTTATGTTGTTGCTCAACCAGTCAGACATCTGCTGCCTGTTTTTTTTTTCCTCTTCTTTTTTCTTCTTTTTTTTCCTTCTACAGACACACATGGTTCCTCAAAGATGCTCTTAGTCAGAAGCTCATTCACATTTTCACAATAAATTCCTCTCAATGAGTCAGAGCCGGCTCACTTTGTCACTAAAAACACACAGCATACACATCTCATTAGCGCTCGCACATCCTGTGTTGTTATGATGTTGATGATGAAGCTGTAACTCAGACCTTTTACTGTCATCATCATCTTCATCATCATCATCGCTCTGTTTTAGTTACACATGAATATTCATTACGTAGCAGTGTCCAGATCCGAGCACATAGGTCTTAAGTTTAATCAGATTACTCATGTAATGTTTACCTAACTTGACAAGCTGTAATGTCAAACTTCAGGGCTTATACAAATAACTGATAATCACAGTAATGGCAACAAACAGAGCCATAACTTGTGCCACAATCACGCTTTTCCCCCTGCTAATCTTACTTCCTGGTTTTGTTGGTAATGACAGATTGGCACACTTGAAAAATGTCTTTAATCGAATTTAACCCAATCTCCATTCAGGGTCAGATTTTGAGTTTCGTGCCTAGTCTGCACAGCAGCTGTTGTTACAAGGCTTCAGAATATTAGCCACCGTCCTGCATCCTAATGGTTTTGTTCGTGTGCAGACCTGAGGAGTGCCACAGATATGTGTAGTAGAAAAGAAACATCTGTTCAACATAGTAGAACATGCAAAGATGGCCCTTTAGTGGATGTATCTGTTGGATATGTAAGATTCACAGGTACTTATGTTAAATTTGTGTTACGCTAGGAGTCATTAGCTATTTCCATTTCTAACTTAATGTCTTTCTCATTTGTTACATCCACGATAAAAGTCCCTAGACTGATTTCTATGTAGAGGACTCAGGTCAGTTTTGCAGCAAACCCATTTATGTTTGTTTATTTTTTTTGGTTTGTTTGGTTTGTATCAATCAAAAACTATTACAATAACCATAACAAACACAAAAACCAAAAAAAGGAATAGGCTCATCATTTTGCCTAACCTTTGCACCCAATACCTGCTTACATCAAATTAAATGCGTACAGCATCAAGCATTCACACCCTAACATAAAAAACCATCTTGTTTCTATATTCTTAAGTTGTTACCTTAAACACATCATCATGTCCATTTCCTGATTTCACACCCGCAACCCCAGTCCGTTTAAACTTCTCATCTACAGCATCAGCAGTTGACGAAACTTTATCCTGTGAGAAACAGTGTTAAAGGTAGGGTAGGAGATGTTTTCCTGGAGCATTTTGTACTGTATTGCTTAAAATCCCCTTCATACCCCGACTTCAACCAATTAATTAAATGCTCAAACACGACAAAGAAAAAGATCGGGTAGAAAAAGCTGCGGTTTTGTTCGGACATGGCCTCCCTCAGTGTAAGGAATTATGGTAGTAACATAAAACACTAGGGAATGTAATGTTAGTCAGATAGGTATGAATATGGGCTGTTCTGGAGGAAAAAATAGCGAAATTACAGCGTTCAAAGCAAACTTTAGTGGACTGTTAGCCTGACATCGGTCTTACTACAATCAGCTGTTCTTACTAGCCCGAGATTCCTTAGAACACGTATCAAAATAACAACTTCTTATCTAATATACTGATAAATACAACTTGGAACAATAATCATATTCGCTATTTAGCTTCAATATGATGTTTTCAGGTATTTTCTTACTTGTGAATGAGCCATGAAAAAAGTTAGCCAAGGTTTGCGAATCGATGCTACCTCCGGTACTCTGGAGGCGTGGCTTCAGGGGGAAGTCTGAAGAAAGGGGTTTGGACCTTGGAATTTTCCCAAACGGTTTATCCAGGATCTCCTACCCTATCTTTAACTAATGACAACAAATAAGCAGCTCCCACAACAATGCAGATTCCACAGAAGCACACACACATGCACACACCTCCTTAAACCTTCTGTAGCCAATATGTTTTGGCTTCATTGGGGAAAAAAATCTCATAAAAACCATTCAGTATATTGTTATTCAAGTGGTCTGAGACAAAACGAGACAATTCAATGGGGCTTTACAACATGTACCATATGCAGCCCAGACTACTTCCAAATAAAACATTAAAAAAAACCAAAAAAAAAACCTACTTTCTTTTTTGTTTTCTTGCTCGCCTTTGGTCTTTCCAGAGAGGCAGCTATAAAAACAGGTCATTAACAACTGTAATGACTAGTCTCTGCAAAAAAAACCCCATTGTGGATCATTTCAGAAGCAACATAAAGCTCTTGTGACTTTGATTTATGTATTTATTTATTTATTGGCATGATTTAGTGGCTTGATTATGTTGTCTTGTCCGTCTTTGTATTCAGTCTATGGTTAGGACAGAGAGGACAAATTGTAGTCTCTATTGCTTATTACCTTCTGTCCATATGCAACAATCATCAGCATGTAGTGATATTACATTATTTAATTTTCCTCCTTCAAATGTACAAATAACCACTCTTTTTCTCTGTAGGTTCCTCTTTTTGCTGCACTTGTGATTGTGCTGATGTTCTCTATCTGTATCTTCTCTATCTTTGCACGTACACTAGTTTTTTTTTTTTGTTTTTTTTTAAGCCTGAAGCTTTAACCTGAATTTTGAGAATCAGAAACTACTCTTTCTAAACGTCCTTTGACCAGAATTTAGCTGTGGCAGCGATTTAATCGGCGTGTGTTTTCAGTCAGTTCTTCATTTACTGACTCAGATCTCAAAATGAGTCACATCCCTCTCATCGCTGCGTCACTCGGCCTCATATTGTTAATATTAAACTGTGTGTTTGCAGTTATGCTGTCCATTCACAGCACACAGTAAGCTACAGAAATTGCGCCGATGACGCAGTATATGTATTCCTTTGGTGTATGTGTGTGTGTATTGGGGGGATTAACACGTACATTCCTCAGATTCACACACTGTCACATAGACTCAGACTCATCCGGTGCACAAAGCCCAGGAATCCATCCTTCCCGCTCTTTCTTCTATTCCTGCTCTTCATCCCTCCTCCTCCTCCTCCTTCTCTTCCATCCAACGCAGCGTTTTTCTCCGTCTGGTCTGTTTCCTTTGGCTGCTTTTTTCTCTCTCACGCTACTCACCCCTCCATCCTCCATCTTTTTTCTTCTGCTCCCCTGCAGACGTTTGTCCCACTGGGTTTGATGTTGAGCCAAATGTGCTGGGAGCTTTGACTGTTTGCCATATTTGTACTTGAGAAAATTCTGTGCCATTCCCATCAATTACAAAGTTCTGAACACTCCGCTTGTTTGTGGTTGATGTAATAGTCCCTTAATCATAAAAAGCCAATAAAAAAGAGAATTCAATCAATAGTGAACATTGGAACTAATGGAAGAAACATGGATCTAACAGTGAGGGGAGGAAAAAAAAAAGTCCAATTAAAAAAAATTGAAATAAAAGGCAAATGAACAAACCAGGACAGTGAACCTGAAAATGTCAAGTGCCATCAGGATAAAAAAAAAAAAAAAGAATCCTTTTTTTCTTTTTTTTATCCACATAGACACAGCACTTGACACAGCTAACATATGACACACACATTTGTAAACTCTCGATCAGAGACGTTGACCTTCTTGTTTCCACATGTTTCTCTCAGCTGTCACTCGCTTCATTTCAGCGGTGACTTCTAACCCCAATGTGCCACGGGTCTGTACACATGGCAGATCGACTCATCCATCCGTGTGTGTGTGTGTGAGACCGCTGCTCAGTTTATTTATTTGGACATCAATGCTCAGAGTCTTCACATCTCTTTACTTCTGTCTAAACCCTTGAATTTTACATTTCCATCCATTACTGTTCATTTTGTTCACACATGTACATTTTTCTCGGCCTGTTTTAATAATATTCTACCTCTAGATTTCTGAATTGTTTGACATCTCGGCCAGCGTGTCACGATCTGACCATAAAGAAGAGTTTAAAACCACTGTGCCTTTTTCAGCTTGTTGCAAGTGTCGATTGCTCTTGTTTCGATTTGATTATAACACTATGAAAAGAATATAAATAAAATGAAAACGCATCATTAAAACACTTAAACACATCATAAACTACGGGTTTTTGTCTCGGATACAACTTCTTCATCTTCTTCACCTCTTATACGCTGTCCAGTTGCCTCATCCTATTGTTTTGATCACACTGTTTATTTACATTGTTTATGTTGTTACAGCTTATTGTGTCTTTTACATTTCAATACGTCATTTATGTCGATTTCATCTTTTATGTCATTTATGTTTTGCCACAACTTGTGTATTTTACAATGTTTTCCTTTGGTTGTGCTCCAAATGACTGTTTAGCTTGTTCATTTAAAAACTGAGCCAAAAAAATCTTTAAATTTGACATAACTAATGATTTATTTTAATAATGATCAACATCAAGTGCTTCTTTAGTACGACATTTTTGGTGCATGTATGTGTTCTGGCGATCTTAAATGTACACATACTTTCAGCGCGTCTGGAAAGTATTCAATCCCCTTCACTTTTTCTACATTTTGTTATGTTTCTTATTCCAAAATGGATTCACTTCAATTTTTTTTCTCATCATTTACACACAATATCCTATAATGACAAAGTGAAAAAAGTCTTTTAGAAATTTTTGCAAATGTTTTAAAAATAAATTTGGATGCACTGTAGGTATTTGTATTAGTCAGCACTATGTTTTTCATTTATATATATATTTTTGGACAGTGTAATCTGCAGAAAAAGTCAAGCATGCAGAGTACACACCGCATCCCTCAGGTCAACAAGCCGCAGAGAAGCATCTTGTCATATATCCACTAAACAGCACTCAGTCAAATACAGACAAATACGACACACTGACAGAAGCTGACTTTTTCTGTCATGCTTTCAGTGGGCCATCGGTTTCTCTGGGCAGTGACCGTGTTTATCCGTCAATGTCATAATATAGCATGACATGCAGCTGTATTTGCCAGGAAATGTTGCTTAACGGCAGCTGAGGTCAGGTCTCTTTACGCGACCTTCTGATTTTACAAAGAGTTTTTAGTTGATACAAAACACCAACGTGGTCCATTTTGTTGACGTTGGCCCGGGGATTCTGAGGAACAAACCTACAAAGTCTGTACCAACCTGACTGTCACTTTTAGGTCAGGTTTCATTGGAAAGGCAGAGGTTTGCATGTCACTTCACCAGAACTTGCATCCTTGTCTAAAGCCTCGGTTCAACCAAATCACAAAGAACTGTGTCACATTTGAAAATTCACTTCTTCTACGTTTGTTTTGTGGAAGTTCCCTGTTTCAGAGAGAAAATGTGCTCAATCTCATACTTTGATGAGACTCGGTATCTTAGTGGCGTCACAAGGTTGCCAGTTCAAATGCCAGGTGGGCCCTTTGGCAAGGCCCTTTACATGCCTATACCTTGTAAGTTGCCTTGGATAAAAGCATCTGCTAAATACAATGTAATGATATGAACTGGAAAACAAATATCACATATGCTGATTGGTGAATGTGTTTAGGATACATGATAAAGTGTTCTTACATATATATACACACAGGTTTATGTATATTTATAGAATCGATCTATACATCTTACACTAGAGGGACTCAGTAAACATTCCTTTGAGTAAAACCCATCCTCTAATTGATTTTTGATTGATTGATTTTGACTTTTCTTCATTAATGCTTCAAACTTTGTGAAGTTTCTGCTTCTAGGGTGCAGTTATTGTTTGTAGCTAGAAAATGTTCAAGAATTTTGTTTAAGGAATTTGGCAAAAGATTTTTATCGTACTGTAATATTCATTGTTCATTTGAACTATTGATATTGAGTATATCTAAAACTGGTGGATGTGCTGCTATGTGCAGCTTTTTAAAGTAATTGTTAGACCACTGTGCGAAGGTTTGCTTCACGAATTTTTAAGAAACAAAATAACTGTAAATGAATGAGTATTTAGAACATACAAATTAAGAACATCAGGAGTTGATTAACACTGAATATTACCAAAACAAAATATTGAAAGTCTTGTTTAAATAATGATATATTTAATTTTTACAGAAAATTACAGGTTGATATATTATATTAATATTTTCTCAGTAATATTGTCAGTGTTGTTAAACATATAAGCAAAGTATTTTCTTGTATAACTTAACAGTATGTGTTATGACATGTGTTATATAATTATGATTTATCCAGTAAAGTTTTATATCAGTATCCAGTGGGCACTAGTGGACGTACTGTAGCTCTTCTGTGTCAGGCAGGTTGGTGTAAAATGTGAATAACTCATTCTGTTCGAAATACAGGACAGAATAGTGTCAGACTTGTTTAGTTTTTTCTATTTCTTTGGCCTTTTTGTGTTGCATTTCATGAGTAATGATCCGTCTGAGGCTGAGTCATTCATTGTGTCTGTATTTGTCTGTTTTCAGGCGTCCAGTCCCAAACTGACGACTCACTGCTCAGATATTCAAGAAGTCCGTCGATGCAACCGGCTGGAGATGCCCGACAACTTTAACACATTTGTTTTGAAGGTGCGTGCGTTCATCCCGCAGACTCTGAGCCCACTGCACTGTTGGTACACAACACTCACCAGACATTATATCACATCACTCTCTAATAAAACTGACCGTCATGTCTGAATGGATGTTTTTGTCCGCAGGTTAATCGAGGTAGCCTGATATTTGAGACAGACAATGACCAGCAGGTCAGCTCCTGGACCACAGAGCTGAAAGAATGTATCAGCAACAGGTAAGAAACATTTAACCCTTTAAGGCCAAATGCATGATATTTGATACATGAGTTTTGAAGCCCTCTACATGATCAGTGAGGTATTTTTTTCTTGAAAAACCCAATGTATACAATTAGAGACATACAAAACATACAAAAAAGAATTCATTCACCAGAGGCCTGTCCAGTGACACTACACAGGGGTCACCAACCCTGGTCCTTGAGATCTACTATCCTGCATGTTTTAGATGTATGTTTCTTCCAACACACCTGATTCAAATGATAAGCCTATCATCCAGTTCTGCAGAAGCCTGAGAATGACCATCAAGGGTTTTTTTTTTTGTCGATGTATATATTTTCATCATGTAATTTTATTTTTTTTCATTCTGAAACATAGAAAGTTGTGGAGTTGTCATTATTAATAGGTTATTATGTTATTATTTTAATGGTCCGGTCCATTTGAGGTCAAATTGGGCTGTATGTAGAACCAGAACTAAACCTAGTTTGACACCCCTGAATGAAACTATGTGACAAAGTTCAAGGTTCAACTCTACTTTATTTACACCAGTAGGTAGATTTGTTTTGCAGACAGCGACTGCCTCGGCATAACAACAAGAAAACAAAACACACATTGAACCTGTTCGACAGGTACGTTGTTGAGGATTCAAGACAAAAAGTGCTCAGTGCTCCATCAGTCTAGCAGCATAGATAAGTAAAATGATAAATAAATAAAAACAGGATGCAATAAAACACAATAAAACCTAAAAAGAATAAAAACCAGGATAAGAACATAGTATTTATAAATTAGAAGTCACAAAACTGTATGTCATCTAAAGACAGTGTGGTGTGTTATGCATCTGAATGTGACTTGTCAAACAGATGAGACTCACACACACACACACACACACACACACACATCTGCAGTGTTTAACAGCAGTCTGCATCCAGTGGAAATGTACAGCGCTCAAACTTTGGCTGTTTTTAGTATTTGTGGGTGTGCTAGATGTTTACTTGTGCAGAGTTATGTATTTACAAATGCAATTGAGGATATTCTGTAGTACATGTGTGTATATATGGGCAAACATTGGTGTGTGTGTGTGTGTGTATTTCCCACCCTTTGCAGTTGCATTTAGACTTGAATGAGGTGTGTTAGTTTGCATTAGGGCCTGATGAACTCCAGCCTCCTCTTCACTGTCTGAAGACACTAAAAAAAAATTACTAGTGTCATTTAAAAACACGATGAGAAAACATTTCATACAGTGTATAAACATAAGTCGAGCCCAAAAGTAGAAAAGTATATCATGAACTGTCGTAATGTTACACATAAATACTAACTCTTCACGATCACTAATGTTGAATGATGATGCACTTTGCTGGAATTTTTGTAACATTCATAAATAGTAAGATACTAGGAACCATTACTTCTGAAAAGTAAAGCAACAAATAATTTTTTACATATTTTTATTATAGTTTTTCTCTTTTCTTTATAGGTAGATAGAAGTATTTTTATTGATCCCAAGCTGGGAAATTGACATGTAACAGCAGCAGCATACAATAGAAATACAATATATACAGTAAGAAAAATTGTTAAATAAACAGTAAAGTGTAATGTAATGTCTATTATAATTTACACTTTGTCTTTAATGTTATTCCATCTTGTCACATTTTAATATAACTTCTATATGTTTTTTGTTACTTTGTTTAATTTTGTTACATCTTTGTCATTTTTATCTTATTTTATGTTGTTTTGTCTTGTTATCATTTGTTTTTGACATTGTTATATATTTCATTGTTTTATGTTGTCTTTGTGGTTGACATTATTTTGTCTTGCTACATTTTTCATGTCACTTTCATCTTGTTACATCTTATTGTGTATTTTATGTCTAACATTTTTTCCAATTTTTGCTTTTTTTTGGTTGTTTTCATCTTGTTTTTTCATTTACGTTGTTCCAAATTTTCACTCTTTTGTCTCTTTTTACTGAAACCTCATCCCCCTCCTTCTTCATAGTTTTTGTCAACATTTATAAACTCTTCCAAAGAACAATCGTGTGAAAATGAAGTCACACACCATGTTATTGATATGTTTCTCACTTTTTTTTTGAATTTTTTTTTTTTGATTCTTGCTGTAAAATTCAGATGTAGTGAACACTGATAGGTTTTTAATAGTGTTTGGACTAAAGAAATGCAGGTTTGTGTCTCAAAGGACTAATGTTAACCATGTTAGACAGTGCTTTGGAGAAGGATTTATCAACAGGAAAAAAAAAATCTGGACTTCTCAGACGGAGTGTGTCCCCACTCTGAGACGGTTAAAATAAAACAGCAGAAGAATGAAGTAGAAAAAACACACAGAGGAGAAAGGAGACTTGTCTTCCTGTTATTCAGAGTGCTATGATCTCCAGTCAGCATTTTAGCAGGATTTGGTGCTGGCTTCCCTCTTTAACCTTCCCGTTTTCTTCCATGTACGAACACACGTTCAGCCCCATATGTGTGAACGTGTGTTCGTGTATTGAACAGTTAAGTCTCACTTCACATGAGAATGGGTGAACTGGACTAGGCTTCCTGTCTGCTCAGTGTGTGTTTTTGTGTTCCTTCAGCCCGCTGTTTCCTCTGCATTCAGTAAAATCACTCCACAGTTGCACACATACATGCAGACACATCACACTCAGCCTGTGTTTACCTCTTTCCATCCTGCTAATAATGGAAGTTACATATAGCATCCATAAATCTTCAGTGCAGTGCATCCACCAGTCAGTGGAACACATCTGCAGCTGCTATGTGCATATTTTTACAAACAAACAGAAAGAGGATGCTGAGCTTTGGCTCAGGCAGAACTGAAACCTGCTTATGAAGACATATGTTTGAGCCAAATAGGAAAAGTACTTATTACAAAACATATTTATTGTGGAATTGACCCATTTTCTTTCTCTGGGGGCTTCACTGTGAAAATAGAGTACTGCAGACAATACTCTGTTTATGTGTATGTGCATATATATATATATAAATACATATATAATCTGTTGTTGTACTTCAGGTCAGGCAGTGTGGATCTGGAGCCCCTCCCCTCATCAGCAGACAGCTCGGTTCCAGCCAATCACAGAGGGAGCTCTGAGTCAGGAAGTCAAAGTGAGTGATGGGACTGGGTGGGAAAAGGTGATTCTGGGATAAAACTTCAACAGAAAAAAAACATTTGGTCTTTAATTTTCACATCTTAGTGTTCAGAGTAAAGTCAAACCTACTGACTGGATGTTTTAGAAACAGAGTTCTGCTTTCACTAAGTACCACATTTTTGAGAAAAGAACTATTCATTTGGAGTTCACAGGATTATCCTTTAAATGAACTTTTTAACACTCTTGATGCTAATATAGAATTCAGTTTAATATATACTATAGTCACATTCAAATGATGTGGAAACATTACATATGATAGTTTTATTTCTCTCTGTAATTACTAAAACTGCACAGGGGAAAATAAAGTATCAGTCAAATTTGAAGATTTTAAGGGATTAGCTGTAGTTATTAAAAAATAACAAAGATAATGTAATAATGGCAAACTGAAAAATTATTATTCAGATTGAGGTTTGCCTCATGCACAAGTTAATCTAAAGTGTAATTAGGGTGCAGTAGAGTGTAGTATCAGTAGTTATTCAGCCACATGATAGAAGCAAAATAAATATAAACAGACAAATTATTTGGTAAAGATTCATACCGTGTTCCAAACATAACTATTGTGCCTAACTCATTTATCAGACAGGGATAGTTGTTAATCGGTGAAGCTACAATCCTCCTGAGCAGCCTAAAAGTCATGTCACAACAACATCATGTGAGGCTTCTAAAAAGGCTACAGGAAGTAGCTGCAATTAGTCAAACAGGTAAACAAACAACTACCCCTGTCTGATAAATGAGTTACCCACAGTAGACAAGTTATTTTATTAGGGGACAATATGGAAAACAAATAGGCAGATTATTTCTGGGCAGATAATGAGTCCTGTATCTGGTCAGAACTTCATATTTCATAGTTTTAACCCCATGCCACCATGTTCTGCCCTCCAGCCCCCGTCACCTTCGCCCTGCCTGAGCAGGGTGTCCAGAAGACAGACCACTTCCTGTTCTCCTACCCCTGGTTCCACGGGCCCATCTCCCGAGTCAAAGCCGCCCACTTGGTTCAGAGCTCCGGACCAGAAGGTCACGGGGTGTTTCTGGTCCGACAGAGTGAAACACGCAGGGGAGACTATGTCCTCACATTTAACTATCAAGGCAAAGCAAAGGTACACAGTCACAAAGGTGAACTGTCTCACATGGGATACACTGATACTGGGCAGGAGCTGGGAACCACACACTGTGCTTTGTATGATACACACTGTGAAGAAGAAGTGTTAACCCACAAAGATGAACATTTATTGTAATATTATCCTCTGTATTTTATGTTTTTGTCAGTGAAAATCAGGCATTTTCCTATATTTAATGTACTATCATGAAGATGCTCATAAAAGCTCAGACTACAGTTGCAGGTTATTAGATTAGAAACAGAGAAAAGTGAAGAAAAAGTGACAGTAAAGACATCAATAAGTGAACATAAACCAAGTGTCTCCATCCACTGTCATTGATCAAACACTATGGGTTGTATTGGTGAATCAATGTTGTAGAAGATGATGGTGTTTCCATAGTAACTACGGAGCCTCTGAATGTCCAAATGGGTCATATCTGATGACCATGAAAAGACGACAAAGCACATTTACTTTACACCAATTATTTGATAGGATTAGTGGATCAACAGGTGTTAGACAGTTTAGATCAGTAGATGTTGTTGGTCACTTTGGCTGTTTGGGTCTTTATGGATTAAACAAGCTCATAAGACATCACAGGGAACTCAACAGTGGGTTTTAAGATGCATGTAATCCAGGGGTGTCAAACATAACCCATGGGAGTGTCAAAGGGTCTGCCCCTGACCCTGAAGTGTGAAAATTACACTGAAGTTATTAACAGTCCAAGGTGTGATTCAGTTCAGGGGTGACGGCAAGTATAATAACGGCATAACAATCTAGAAATAAGGATAACTTCAAATTTTCTTTTTGGTTTAATGTGGAAAAAAATATTATTCACATTTAACTATCAGTCTGTAAAGTAATGTGAATAACCTGATCAAGTACGAACAACCTGACATTTCTTAAGAAAAATAAGTGTAATTTTAACAGGACTCTGCCTCAGCTGATCTTTTCTACATGTGCGTCACAGATCACAGTGGATCTACAGATAAAAGGCACATACATTTAGTGACAGCATAATAATGATCTAACACATGGATCTGTGTTCTGTCCTCTGTCTTTGTGCAGCACCTGCGTCTGTCTCTAACTGAATGGGGTCAGTGCAGGGTTCAACACCTGCGCTTCCCCTCCGTTATGGACATGCTCAGTCACTTCCGCCTCTTTCCCATCCCGCTGGAGTGTGGAGCCGCCGGCGCCGTCACACTGTCCAGCTTCGTAGTGGCCGGATCCAGCCCTCCTTCACAGGGTGAGGGTCCACACAGCTCAGTCAGACCTCTGTCAAAGTCAAGGAGCCCCCGCACCCCCACCCTAACCCTGTTTCAGTTTGTTTGTTTGTAGCAGAAATACTATTGGTTGAATTCGTACCAAATTAGGTTTACAGATTGCCAGTGACCAGAATACATATGATTATATTTTAATAAAAGTAAGTCAAAGTCCAAATTTTGTATGATTTTTTTATGATTATGAGAAACGAAGAGAACAAAACAGAAGTGAAGTGATTTTACCTGCGGTTTGGTCTGGTTATAGTTCATAGTATACTTCATCATAGTTTTTACTTAGTTTTCACATCAGTTTTTAGTTTTGATTTTGCATCACATCCTTTTCCCATCATGCCCCTGCAGCAGAGTTAACAGATGTGTTTCTGTCGGTTGCTTCAGGTCAGCTGTCAGGCGCCCTCCTCGCCCCCTTCTCCCTGCATCGGTGGAGCTCGGAGCCCAGCTTGGCTCACTGCAGCCTGGCCCGAAGCTCCAGTCAGCCCCCGTCCTCCTGCTCCGCCACCAGCAGCAGCAGCACCTCCACCTCTGGTCCCAGGTCCGCCGCCCAGCCATCCCCCCGCACCAACCCACCTCAGCCGGACCCCTCCTCTGTGTCGGCCCCCGCCCCTCTGCGTCGGAGCGAGTCCATGGGACGCAGGCCCCTCTTTCGCCACCCCAGCACCCACGCTCCCATCATCCCTCAGCGCGACTCGGACTATGAGCTTGAGCCTGACAGAGGACGCAAGCGGGCGATAGACAACCAGTACATGTTGCTTTGACCGACGTGACCTCAGACAGACAGCAGTCACTTGTGAAGCAGACACACGCATCAAACAGCTGATACTAACGTGATCAAACACACTCCTGAAGCCTTGGATGAGTGTGTGGTGGTTTCACACAGCCCAAAGTCAGAGTGGGTGGGTGTGTGTTGACCGGTGTGAGACCACCACCACAGTCCACAGTGAATGTATTTCTGGAACACTGATGAATATCTGTGTTTTACTGATAGTGAGGTTGTATGTGTGTATGAGAGAGGGAGAGCCGTGTGTGTAGCTGTCCTCCAGCCCAGGCAAAAAAAAAATATATATATATACATATATATTTGAAGACATTTCTAATTGTGATCATTGTGATCATTGAGGTGCGCTTGATTTAACTCCTTTGGCACGTATCCACATGGGAACGTTAAATCTGGTGGTGCTTTGAAATATTTAAGATCACACATTTAAAAGTGTGGAGCAAACTCCCAACTTTTTATACAATAAATAGCACTCTATTTTAGAGTGTGAACACACTCTAGTGCATACTCCTTCTCTTGCGCATTATTATGTATCAAAGTGCACACGCTTTCAGTGCACTTTAGAAACAATGTGTATTATTTTCTATACACAGATTCTTTTGTAGAAAACTAGAAAACCAAATAAAAAAGCAACGAAACCTTGGTTAAAGTCAGTCGGGAAGTTGTTTCCTAGAAATCGTAGTGTTTTTTTCATCACCCCCCAAACCTCCTGATAAGCAATTACAGAGAACCACAGAGCAGAATTCAGATCGGCGTTCATCAGCACTGCGTCACTGCAGCAGTGGGAACAGGTGGCTGTGTGCGCTGTGTGTGTGTCAGAGTGTGTGCGCACCTCGTTTTTTTTTTTTTTTTTTTTTTGATGAGTGAACATGTGCGTCAGTGTGTTCACTATCTTCACCTCAGTCTGTCCTGTTCCTCTGCTTGGTTTTTGTAAAGTTACCAGAGTCTCTTTGTCCAAAACATAAAGTACAGTTTATGTTCAGAACCAAAAACACTGGTGATGCAAGGGAATGATGTTAAATTATTTCATTGTAGGAATTCTACTCAGATTGAGTTTTCGGGTGGGGGGTGGGGGGGGGGCATAAAAAGAGTTTAGTGTCACTAAAGCAGAAAAAAAGACCCAATGGAAAAGAACAGGACAAATGTTATTTAATGTCACAGTAAAAACCAACACAAAGTCAGACCTGCATTGGTCTTAAAAGTGTCTCAAATCTGAAACACAAATAAGGTTTAAGATCCGGGTTGTCAGGGGCGACGTACAGCCCACTTTGATCTGTGGGCCAGACCAGTAAAATAACAGAATAAACACCCATAAATGATACAACTCCAAATATTTGACTTTGTTTTAGTTCAAAATATTTCAATAACATTATGAACATGGTGATTTTGAACTGTCCTTTCACAAAATAAATAAATGAATGAGCTGAACTAACACGTACAACCTGTAATTTTAACATTATTATATGCCTCTTAGCTTTTGCACGACAAAACATTTAGTAACAGGCATAAGATTATTAATAACGCACTTATTTTTGTTAAGAAATCAGGTTGTTTGTATGTTCTTCATATTTTCTGTGAAAGTTTAGTTTGTGATTTTACTTAAACCTTAAAACAAAGATACACATTTGGAGTTGTTACTAAGTTTTTATGCTGTTACTTCACTGGTTCGACTTACTGGAGTTTCACATCGTCGACTGTTAATATGTTTAGTGTCATTTTTGCACTTTGTAAATTCCTCCTTCAGGCTGGTTTTGGGCCTGTGGCGGTGACGCAGTGCAGGTTTAGAGTCACACAAGTGCCTCTGTAGATACAAAGAAGAACCAAAAGACATATTTTCTTACTACAGATGAAAAAAGAATCTCCACTGTAGCGTCACATCTTCAGCTCTACTTTTTACACTCACAGCATTAACTATTTTTCTTCAGAGTATTTTCTCCACGGTAACCAAAAATATCTCATTTTTAGAAACAACACAAATGAAATACAGTCGGTAGGTGTTTGAGGGGGTCACACTGAACTGGATTTCGAGGTGCCTTCAGAAAACGCTCGATTTAAAGCTGCACTGTGACAGGTCAAAGGTCACTCAGGTGAGACTCTCCACTGCCTCATCCAATGAAACCCGGTTCTTCCACGAACAACCGGGTTTCTCATCCTCTAGTGAATCAGAAGAATCGAACCCGTTAAAGAGGTCTGCCGCGTTCCGTCTACAAAGCAGAAAACTCCACAAACTCGCGTCGTTTTCACACACACACACACGCACACACACACACCCTAATCTCATTTATTCAAAGATGAAATCTGTATTTTATTTTAATAACTGAACCTTCATATTTCATATCCCGTAGCTGTGGACTTGTCTGATTGTTTTCTAACTTTGCTTTAACACTAACTTGAGCAGATACAGATTTAATCACAGTAAACCTCGGCTTCGTGTATCAGTTAGACCAGATTCAGTCTCGCTGTTTCCATTTTATTTCTTTTTTTTTTTTAAGAGTGAAATTCCCGTTGGTGTGTTAAGGAATATGACCAGAGTCAGTGGGCTGTGATTTCTCTTCTCAGTAGGTCAGCTTTGTCGACCAAAGGAACAATGGTTGTGTAAGTTCTCTTTAATGTATGATCACCATCAAACTGACATCTTTGAAGTGTCTATAAGGGGAACAAAAACAAGGACGTTTTTGGCAAAAGTACGGTTGGCCTTCCTGCCTTTATGTACCCGAGTCTAAACAAATCCCAGACCCTCGTCACCCCCCCTCCTCTTGTTCCTCCTCCTCTTTTTCACTTCTGCTGAGGGAAAGCAACGGTAACAGTAACTATTTTGACTATCAGGCCCCTCTCTTTGCTGATTCTTCCTTTTTTTTTTTTTTTTTTTTTTAAACTCTAGGAAAAATGACTGTGCCTTTGCCAGAAAGCTGCTGTTGCTTTTCCCCCCGTTTTCCAAAAAAAACTCAGGGTGTGATGTTGTGCAGAACTTGTGTAGTGCAATATCTGACAGATGCTCAGTGCTTCACACCTTTATGTACGAAGGAAGGATTCTTCTTCCTTCATTTTCTTCTTCTTGTGGATGGATGAAATAGTGTAAGAATCCCATGTTTGTGCCTGCTCAAAGGCTTAAAAAAAAAAAAAAAAAAAAAAAAAAAGGATGATTTTCCAGAAAAAGTCAATGCATTGTTGGAAAAAAAAAAAATCCCCCAGGGCTTTAACACCGCTTTATGGCTGCTTCTGTCACATGGTTAGTTTATTTTCTTCAGCTTTGTCTCCAGGATCGAGTTAATGCCAGATAAACACCGCCCCTTCCACCCACCGTGTACCTCAGGTGACTTTATGAAGGTATCCTGTCGTTGATAACATACACTCCAGCCGCAGCTTTTAGTCTCCCCATGTTTATTTTGGAGAATTAAAAAATGTCCAGTTGATGAATGTAATGTGTTCTCAATACTGTTGGTTCTGTTTAACTTAGCACTGTAAACATTCCAGTTCAACATCCCCTCAACAGCCAATGAAAAACCACATCAGCGCTTTGAAACCTGTCATTGTTTTGGCATCCCTTTCAGTTATAAGCATTCTAAATTATATTAAATATATATCAACTGTATATTTGACTTTTTGTAAAATAAACCTAACCAAGAAACACTGCATTTTGTGTGATTTTTGTCTCGTGACACTGGAGTTTAACCCATAACTACCCAAACATCCAGAACTATGTGCTGATCTACAATGTTTAATACCTGTTGATCCCTTAATCCCAAAGATACATGTAAATAATTACTTTAAAATGCACTTTTTCATCACATATGACCCATTTGGATGTTCAGAGGCTCCGTAGTTACCGTAGAAACACCATCTTCTACAACATTAATTCACAAGTAAAACTCATGGAGTTAGATCAATGACAGAGGAAGGAGACACTTGGTTTATGTTCAGTTAATGATACATTTTGCTGCAAAAGTGACTTAATCTTCCATTTTCTGTGCTTCTGATATAATAATCATTGAATTTACTCAGAGATTTTATGAACATCTACATGATCAGTGAATTAAATATAGAAAAATACCTTATTTTTACTGAGGAAATGCAAAAATAAAAAGAATAATATTACAATAAACAAGGATGAATCACTTAAAAGGGCAAATATAGAGAATAATTCATTAGCAAACTGCCACAAAAGGTCTTTATGGGTTAACTGGAGATACTTGGACTTATTTAAATCATAGTAGATGTTTACATTGCAGGTAAACATGAAACGTTTGACGGCTTTGGTTGCTTTTCAGTTTTGTATTTCCTCCCTGTCCAAGTATCTCCAATGTGTTCATATGTGGGTTGAACCATTAAAACTGAAAACAGGCCTGTATTTCTGACTTCTTACATATTTCAGTAAAGTTACAAACATAATGATATCAGCGTTGACATGTTTTTCAAGGACCATTAAAATAATTTCCCTGACTATTGACAACTTTTGACAGAAGTGACCAAACAGCAGCGCATTTCAGTCTGATGTTGCTTATTTTCATATTTCCTTCAAAACTAGTTAATAAGCTATTTTGTAATGACACAACCCAAAATTATGGAAAATGCCTTTTGTCAGAAACTGACAACCCAAAGCCAGCAGCCAACACATAACCTTCCAATAATGAAATATTTTTCTTCAGTGTCCTGGTTTAAACCTAGTTGAGTGTCATTTTGAGACCATTACATAACATTCAGCTCTGCAAATCCATCAGAGCTGAAACATGACCACCCATCTCATAATAGCAGATTTTTCCAGGTTTTTTTCCATAACATTTCCACTTCACTATTTTACTCACAAAATTTTACTTCTCTACAAATACTACTAAAATAAGGTAATACAACATATTTTACTCAAGTTTCACATTAAAACCCACCTTCCTCAAGATATGAGGTCTAATTGTCTTGCATTCTTAAATCTATTCTGTAACATAAACCTGAGGTTTGTGTTTGTCTCTTCCTAAATTCTATAACTTTTCCAAAATTATTGCTAATCTACTTCTCCAGTCCTGGGGTACAGGATTTTAAAACTCCACAATGTTTGCAGATTTCACAGGAAGATGCCAACATGGATGACAAGAGGATTCATGACATTTCTGTTGGATAAATTTTAACCTGTACTGGCATTAAATATTGTAGTTCCATTTATTATTATCATCATTATAAACTCTTATATCTGTGACCCTGATGTTTATCGGCAGTTTCTCATCTGATATTAAACCTCAAATAGTGAGGATCATTTTCTATTCACCAACAGAAATTAAAGCTGTAAACCAGTGAAACAAACCAGTTCCTCCATGTAAAGTCTGTAATAAGTCCTGATGTCCCACTGGAAATAGGTCTTTAATCTGGATGTGACCCATATTAGACACAGCACAATGAAGACAACCACAGTAAACCGTTCAGTTTTTAAAACTTTTTTATTGTTTTTAAATTTTTTTGCTCATTTTTTAAATTATTTATATTATCTACAAAGTAAAAGTTTTAACTTAAAAGTTACATAAGGGTCAGGTGAGAAGTGGGATCTGATCACCTCAGCCATTAGAATATCATAAATAATGTTTCTCCTGTCCTCTTGGCTGCCAACATGTTGTTTATTTCACAGGAAGCTTCTCGTCACGTTTCGTTTTTAGTTTGGTTAGAAACCTGTCATGTAGTCTGGAAACAAACGCAGCACATAGCAGCAGCAATAAACAGTAAAATTAATACTGTCTAGAAGTTGGAAGATTTTTTTTTTTTCATAACAAGGTGCAGACAAAACACAAGTTCCAGTTGAATTATCTTCACTCATCACTGATTAATTTTCTCATTCTCTCGTTCACATCTTTACTTGGCAAGCTGACTCAAGTTGCAATTGGGGAACCCCTGAAACTGTATGAGATGTGTGTGTTGTGTGTTTGTAGATATGCGTGTGTGTGTGTGTGTGTGTGTTTGTGTGAACAGGGGCAAAATAGAAGCAGTCTTGTCCGTTAAAACGTTCTAGTTTGTTAAAACATTTCACTGCATCAACCTGTTAACATTCTCTTATTGCCTAGTCTGGGAGGGAGGGGGAGGGGGAGGGAGAGAAAAGCTGATGTGAAGCATGTTTCGTGAGGATGAGGAGAGAGAAGGCTCTCATTCTCTTCATCGCCTGCTTTATGAAGGCTCTGGTTGAAGAGTGCACGCAGTGCAGGTCCCTCAGCTCACTGGCGCCCTCTATCTACAGCTGCTGCTGATGGTGTTGCACTGAGGATTCCACACAAAATGGGGGAAAGAGTCACGGTTCTGTTCACTTGTTCATCCATTTAATGTTGAATGTAAAAATTCTAATTTACACTGCATATGTTATTGTACTTTAGTGGCACAGGGCTTCTGCAGGTTTCACAAAGATAAATGTGTAGCTTTTAAAGATCTTTTTAACATGTTTATTAATAGTTTATGATCTGCATCAGGTTCTGTTGCATTGGGGACACACTGGTTCTTATGTGAGTGCTGAACAGTTCTGGGGCTGGAGTTTGGCCTGGAATAAGGTGAAAAAACTGCTCATGTTTTTGGGTCAGTCTATGTGTCCTTAAATGAATCTGGGCAGCGTTCAGCAAACGGCCACAGTACATCTGCAAAATAGTATCAGGAGGATGGTGTTTCCATGGAATATTTGCACATGGAGAAGATTGATGTAGTTTTGAAAGACTAAATCTAAGATAATGAAAATGGCATTTTTGTTCAAACAAGCCATTTCAGAGTGTGGTGGTGTGTACATGTAGCCTTTTGTGTACTACAAAGTGGTTACTGTAGTTGGGAGGACAACTTGTTTTCTGTCTTGTCTTTAACATCACATGCAACTGTAATCCCTTTAAAACCATTTTTTCATGTTGGACTTAAGTTGTATTTATTGGATTTTACACTTTATGAACCCACAGAAACCCTGCTGAAATATGCTGGCAAAAGAAAGAAATAAACATACCTTGTGGATGTGCCAGGTAGGAGAAATGTGTAGTGGAGGAAACAGGGATGGGGTTGAGAGCAGTCTGGGGCATGGGAGGCTGCGGACCCCCTGGGGGGCCCTGGGTAGCCATAAGCATCATTGGGGGGTGGGTAGGCGCCGGATGGTGGGATGGCACGATACCAGACTGCATATGGGCCTTAGTGTGACAAAGAGAAAGAGAAGAGGTACGAAGTCAGTTCAGAAGATGAGGCCCATCAGTGTCAGCTGTGACTGGAACCACAACAACTGTGAACAAGCACCAACAAACACAAGAACATTCATTCATTTCTGGAGAACATGATCTTTGTTTTGAAAACTTGAAAAAAATTCTAGTAACCATTCATCTCTCAGGCCAATAACACTGATCTAATATCAGCCTCAAAATGTGCTAAATCTTTCATACTTTAATAGGATGTAATAAAATGACAAAAATACCTGATGTGTGTGTGTATATATAGATAGATAGATAATTGCGTAATTCCATCCCATACTCTGCTTATCCCTCCTTTCTATAAATTACTCATCTCATTAAAACCATTTAAATATGCACTAAAATGTGCCTCTGATGCAGCCTCCTCTCTCTGTAGTCCACAAATGTCCTGAAAACATAGTGGTAAACCCCTAATACATTCAGATTTAACTCTTTGTTTTTGTTGTCAGAAGCAGTAACCGCTCCACTCACTGTTATCAACGCCAACCTGTCCCATTCATAAACTGCTACACCTGCTGGAACTGCTCCCAGAGTTCCTCACTCCCACATTTTAAATCCACAACAGGAAACAGAGCCAATCAGGTTTTTGGCTCAAGCTGCTGTAGAGCAGGTTATGACCTACCTGCTGCACGTGTGCCATGTGGTTAGGATTGTAGCCGTGCTGCACCTGCTGAGGGTGGATGTAGACAGTCTGCTGAGCAGAAGGGAACGAGGCCTGGGGGGACTGAGGGTTGGGACCTGGGGTCATTGAAGGGGGTGTGGGGGCCAAGGCAGAGTACATCTGCTGCTGTGGAGGTTGATTGGCCAGGTGGAGGGCTTGGGCTGCTGCCGCTGCTGTAGCACACAGAAACAAACAACCAAACATATGATTTCATTCAAACCTAAGACACATCCTCTTATCTGTTTTAACTGTAATTGTGTGGTTTTAACTTGTCTCTTTTAAATTTTTGTAAAGCACTGTGAATTGCCCTGTGTATGAATTCTGCAATACAAATAAATCTGCCATGTCTCTAAAAACCTTCTAACCTGTTGGGGAACAGTCTCCTGGTGGTCTTAAAATGTTTCACATCATCATCAGTATAACTTTATGTCCATGAGTCTGAATACTTCATCCTAATGTACTGACCTGCTGCTGCCTGTGGGTGCTGTGGGTGCTGGACTGGGCTGGCAGCAGGGTGGCTGGGTGGCCCCCCATGCTGAGGTGGACCACCTTGTTGGGCTTGGCCTGTGGGTGTGGCAGAAGGCTGGGGGTGCTGTGGATGGGGGTGCAAGGTAGCGTTTGGGTGAGGGTACTGCTGGGGCATCGGACCTGCAGACACTGAGAGCACAAAACGGACCCGGAGTTGGAGCAGAGATACGAGTCTGTACAAGAGCGTGGTACAGCTGCTGCACAGCACATGTGTTTACATACCATACATGGTGTGTGTCTGCTCTGCGTACTGCGTAGTTGCGGAGGAGACCAGGCTGGGTTGGCCGTGTGTGGGCGGAGCCATCATCCTGGCACTGCCCTGCATTACTGGACTGAACACATGCTGCGCCTGGAAGATGCACAAGGACAGAAATGAGCAGCTTGTGTTTAGGATCAACCAACATTTCTTGATGTGCTCCAACCGCTGGGTATCTGAACTCAGTGTGTTGTGAAGCCAAATGAAAAGTATCTGTAAAGCTGAGTTATCATAAAACAAAAAAAGTCTTATTTACATACAACAGGCCTTGGAAGTTTTATTTTTTCTGTCATTGTACAACTGTCCTGACACAAACATATAAACACATGAGTGCTAAAGGAATGATAAAGATGATAATTCACTATATATGTTTCTGTCTGTAGGATTTATCTTGTTCACATTCTGCTAAATCACAATTTTTTGATGCTGAACAAATACTTCATCATTATAAGTGTCTTGAAAGTTCTGTCTAGCTTTCTGAAACGTTCTGCTGCATTCTTGATCACACAAACATGATGAAAGTAAAATGTAATTAGTACCAGAAATGATCCATAAAAATAATTTCTTAATGTTTTGCCATTTTCTTGTCTCTCCTTAAATTACCATTAACTTAAGTACCTGCACTGTGATTTTATCCAATTTTTGTTTCTCCTGTTGCCTTGTCTGGCTTTATAATATCCATTAAACTGCAATAAAACTACATTCAATTGCCTTCCCTAATCAATACCTGAACATTACACCACCCTTACACAACTTCAAGCTGATTTTCTAAACTGTTCTCGTGGTCTTGCGTGTTTCTGTCAGGTTGCTGCAAACAAATGCATAACTTTTCAGATGTGAGTGTGGAGTCAGCTCTACATATCAGCAGTAATGAAACATCGGCATCATGCTGGCACCGAGTCAAGCTGCTGGACTGAAGGCATCTGTCAGACAAATGGCTGACTGGTTTAACAGCTGGGGGAGCTAAAAGCTGCCAGAATAACCTGCTGGAGGGTGCTGGAGGGTGCTGGAGGAACTGTCAGGGTGACATATTGTTTTTAACACCCCATGGGTTCAACACTGCTGAATAAGCTGCTTTTGGGTTGGTGCCGATGCGGATGTGACGGCTTTACCTGGGACTGGTAGTGTGGCATCTGCTGGACCAGAGGCTGACTGGTGAACTGCTGCGGGCTGCAGGTGAAGTACTGGGCAGAGTAGGCGGGGCTCGGTGCTACAATGGGTGGTCCCGCTGCCGTAGCTGGGTGCATCATGGTGGGCGTGCCCGGCGGGTGGTGCTGGTCTGACCTCTGCTGGGGCATGTTGGGTACTGGAGTTCATGTAAACAGATGCCAGAACACAAGGAAAGACATTCTGTTTAACATCCTCAGATTCTGAATGATAAATATGTGGATAAGAGAGAGAGAGGGAAACTGCTTGTGCTGACCTGCATATGACCCTGATTATAATTCAACCCCTTCCGTTTTCTAACACCTGTTTTTTGGAAACAGTCTGACAGGAAATTCTACCCAACATACTGTTAGTTCAAGGAGACAACAGCTGTCCTGTCATCTCTCATTTAGGAAAGTAAACTATGACAAGTGCTGGCAAGTAGACAACTGCATGAACATAGAGTAGTAATTTAATGTAATATATGCAGTAGGTTGCAAGTAATTCTAATAGTTTACTAAAACAACAAAGACTGCTCTACTGTTCCAGGATTTTTAGAGCAGCATTGAAACAGCTAATACTGTTTGGAAAAGGTGCAGGTTGAAGAGTGTTCCGAGTCAAAACTGCAGAATTCAGATATTACAAAACTGATCAATAAAGAACCTTATTATTAGGTGGAAGTCAACTGTGTTTTCTCCCAGTCTTTAGCTGTAGCCATATTTTGGATATAATTTTAAATGTCTGAAAACTCAGCTAGACAATTCTGCAATTAACTTTGTTGATGGCATGTAACCTTCTTTTGTATTATATTTCATACCCCATGAATACTGTCAATTTCATATGTTTTACAAAGTACTTCAAGCAGCTGTTTCTCTACTTTTCTCCCTACGGGTAAGTTACTGTCAGAATAAGGGAGATATTTCCGCATTTATTAGCTCTATGTTGTCAAAAGTAGCACATCTGAGAAATTAAGTCTTTTTCAACTCTCCTCCACATCATACTGCCAGCAGTAACTAATGGTTTGAGAGCAGAAAAAAAAAATCCTCATTTGATTTAATAATGTCACTTATCTCACCAGATTTATTAACTATGTTGAGGCAGAAAGAAAAAAACGGCAAGAGGCGTATAGGGGCCACATCACAGAAAGAATGAGGATCACTTTAGAGAGCAAGGAAGCCAAAGAGGTGGTTATTCTCACCTTTACCTGGTCTGTAGGGTTTAGACTGGCTGACCGTCATGTGAGATATTGGAACCTGGTACATAGCTGGAGACTGGAGGGAGGAGGGGAATGAGGGTGGTAAAGAAACATTATTTTCAGACTGTCAGGTCATTTCAGCATCATGTATATAACAATGAAAATTAGCCCTAAACTTAAAGGAGTCATGTAGCTTATTTGCATGGAAATAGTCACTGATAATTGAGCCTTGAACTGCTGTTTTGGTAGTTAACCCCTACCAAACAAAGGAATCTGGGCATGTGAAACTGCAAACTATCTCTTACCTGGAACCACATGCAAACCTATTGCTTGTAAAATAATTATGTATGTTGTTTAACAGCTAAAACTACAACCTACATACTGGTTGTCAACTTCAGTCTGTTATGTCTTAAACATATACATCCATGCATTTTAATACATACAATAGCTTAGAGTTAATTGTAGAATAAACTGAGGAATTCAGTAAAAAAAAAAAAAAAATTCAACAAGTTCATATATGGTGGGTTTAAAATGAATTGCAATAAGAAGTTGGCAAACCAACATCTGATGGCATTAATTCAACAAGCAAGCAAAACATCTCAGTACTGATTGGGCTCAGAAAAAATGAAAAGGTTAAAAAAAATAAAAATAATAGAAATCTTAGAAAAATTCACAAACCTTCCATATTATGCTTTTCTAATGGAGCGAGAGAGGAGGAGTAGGAGGAGGAGGGGGAGAAAAGGAAAAAAGAACCACTCTTTAGTTGTTCACCAAGGTAATTTTCTTTTACACGTGTCTGATGTTGGATCACCAAGTATTTCTTAAAGCAACACAAGAAAATGTAGATTTACTGCAAAAAAATTAGCTGAATTACAACTATTGCTCAGGAAATGTCCATATGCTTTCAGAGTGATTAAAAATGTTATTTTTTACATCCTAACATGCATAGAGACATGATGATCTAACCAATCCTTTAAACATTCATTCCAAACCAGGAAAATATTACCATCATTCAACTACAATAATTCAGGCCAAAAAAAACAAACAAAACAAAACAAACAAAACGTGTGGCAGAAGCGACAGACATCAAAATCGGCATTACAGATAGACATAAAAACAAAGGCATGTGCTTGGGTACAATCTTATCAAAAACATATCAAGATTAGAAATAGACAAGAATAGTGGCATGCATCAGAGCTCAGAAAGAGACGAACATGGGCAGACATGTTAGGAGGAGACCCCTATGAACTTAATGCGACTTAATGATGTAAAGAGTGAGCTTTACTGTTAGTACAAACACAACTATCTCCATACGTCATTTCATCATGCCTATAAGCCGATCCATGCCTCACCTGCACTCCAGGACTGACTGGTGTGAGGGGGTACATCTGGGGAAAGCAAACCGTCTGGCCATACACAGCTGGGGGCTGCTGGACCACGATGGAGGGGCTGGGCTGACCTTGGGGCCGGGGAGGTGTGGGGGTGTTGGCTGGTTTGGGCTGATGGAGAAGCACAGAAACCAAAATGAAGATTAATAGCAGGGCTAAAACATAACAGGACTGCAATGAACTTTATTTCAGTAATGATGATGAACTTCAGGCATTTTACTGAATATGGATATATCTGTTCAGCACATTGGCCCAATGCACTAAATGGAGCAAAATCAACACTTTGCTAGGAGTTATTACTGCATTTGGTCTCATTTACAGACATGCTGAATCTATCCTGTGTTGGAGTTTGGCACATAGACATACATTATACCCTGTCAAATCTAACATCGCCGTCATTTTGACAGTGCACAGACACCAACAGACCAAATGTTTCATTCAACTACAGAACTCCAAACTCAAATGCAGTCAAACATCGTTCATAACATGAATGTTTATATATATTTTCAATTTTTTGGTCAAGCGTTTAAATACATAGTGCACTGTAACTAAGAGGATGAACATACTTGCCCATGTTAATATTGTAAAGCTCAGATGATCAACCCTACCTCTTCAGTTCATATCATTCAGGCATTTTTATTCGTGTTACTTCCATTAGTTTGTGTGACAGCAGAAGAGCATACTGACCTGTGTATTGAACCTGGGTTTGAACTCATTGGCATTTGGGTTCAGGGTTGATTTTCTCACTTGACTGCAGAAGGAGGGAAAAACAGAGAAGTTACTCAGAGCATTCACCATCATAGTCGATTACCCCCTCACCCCCATGCTGCCCCCTCCACTCACTCTTGCACAGCCTCTTTTTTCTCCTCTTTTTCTTCATGTTTGGGCCCACTGAATGTGGATGTAGCTGTTGTCTGAACTCCCTGTGATGTCACATCGAGCCCTGCCCTCTTCAGGTCAGGGGCTGAGGGAGATGGGGACAGTGCGGCAGGGCTGCCAGGCTTACTGGTGTTTGTGTTGGCGGATTGAGCGGAGGCACCTCCGGGAGTACTGGAAGAAATCGCTACCACACCCTCCTCTGTGCCTTCCCGTCCCATTGAGGAGGCTTTGTCCAGGGGGAGGTCTTTAGGCTTGTCTGTTGTGTCTCTAGGGGGCTTGGTCATCATCTGGTCAAAAGCAGGATCTGGGTTTGAACTAGACTGCAACTGGAAAAATGATGGGAAAAGTAAGAGTTAGAGGAGGTAAATGAGCTCTGGGCTAACATCAATAGCACAATGGGGTTTGTATCCAGCTCAGCAAAAAAAAAAAAAAGAAACCGCTCTAACTTTCCTGACCTGAACCTCATTGAAAACCTCTTGAATGTAATCAATAGGAAGATGGATGGTCCTAAGCCATCATACAAAGCTGAACTGCTACTCTTGTAGTAGTAGTGCACAAAGCACCTATCAACTACACAACAGACTTGTGGAGAGCGTGCCACGATGCATGAATGATGAAACTGAAAGTCAGCAATATTCTGCAAACAAAGATGGTAATTTTACTTAAACAGATTCCTTCAAACAGCAAATCCAGGGGTGTCTTGATTTTTTGCAGAGTTGTAATACAAAAAAGGACAAAGGAAATTATATGAATGATACTTACCCTAAAATCTACACTAAATTTCTTTAAATTATCTATTTGTTTTCTGTGGTCTGGTGCCATAGAAGGAGGTCCTGAAAACAAAACAAATAGGTGTGATTGTCTTTAGTATTTCAGCAATAAATCTTGACAGTTGGGATAAAGCTTAAACTTAAAGAAAAAACACTGCTCTCCAGTGAATACTGTACCTTTACAGACTGGTCTGGTAATACTAGGTGAGCTATCCAAGGGTTTGATGTTCTCCTTGTTGGCTGTGGGGGATGTTTGTCTCGTCTCCTGGACACGACACTCTTTTGCTTTACAGAACAGAGTAATATTAGTTTAACTTTAGGCAAAAAAACCCAACCCAGACCTGTATTTATTCTTCTGAAAGTGTTAGCTCATATAAAAATATCAAACATCATATTTTCATTGTGTTGGTTAATTTCAAGCATACCATCTCCTGAAGGAGAGGCTACCACGTTGGGGGCGGGGCTAGCAGTAGTCGGGGATGAAGCTGATGATGGTGTACCAGCGTTTTCTGCAGGAGCTGTTCCTGTCTGAGGGGATGGGAGTGAGGAGGAGCCAGGGGAAGCGCCACCCATGCTGTTCTGTCGAGGTGAGCGGGGCCTGTGAGCTGAACGGAGAGGGGAAAGGGGAGTGGAATTAGAACAATGAGAAAACAAAAGAAGACAAAGGTGAAAAAAACAGAAGATAAAGTGCAAACCTTTACCTCCACTGACCACTGAAGACCAGGTCCCTCCAGATGAGCTGCTTCTGGTTGGTGGAGGAGCAGAGACTTCTCCAGGAGCATTATGGGAAATCAGGTCCACACCTGGTGGGACGCCAGCGGTCCGGCAGGGTGGCACTCTATGAGCACGAGGCGTCCGCTGGGATTTTGGAGACATTCTAGGTGGCCCTGCAGATAATCAAAAGAGAACTTCATAAATATCAAGAAAATGTCAAAAACATACTGAGCAGCATGTGTCACCTCTAATCCTACTGTATAGAATTTTCTTTTTAAACTCCTGTCACAAAACACAAAAATCACCAGAGTGATGACATCTTAAACTGATGTTTAAATACCACAGAATCCACTGATGTTATTTAGTTTCATGCATGTTAGTAAAGAAGCTGCTCATCAACCTGCAAAGTGATCCAGCACGACACAACACATCAAACCAAAATTAAGTGCATTAAAAAAGGTGAGAAATAGGGAAACAAAGAAAGGGAGTGAGAATTTAAGATCCACTGTTTAGCAGAAGAGTGTGTGCTCACTATTGAAGCTTATTTATCAATTACATCTGGGTACCTGGAACTAGGGTAAAATGTGACTTGGACATTATTTACCCATCACACATATAAATAACTGCATTTCACATTACAATTCATAACACTAAAATAAAAACTGTGTGAGTTACTATTCAGCCAATAGAATAGGTCAAAATAAATAATACTTCGTTCTTACTTTCTCTTTTTAAATAGTACGTTCTTCCTTTCAGTCACTTGCCTGTACTTCACATGTCTTGATACAGTTCTGTATTTCTAAGTTGTTTTTTTTTAGATTGAAACTTCATTTAAAAATAGCAACAAAATCTTTTTATGCTGTTTAAGATGATGTCATCAGTGGCATAACTCTTGCTAAACAGAAAGCACAGCATAAACCACGGTGCTCCCACATGCCAAGGTAAAGATGCCTGATGCACTGACCAAGGATCAAGCTTCATGATTCCATTTGTACGGAAACTGCAAAACTGATCTCAAGTCAGTCTAAAGAGGCAACGTTACCTTATTCTTTGTTCCACACTAGATCTGGGCAAATCTATTTTTGAAAGTTTTTCTTTCTTTGCCTATCAAAATACTTTCGACAAAGTGTGTTGTTTGGAATATGTACAATTTTCAGTCTGCACTCAGTCTATCCATGCCTTTGCCCAGGTCTACTCCACACTGATGTGGGTACCTTCTGAAGACATGCGTTTGGGCAGAGTGGAGGCTGGCGACGTAGGCCCATGGTGGGGAAAGGAAGATGAGGAGGAGGGATAAGAAGGGTGGGATGAATGAGAGGAAGGCCTGGAAGGTCGGGAGGGAGGTCTGGAGGGCGGCCTGGTAGGCGTGCTCGCCCGAGGAGGTAAGGAGGAGGGGCCGGACTGGTAACGAGAGGGGGGACGGGAGGAAGGAGACGGACAGGGTGAGGGCCAATGGGATGAAC
The DNA here is from genome assembly GCA_029822895.1 of Maxillicosta whitleyi. Lineage (NCBI taxonomy): Eukaryota > Metazoa > Chordata > Actinopteri > Perciformes > Neosebastidae > Maxillicosta > Maxillicosta whitleyi. Next base: position 12,783,490 of record JAPSES010000219.1, read on the forward strand.
CTAAAAGAGGGAAGGACAAATGAACAAGGGTGACAAGCAGCAGATGACAACAAACTGAAGCAGGGGAAAACAAAAGTTACACAAATACAGAAAGAATAAAGAGATAACCATGAGAAAGAATGCTTAGGCATAAGTAACATGGCTTAACTGATGTAAGTAATGTATAATAAATACATGTAATAAATGTATAGCAACAACTCACAAAAACATCCAAAAGAAACTAAGCCAAGCCACCATCAGCTTTACAGCAGTTAAACAGCAGAAGATAAAAAGTGAAAACTTTATGTTTTTCAATGGTCACTGGTCAGAAAGGCCAGCTTCTAACACTGTGCTGAGACACCTTATCTGTTTGTGAAGTAATATTACGTTTGATAAACAAAGCTGAAAAACATTGCATCATCCATACCTCCATTTACGACCCTCTGGTCGGCCCCAGAGCTAGGACTGTAGTCATGAGATCCTGGTCGAGGAGTTGAGGGTCCACCTGAGGTCTGAGCCAGACGAGGAGAATTTTGACGACCCGGCCCCCATGACATGGCCTCTCTGTTTCTCTGACCAGGGGGAATGTACTTATTCTCTCTGCATAAACATCCATAACACACACACACAGAGGCAGACACAAGTTAATTATATACAAGACAAGAGTAAAGATAAAGGGGTGGAATGCAGAATTAATTGTACACTCTTATTGCATTACACAAAGTACTTCTCATCAGCCAGAATGAGCATGTTTTCTTTAATTACAAAACAAGTATTTGCTCAGCAAACATTTGTTGTCTGTGGAATGATTTCTTCTGGAAATAGGCCTCAGAAGCCTGTGCCTTTCCCTTGCAAACCAATGCACACCATCTGAAACCATTGTAGAAATAGTGGGCTCAACTTTTCAATTAAGTGCAAATGTCATGTGCAAATTAAACCCACAAACTTCACGAACTTTCCATCAACAGATCGCAGAACATTCAGCTGGGCGTTTCCTTTCCTTTTTTTGTTAATCCCCTCCTTGTTTAAACCAATCAGAGGTGCCTTATTAACGCGTCATGAATATTCATGAGGGACACCGGAAAGCCAGTCGTTCAACCACAGACCCTCTTCTAGCTTAGAGAAAACAGCTTCAAGCAACAGAAATAGGACATCATTTTTCACAGAAATGACGTACAATACATTCAACCATAGTGGTGACACAGCAGTATGAATGAAATAATGATAGAAGTTGCTCTTTAAGGTCAATATTATCACCTTGTCGAAATAATTGGCTATTTTTACCTTTATCAAATGTTAAGCACTAGAAATGCTGTCACTAGTACTCCGTTTCCTTTGCATGGTAGCGACTATTCCTGTGCTGCACTTCCACTTAGGTGGAACCAGCTCGTCTCAGCTGGACTCGTTACTCCGACACGGCGCGTTACTTCGGTGTCATCTGCTTCGGGAGTTGCTGAAAACTAGCTCGTTGCGCGTTTTCTCGTCTGTATTTTTACGTCGTTCGCCAAAGGCTGAAGCTACATATTTGTTCTGTCATCACGCGGATTAATGTATCACTATTTACTGTACTTCCGCATCAGATTTTTGTAAATTGGCGAGAAAACTGTCTGACCAATCAGTGTTTTGTAGTGTCGCGATGTTACATTTTGGTATCGGTGCCAACATTTCGAAACCTTGGCTGAGGCGGTACAAAAAAAATAGTATCGGGTCCCAGATTCCATGTCCTTTTTCCTAATGGAAATGCAAAAGAGCCGTGTCGAGTAGAGCTGATACCATGTAGTGAAAACGCGGTAAAAGCAACTATCGACCATCCACTTCACTGTAAGCGCCAGACCCACCATAATAATAAATAATAATGCATTTTATTACAAAGCGCCTTTCAAAACACCCAAGGACACTATACAAGGATAAAAAGAATACACAATAAAAGCACAGGATGTAAACATAAAACAAGCAAATAATTAAAAGTCAAAGTGAATAAGCTAATTGGAACAGATGAGTTTTGAGTCTGGATTTAAAGAGGGGTAAAGAGTCAATGTTACATACATAATTCACATTTGTCACTTATCAGTCTTAGAGACCAAGAAGTTTATTTTTTCCCCATGGGGTCACATTTGGTTAGCTTACGTCAAAGGTTACAGGACAACAGACAATACAAGTAGATGAAATACTTTTGTATTATCACATATTGTGATAGATCTTTAAAGACTCATAGGGTTTCCTAAGGAATTAAGTTTAGAAACCAGACACATACTTTGACCTGCGCGGAGCAATAGTGTTCTTGAGGATGGATGAATCTTCTTGATATGACTTTCCTTTGGTAGCTACTTTCCATCCTCGAGGACAATCCCGTGTTTGTTTTTGAGATATCCAAATGAATCCTGGTATGTTCTTTTTAAGCTCTTTGCCATGGATGTCACTTATCTTTCTCTCAGCCATTTTTCCTGCTGCATATTAGTGTGTCCCCTGTTATATCTGAGAGGCAACCAGTCACACAAGTCTATTTAACCCTAAACCCCCCCTTATCTTGGGCCATTAAAATAATTATAGAGATGTGTATTCTGCGTAGACGGTGTCTGCAAGACCCTCTGACCATAGTCACATGTCTACCTGTATGGATTTGCATTGCCATGAAACTAGGCAAGGCTCCTAACAAAAGCTCTCCTGACAAACTTTAATTCATGCAAAGTAGGTTGTTACAACACAAAAAAGGCAGACAGAGTTTGTATAGAGGCACATTAAAGATGGATAGGCCTGTCAAGATAATGATGCTTTAGTTGATGATTAATTGTCCCACATATAACTGTGATTAGCAATTTGTCATCAGTTCATTTCATGCATCTAGTGTAGTATAAACAATAGTTTATTTATACATGAACAGTACATCTATTAAGAATTTCTATTTCCATTTGAAACATTGTAAACAAAATGGCATATGGTAGATTTGGAATAAATTATCTTGATGTATAAAGAAATTACTTTTAATAATAAATAACAATAGATGTCAAATCTTAGACAGTGCAAAATGACATTTCTCTTAGTTTTATCATCATTCAGTTTCATCCAGCTCATTTTATCGAGCTGAATGAGGACAATTATCACAATTACAGTAATCTCAAAAATTGCAGTAGGGTTATATTGTAATCACTGTAACAGGCCAACTAATAGAGATAAAATAAAGAGAGAAATAAAACCAGAACACTTTGATCCGTAACTAAGTAAGAAATATTAAAATAACTTGCTACTACACAGTCTACACTGAAACCAACACAGCTGCATGATGAGTCATTTTTGATAGTGTTTGATAATATAAAGCAAAAGAGTCTTTCAATGTTTTATTCATTTTTAACAGTAAAGCATGACTTCTATCCATACAAATACTTTCAAAGGGCAGAAGGCTTTAACTCCACTCCACTGCACATCCACTGTACATCGCAAATATTTACACATACTGATTAAATCCCATAACAAGACTGCAAATGTCGCAGTCTTGTTTTGCTGCAGATCAACTTCATTTAAGCTTTATAGGCAGAGTTTGTATATCAGGATCTACAATTACATCACTGCAATGTATGCTCAAATAAAACAGTTTATCTGTGGGCTCTGACCTCACCTGCTTAGTGTGTGACTCTCCCTCTCCCCTCGTACCACAGCGGTGTATTTCTCCTCCTCAGATCGTTCATCATTCTCCAGTGCCACCCGGGCCTTGTATGTGGCACTGGCCTCAATCTCCTCTGCTAGTTGCGCAGCCCGTGCTTCCCTCTTGAGGAACTCTTCTGAGTTGTCCCGCTCCAGGGGCACCCTGGAAGCAAGTTCAAGTCAGGAAAGGGCAGCAGAGTAATGCAGCAACAAGGGAATATGAATCATACTGAAAAATGTAATAGAAAAACTAAACATTCATATTGTAATATGCAATATATGTATAACAGATGTGTTTTTAATGCAACATTTGTCCAAAAAAAAATTAACAGAGACAACAATAGTTGGACATATTATCACTTACGTATATGTAGACAGGCTGCTATCATATGTAGACAAGACTCCATACTTCTCCTCATTGTACTTGAACATGTCATTGGGATCCCACCCATTTGACTAATATGAAGGCAGAAGAAAGAGACCTTTTAACCAAATGTCTAAAAAAAATATGGTGGATCAGATGACACATACTCTGTTTACTTCTTTCATTGTTGTATGTGGGTCTCTGGGAAATTTACTGTTTGTATTTCCAAGCGTTGCCTCAGTATACATTGTGTATATATGCATGATGTCTGGTTTCCTACCACATCTGTATCCAGAGACTCAAGGCTGTCTGAGTTGTGGGTCTCTCCTCCATCCCATGGCTCCAGATCTTTCTCTTTATGCTCACCATTGATCCGACCACTCACTGCTGAATCTGTGAAGTTGTCTGTGACATACAGAAAGAATACTGATTTATGAACAGCCGAAACACCCGCATACAAACAAACACAGAGACAGAAGCTCATGATGGTATACAATCATATGGCTGCATTCTCACTGCAAATGCGGAGAAGCGCTCATGCCTCAAGAGCTTCTGCCATAAACTCGTACAGCAAAAGTCTGGATGGAGGTAGGAGTGGTACACCAGGCACACACAGACTCGCAACCAGACATGGGTCCAACTGGATAGGGGGAAATATGCTTCCAAAAAATGTTCAGCTATTGATTGTGCTGGCCTTGGTAAAGCTAAGCACAGAGGGTTTTTGAGAGTCTAAAGCAGAACAGCACAGTGAAGTAAGTGGGTACATTATTTTTCAGCTCATCAAAAAATCCTAATATATAATATGAAAGATTTATGTGATTAGATCCAAAATCATTTCAGCTGGCTACATTAATTAAGCAGTAACTATTGGTATCATATATCTACAATATATTTTCCCCACTTCATATATTAGGATCACAATAGCAGCACTGTACAAATAACACTCAAAAGACAAATCACCCTGCACTTTAGGCTGAGAACAGTCTGCACTTTCAGGACATATTTTGGTCAATTTAAAAACCATTGATAGGCATGCTCAAAGAAAACCCCCAATTATGTTTGAAAGGAAAACTAATCTCCCGTCAGCCCCAGTCTGCTCTCACCTGTCCAGATATACTGTCAATGAACTATGTGCATAAAGCATATCAGCCACCTGCAGCTGCCGTTTCAACTCATCCCACCGTACAGGCTACAATGAAGCAAAGCCGAGTTCAAAAATGCTACTATAACAATAGCTGGCCTGAAATGTGGTAGCAGCACCAGTTGGCATGTTTTATGCACACTGTCCATCACAAGCATTATTTGTGAAATTAAAAAAAACATTGACAAATCAAATGTGGGCATACAGAAAGGGTAAGCAAACATGCATTTAGACTGCAGTCATCCCCATGAACTCAAAGCACCTCAAACTAAATCCTAAGATAACATGATTTTTATGCTGCTTTGTGACATGGATTTGTAGTCTGTTGCTTTCAGTGGAGCCACACACAAAATGCTGGTAACTCTCAAGTGCCGAAATTAAAAGATGCATTACAGGATAATACTGAGATCATAACAATCCTTTCCTTTCTCAGTCATTAGTCGGTGAGATACAATTTTCTGTAGATAATATGCCCCATATTATCTACAGAAAATTGTAGCTGTCCCTTAACTATATTATAATAATAGGTGAATACAATTCATAACAGCCTACCAGACAAGAAAAACTAGGATCTTAAAACTGATTTGTACTTGCAGTTAGATTAATTAATGACAAATATCGAGGACACTGCAGTAGGTGCTGGTAGCTGTGTATTTCTCACATATCCTCACTTTTCAGTCTGTTCAAATCACTGAAGCAAAAAATTAAAGTATGTAATATGGCAACAGGCTGATCATCCACTGAAAGCAACATCAAGTCTAAAGAGAACAAAAGAAGATAAAATGATGATGTGAGACTGATTTTAGAAATTTGGTTCTTAATTTTTAGGCTATTAAATGCAATGCAATGCTCATATTTAGTTATCAAATTGAAAAAAGATAACAACAGACACCAACAGACAGGGCCCAAACCAGTAAGACTTTCAATTTTTACTGCCTTTTTTAAGCTTCTCAAAACCATAATGTTTGACTGCATATGGAGGTGTGCGAGAGGAGAAAACAGCCATATATTACCTGTGTCAGAAGAGACTAGACCACAGGAAAGGAAAGACAGACAGATGACAGAGAGTCAGAAGATGGACCGAGATACAGAATGACTGGCTGGTGCATACACCGACAGCTGAATTCACACACAACATGGATTAAGTTGGTGTCACATAAAAAAGCATATTGTTTACAATAACATGGGTCTAATTCAATCATTTTAATCAGAACATGGAATATAGTATCAACACATATAAACATGTTGACAAAAACACAAATTCATCCTAAAAATGCAAAAGTCCAGTTTAATAACAATACTGTCACAAGTAGCACCAACACACAACAATGTCTTGAAATCATGCGGTAAAACTAATACTTTATGACGAGTTCATTTTCAGAAAATAAAACCCTGCTACATGGTCCATTACAAAGGAGAACTGTATGGGTCAAGATTAGTTAGATGAAGAAGGCTCATTCAGCCTTTATTGAGTGTCCTTGCTGAGCCAGGGCAACCTTTGGACCAATCAATAGACTACATTAGTCTTCAATGACTGGCCACTCAGAATAGACACACAAGATTTAACTCATAGCAGAGGCTCTGCGACATCACACTAGTGAATCCAGACTGAAAAAGATCAATAAGTTGTGTATATGCACTGATGGAGATTCAATCTTGGATGTTTTATTTGGTAGGCGATGAATGCAAAGTGACAACTTCATCAAGTTGCAAGATGTTTTTTAAAGGTGTATCAACACTTTTGTTTATGAACATAGTTATACTGCAGTAAGCAATAACAAATGTTAGTCTCAGTACCTTTCCTGGCAAAATTCAAGTCCACGTCTTTGAAGGTCACCACTACAACATCCGAGGCCTTGAAAATGATGCTCTCCACAATATCCTCTTTCCTAGGGCCTATGCTTGGCTCAGGGCTCTTTCTGTGGGCTGCATCCAGTACTAGGTCACACTAAAAGAAGAAGTTTCATTATTTAACATTAGAAAATTATTTGATTTGTATATAAATAATAAAGTGAGCCAATTGATTTTTATTCACATACAACATGAGTTAGGTTTACTGAGAAGCACATTTAACTCATAAAAAAGGACCCAAGGTTGATAAATGGGATATGAACTCTGATCTCAGTGTGGCACATCAACATCTCTGTCTATTTAACACAAAAGTCAGGAGAATATTTGGATAATTAAAGCACATGAGAAATACTGTTTGAATGACATGATAGGATCATATTTGTTAATTTAATGCCAACCATACTAGATAATGGGCAGAGGGTAAATTGCAATTTATTTACAACAATAAGTTATACTAGAACTAATAAGATACTATTTAAACTTGAAAACCAACTACAACCAAGCAAAATATTGTGGAATAAGAGATAGTGCACTGAGAAACAGTGAATAAGTGTATGTGAAAACATTTGTTTGTCCAGCTTGCGTGCAATGTGGCAATAAAGCCAAATGTGACAGTTTGTTTTGGTCTCAAAGCAGATCTGTGTGGATGTGTAAGCCCACCAATTTCCATTTCTTTCAGTGTATGTCAGCCTTTTTATAGTTCAGTCACTGAAAATGACAAAAGTGGTAGGTGAAATAAGTAATAAATATTAGCCTTCTAATGTTAAAACAGGTGATAATGCACATCTCAAAAACAACTAAAAATCAAAAACTGCTGCCATTTTTTGAATTTAGTCATTCATTTGTGTAGAATGAAATTTCCCCACAGGAAGAAGATTGAGGAATACTTTCACCTAAAAGGGAAGATGAAGGCTTACATACCTCCCCTCCATATAAGGAAAGATGGAAAGTGCAAGCTTTGTCTACGCCACCTCAGGGGTGAAGCTGCCGTTGAATGCTGGCTAGGCACTATCGTCCCAGCACAGCATTAATGATCAGTGCTTTAACTGAGGAAATTACAGACCTAGTTCTACATTATCACCTACAAGGTACTGTGTGCGTGATCCTTACCTCTGGACCATATGTCTTAAACACCCCTTCATAGACTGCTCCATTTTTCACTTTCAGCTCACACTTGGTCCCCTATAAATAAATAGGCAGGCGTATCATTATTCACTGTATGCAACACTCACTCATACACTACAGAGTCAATGTCAATTTACACATTCAGAAAGCCATCTGCGGTGAAATGGACAAAAGATTGATCAATCTCAGCCTATTTGTGCAACCAGCTGTCTCTACAAATCACACAGGCTTTGTTTATTGCAGAGTAGACATTTTGAAGAAACAGCATGTGGTGAAAAGACAGGCTGCAGTACAAACTGCTGTTACTCATTTCTTTACAGTAAGCATTACTCACAAGTGTTCTGAATGTGTTCCTGTGCATTTGCTTTCATTGTAAGTTTCAATAAATGTCAGCATATAATCTCACAAAACAAGACACATAGTAAACATACCACCACTGAGGTCAAGACATGGACCATCCTCATATTTGCATATACACCATTGAAAATGACCTAAGAGAGAGAAAAACAAAGTTGATTTCAACCTTTCCTGACTTGGAAAAAACACCTGTATAATATGTTATATTTATCCAATTGTAATGCCCCCCAAAAAGAAAACAATATCCCAATAGTGAATTTTACAGCTTTGTTTTGTGGTCTACTTTGTGCACATATCAACCTAAATTGCACGACTTATAAACAGTAAATTCTACTTGTTTGCTAAGAATCAAGACTAAAGAGACATCAAGCCAATTTTTGTCTCAAAAAGATGTGTCCCGCTTTGAAAAAGAATACAACACTCAAACACCTGCTCCTATTATGCTGCCTTAAAAGAGTTATTTGTTCAATGTGCATACTTACTGCTGAAGGACCTTTGCCACTGTGTCTCCCCCTGTGAGAAAAAACAGCACTGTTGCAATAATCATCATCTGCACTATGGTTACTGACACAATGTACTCTCTAAAGGGAGCAACTTTAAGACTGAAAAATAAAAAAAAAAACTCAGGAATTGATCACAGATCTCTAACTTACACAGCCCAAGCCAACAGTCAAGAACACAATTGCCACAAACATACAATTTAACCAAGTTGGAAATATTATTTTTGATATCTGAGAATGCAGTTCATTATTTTTAAATTAGTGGATGAAGATATTTTGTTTCTTGGAAGTATGTCCAACGGGCTGTCAGCCAAACACTCCATAGCCTACATTTTCCCAAGCATGTCCTAAAATGCACCTTGTTCAGCAGCTGGCACGCAGCCAGGCATTTATATCTGATTCAGTGTATGCATGTATGCCCACTTTCCCTACATTTTGCCCGTTATAGTGCAGGTATAATAGCCTGACTTGAGCTCTTTGCCCAAACTCGGTTCCTCAGCAATAACATGAAACCAATACAATTCATTACAAAATACAGGAGGCCGGTTTATGCATTAATGTGTACATAAGCTTACTTTATAGCATCCTCACAAGGCCCCGCTGGATCAAATCTACGCAATGAATGGGACGCACTGTCCTAGTGACCGTTGAATGAAAGCCTTACCATAACTAACAACAAATTCACAATACGCATGCAGCTCCCTGAACCGGCATTATGTGTGTACTTTATTTTAGGAGTACATGTAAAGAAATGTCATGCTTCAAGGACACTATTTCACACGAGCAGCAACGTCAAGGTTGAAAGCCTGTCGGTCTAATTCCCCCTTCTCCTCCTCCTAGCCCCGTCTCCACACCCACCCCTTTCTTTCGGGCGCCCACACGGTTTATATCAATTCCTAGTAAAACCCTCTGCAGCAATGTTGCGGTAACATGACAGTCTAATAAAACTATCGAAACGCCGCTGTTTCATCGCAGTGTATTAGGATGGGCCAGGACGTGTACAATTAGCTAGCAGTTACACTGAACGAGGCAAGTGCACTGAATAACAAGCATGGGCTGTCAAACGGCTAATTAACGCTAGCTAAATTGACTTCAAGCAGATAGTAAACTGATATCAGTAACTTGGCAAGCAACCTAACTGTCACACACGTGAGAATGGGTTTGCCCGTGTAAACATATGAAATACATGGTCAATGACTTCATGCATATTTCATTTAGCATGCAAAATGAATACTGCTGCGCGTAAGTTATAACAATATTGGAGCAAGCAGACAGGCCTCGCTAGCCAACCAAACTGCATAACGTTACGCTAGGTGACCAACACGTCGCAAGGCCCAAATAACGTTCACAAACACGTACTAGTTTTGGACCACTTCACGGGGATGTCATCTCTTACAACAGTCACTGTTGGGGACGACAGGGTCCAAGTTCCAGATACTACTCATAATACGCCCCACTGCTGTGTTACTATTTTGCTAATTTATTGTATAAATTTCACAGACCTGCCCAGATTCTGTCTTCCCCCGCCGCTTCCTCCGGCACCGGAGGCGGCGGCACCAGCGGTGTTGCCACCGCCGGGCTTGCTGCGATTTCCACCGGCCTTCATTGACATGGTGATCCCATAAAAGAAAGTGTCTTAAACAACCAGCTCCACGCCGCAATTTCTTGACAATAAGACAGTCTGTGGTTGTGTGACAGCTCGCTAACGTAGCGATCTTAAGATCTGACTTGCTAGCAAGCTAATGTCAACGTGCCTCTTGAGGAAGATGCTATGCTAAGAGGCTAGCTGCTAATAGTTGCTAGCTAAATTAGCAATCTGTACAATTCCTATTAAAACAGAAAAAAATATATTTAAAAAAAGACAACAAGCGCCAATCACTCTTCCAAAATAAACATGGGTTTTAAACCTCTTGTCAATCTGTTATGTAATGCTAACAAAAACTATATCTTATCTTAAATTGGGTTTGTAGCTATCTCGGGCTCTTTCCGTTGCTAACAGCGAAAAGACCAAAACAGTCTGAAAGGGGACAAAAAACAGCGGAGGGATATAGTACAGGCGTAACAGCACAAAACATCAAACTATGCATTGTTGCGCTGTATTTTGACAACTATCCAACTGCCAATGCAATAACTGTATTTATATTTTAGATACGCCACACAGTGAAAAGAAGAGTTATGCCTTTATTTTATGTATGTACATGAACACCGCGGCACTACTTTCAGGAAGTCCCTGAATCCTCAATGGCTGTTTTGTGGTATCCACGTGAGCCGGTGAACACACACGCACAACACGCAGACTACACTAACACATTTTGGCTGTGTGTGTACTGAGAACAATTATAAATGGGACACTGATCTACAGTATTTTCTAATTTCCCCCACTGACACCAAAAGGATGTATGCTCCTATGACACGTGTTAGCATCCCTTACTGTGTATTGTGCCAGTGAATTTATCATATTCCTTATTAAGTCCATTATTATTTTTTGTAACAAGCAGATTAAAGAAAATCACTCGATTATGAAAAAGTATGTGGCCTTTAATAACCCTTTAACGTTCTAATATCCTTTGAAATGTTGATAAATGACCACTCTAACGTCGTCAGTTCACGTCAATGTCCAACAAAACCTACATGGAGTCAGTCGTCTACCCAAATACAATATTTCCCCCCTACAAGATATAGGGGCACAAGAGCAGAGCAGACATCTGAATTCATGAAGCTTTGACATTAGTTAAAACACGTACACACAGCCTCTATTTAACCACCAGATCAATTTTAGATCCATTTTCAGGTACTCTAATTTGAGACTATTTTTAGCTGCCTTATTCTTGAGTGAAATGCCTTTACAGGGAGGAAACTATTTTTTTTTCTTTAATATACCATCTTAAGATGTATTAACAACCGTGCATTTATAATAATAATAATAAAAAAAAAAACACCAGTTTGTTTGTGTAATACAATGATTATTGTCATTAAACAATACAAAAAACACAAAAGTTTTTTTTTATATTTGAGAAAAAACTCATGTTAGCTATACTATATACATAATTCAAAAATTAATTAATTAATCATTTCAATAACATAAATAATAAAACTGCGTTATACAGATCATTCATAAAAAGTAAGTTAAAGGACAAGAATATCTCAATTAGTTAGATTCAGGTTGTTTTAACTCTTCAATCCGCATTGTAAAGGGGGGCCATGGATGGACCCTTATTAGTGTGACCTGTGTCAAATGACATACGTATTTATTTCAATGCGTTACGTTAAAAAGAGAATTTGGACAGCAGATGCTGAGTAACTAATGGAAAAGTCCTATATGTGTACATAAATCAGCATAAACTCACATAATCTCAAAATAAAAAATAATGTATACTATTTTTTGTCAGGCGCTCTCTACAGCCTACTATTGCGTAATGCCGAGTCGGGTTGTGTATTCCTCTGACAAGAAGCTATGGGATTAGCAAAATAGCGTAGAGATGCGGGTATCTCATCGATCTTCACTGAAAACGTTCTTCTTTGCCTTTTCCATCTCTTTTATTACTGTTTTATTCAGTATGACCAATGGCAATGGCTTGCGGAAGGATGTTAAAATATGTTACTCTGAGTAGAGCTGGCAAACTAACTTGCCAACTGAGCTAGCTCGCTAACGCGTTAGCAAAGTCGGCTTGACGACATAATAGGTTGCTGTGCGTTTCGGCTTGTGGGAACACGGTGTGCTCATTGTGGTAGGTCAACCTAGCACTCGCTGTGTTGTTGTCTAATGACACACTTGGTCGTCTTAGGACAGCGTGTTTCGTCTACCGCATGGCTCACACTTTCCTTCAGTGTGTGATCATCTGCCCTGACCATAAGATGGAGTGACATCGGTTTACTTGCTAATGAGTCAGCTAACGGAAATTTAGCCAGTCCCCGGTGTCTTCGCAGCGTTACCAGCGTTGCTCTCATTGCGCTGGCTAAAAATACTTTTTGTCCCATGTTCAACACCCCTCTAACGGTGGTGGGCTAGTCCACATAGGATTACTTGTCTTTGTATTTTCTGGTAAACTTCTTCGAGCCTAGCACTCTACATGGTCACTACCGTGAATTCAAGACGACTAGAAGAGCGAGTCGGACCCCGAGGTTGTGAGCCGAGTTGGCCAGGTAACAATCTATACCGCACCGGCTGGGAGACCTCAGGTCTACTCTTTCTAGTGAACCCAACCCCACTGTGGCAAGTCGGTTGCCGAATATCATTCTGCACCAATGGCCTATCTCTGCGTTCACTAAACATATAACAAGCCTTGGTCCTGCCCGGCTTTGCAAGACCTAAACTTGGTAAAGGTCAGACTTTGTTTTCATTGTCAACTGTCTGAGAGGCGAGACAGGCTTCAACTGTCCAGAGCCAAAGACCATGTCGGAGGATAACAACGCAGATAAATTTATCAAGGTAAGTCTAATACTTTAAGGCCAGGAAAGACTACTCACTCTTAGGCGTGAAATAGCATGTTTGCTTGCAAATCTTCTCAAATTAGCTCGGATCTAATTGTTAGAGTGATTTCTGTTCATGAATTGATTACTTACATGGGCTTATTTTATTGCTTTTACTTGTCTTGTCTTGTCTTGGTCCATACAAAGTTATTGTCACTAACAATGGCGCACGTGCTGAAATTCCTCATAACATAAGCGAAAAGCAGACACAGATTGACCCATGGTGGGCGCACATGGCATCCTTCTGACAAAGAATAGAAAATGTGCTACATGCTTAAGTGTGTTGTGGACATACTAAATTTGTCGCTTTGGGAATGAGCTTTGTCTTGTTGCGATTCGACAGTTAGATTAATGTGTACATTAACACCATGGACCCTAATTTCTGCACCAGTCCATATTCACTTTCTACATAGCCACTGTGATTCGTTGCCAGTTTGCTCCCTTCAATGCGTCATTGCTTGAGCATTTATGTCGGCAGTAAAATGTGATCTCTAGTGACCTGGGATGTTACTCTCACAGCTGAGTTAGAATGTGGTCAGTGCTGGGTTGACTGGGGGGACAGCACTGAGAATTGGACCACACACTGGGTGGCCAATGGAGCTGTTATCAGGAAGGATTAGGAGCTGGGCTAAATAATCTTGGTTTACTCAAACTCTTCAGTATCACAAATTGGTATACTCAACAAAGTTAGATCACTAAAACCTGTTCAGCTCAGGATCAGTTCAAACTGTGAGAACATCTAGTGTATTTAAGGTTGTTGTGCATTTAATGTTTTATTTTGTAACTGTACTGTATGTGGTTGGTTTGTAATGATGAGCTATAATTGTAAGCTGAGGGGCCCTCACTGGCTGTGAGAGCTGTCAATATTAGGCTTAGTCATAGTTATAAATTATTGCATTACTTGCAAATATTGTGTTGTTATACTCTAAATATTACTTGAGATCATTTTAAGCACAGTTTTTTTTATTTGTATTGGAGAGTTGTAGCCTAAATAACAGAGCATTCTTAAGTCAGATGAGTGCTAATGCCAACTTCCATTGTCTCAGTTCTTTCCATATATCCTTTTTTTATGATCCATTTGCAGTTGACAGTGGCCAAGCTCATCTAGATATGCATGTTTTATAACAGCCAGGTGGTTCATTTTCAAGGTCAGTGCAATGCACACTATAATTTTGTTTGTTAACATGTTTACTCTCTTTCCCTGACAGGAGACATCCATTCTAGATGAGTACAACATCAACTGGACCCAGAAGTTGGGAGCGGGCATTAGTGGACCTGTCAGGTGTGTGTCTGTGTGAGAGGGTGATAAGAAATACATTTATGCCCAGTGTTGTTTTCTATTTTGTCTGTATATTATCCTTTTTGCTATGATTATCTCTTTACTTCATCAAATTGAAGTCATGGTGTTGCTGTCTGCACCACTATCCCATGATATGATTGGATATTGAACATTAAATAGTGGAATACTGCCTGTATTTGTACATTAGTACATGCCTGTTCTGCTGCTACAGAGTGCCAAAGATAGTTGGTGGCAAATTATACATTTTTGGCACACCATCGGCTATGATTTCAGGGTAAATGAATGTTATTTGCTGCTGTTGACTGAACAAACTTTGTGGCTTCTGCTAAAACCTTCCAACACATTTCTGCTATTTGCTGGTTATTTCTCCTGTG
Source organism: Maxillicosta whitleyi (assembly GCA_029822895.1). Lineage (NCBI taxonomy): Eukaryota > Metazoa > Chordata > Actinopteri > Perciformes > Neosebastidae > Maxillicosta > Maxillicosta whitleyi. Next base: position 12,798,590 of record JAPSES010000219.1, read on the forward strand.
GTTTCAGTTTGCTTTTCACAGTGGCATCACTTCAGCAATTTCACCTTATCTGTGACACATTAACAGATATCAAGAATACGTGGGAGCCAGATCCTTGTCACTTGACCAGGCTTAATAGAGTACTTGAGCTGCTTATTGTCAACACTCTGGGTTTGCTATTGGAGATGTTTGGCACCTGTGCTATGTTGCTGTTGGTGGTGGCTTAACTGGCTCACACACAGGCTATGTAACTGCAGCATCCTGGGCTCGAATCCAACACAACACCTTTGTCCTCTGGTCCATAACCCCCTGGTTAAAGTCATTTTGCAAGTTGTCTGTTCCAACTGAGGACACTACGACTTACTGTGGAAAAAAAGTCTCCCTCGCAAAATTTGGCTCACATCCAGTAGACTAAACTTTGTGAACATGCAAAAATAACTTAGGTTTTTTAGGCTATATCTAGTTTCAACTGAAGGCATGAATGATCAGTGATAAAACCTAATGTTCTACTGTTTCACCATGCTGACTATTATTTATTTTTAAATGCAGAAAAGTGTTTTTGAAATACAAATGGGGAGCAGCAGCATTAGGCTTGAACAGACTGAAGTTGTCTATTTTGTCTCTTACTAATGAGATGTTCTTCACTGCTTCTTGAAGTCATCAGCTCCTCCTCTGTTAACACTGGCTGATGCTGGCATCTGTTGTGTGTGTTAAATCTGTCCAACCCATACCCTGTTTTCTGTCTTTAGGCTATCTGTGCATCACCACATTCTTCACTTGTAAACATTGTTAAAACTACACTCTTGCAGAGGGAACTCTGTCTTTCTTTGTTGTTCTGTTTCTGCATATTTACACAGGTACACTGTGCTGTTTTGTGCATGTGTGTTTATATAGTAAAAGTGTGAATTCACTACTGATTCTAGATGGGTACAGATGCCCTCTGATTCCTCTTGCCTAGAAAATAGAGTGAGTCTTCATCTGCAAGTTCTATGAGATATCCCAATGTGTTTAGCTTTGGCCTTAAGTGAAATAAAAATTTGACCTGTTAGCACTCTGAACACATTCAGATACTTAGTGATTCATGCTGACACCTCTTACTCAGCCCTTCTCTTTTATTTCTGTTTCTTTATTTTGCTATGATTCATGAGCCTATTGCCTAATAAGAATATTTTGGATTTTCGTATTCACCAACTGCTCATTCTGTCTCTGGCTCATAACACATTCAGTCTTTTACTCACCCAGCCCCCCTTCTGTCTAACTCTGTGATTCATTAGGTTGGTATTGCTTCCCAGTAACTGAACTTTGGTCGAAACGGAGTGTGCTTCCAGTAATGCTTTAATAGTGTAAGCTGTGTTTAAGGACCAGAGGTTATTGTTTAAAGTGAATATTTTGGTTCTTACACAGACTTTCCAGAAGAGAACATTTGTATCCCTATTATACAGACTGCATTAGGTTATAGAGATTAACTTAACTAAACGTTTATGTTTTCTGTTTAATGTTACTGTGTTGAAATTTAGCAGGAAATGTATTTACGAGAAAATGTTCATTCAATTGGATTTTAACCTTGTGATCATGAAAAATACATGATGCTTCTCTGTGTTCATGAAACCAAATGTCATTTTACAAATGTATTTCCAATAAGAAGGCCACTTCAAAATCCTAATCATAAAACTACAAGCTAATTCAGTACAATTAGATGATAACATTTTAACTATCATCATGTTGTAACTCTAAACTGAGACATTTCTAGGTCTCGGCTAAAAGTTAAATTAAGTTAAATTTACATGGTTACATTAAGTGTATTCACAGAACATCTTCAATTCTTCCATTTGTTGCAAAGGCCAAAGTTGTTTTATTTCTGTGACTGTTTAACCTGTAAATGACCTCATATGGCTTCAATGAACAGTTGGAACAAGCAGTGGCTGCATTCACTGGAAAGTAACTCCACACTTTATTACTACTTTTTATACTACTGGCCGCATTCCTGGATATATATTCAATATACAGACAGCGTCATTAACTAATGACTTGGATAAGCCTGCAATGTCACGGCAAAGAGTAATTGCTTGGTAACAGAAACCCCTGAAAGTAAGAAAATCCCAGCCAGACAGGGCTTTCCTATTGATCCTGTGTAAATATGATCAGAGCTGCAGATCATGTTATCATTTTGAGTGAGATGTGTGTTGACTGATGTTTTGTTCTTGTTCAGAGTCTGTGTGAAGAAGTCAACTCAGGAACGCCTGGCCCTGAAGATCCTCATCGATCGTCCCAAGGCCAGAAATGAGGTTGGAGAAAACACATTCATGGTTTTGATTAATGCCCAGGGTTTGTTGTTTTTGGACGTATCTCTACACTTCGCTCTGTCTGCTTGTTTGCTGTCGTTTTTTATTAATGTGTCAGCCAGTCTCTTGTGGGGTTTCCCTCTGTATGAATTGTTTGGGTTTTTTTTGCCCTTAACATTGGCTTACTTTAGCACGTCTAGTAGCCTCTCCATGTCATTAGCAGCCCTCTGTTTTGATCAAGCAGCTTATGCAGCAGTTAAGCAGTGAGACATGCAGTCAAAACAAGCAGCAGACTTGCTTCACCCAAGCAGCTAAACTGTGAAAGCTGTCACTGTCAGCTGAAAACACACAGATTCTTATCACTACACTGTATCCGTGCAAGCTCTTTTTTTTTTTTTTTTTAAATTAAGATATGAATTATATGTATACCATATTTCTTATTATAGACTTGCTTATTTGTGGATTGGGAAAATGATTAGTTTTTATGCCGGGTAAACATTTTGGGAATAATATGCTCATTATCAAACTGGCAATCTGTTAATGTGTTACAAGACGCCTACATATTATTCACAACATATTTTAGTTTCAGACTTATACAGTCAATTAATTTTATTAGCTATCTGTCAAATCAAGTGTTTTTTTACCTCACAGTTTAAGAAAAAGTTCTGTTTTAATATCTATTATTATATTAGCACACCGTGGGCAACTGCTTCAACAACAAAATGCCTGGTTATTTTATTTATTTTCTTTTAAGTCTATTTTTAGCATGTAAAGAAGTTGTTCTGTTGGCAGGTTTTCAAATCTTGGCATCTGCTGTATATTGACATGCAGCAGCAAAGTGATATAATGATGCACACTATGTTTATTATTGTTTTTGCTATAGTTTGAAGTTTAGATGCTCCATTAGACTAGAATTATATTAAAAATAGACTGTTTTACTTTGGCATGTTGGCTGTTTCAGTGACATTTATTCACACTGATTGTTGCTCTCCCCCTGTAGGTTCGTCTCCATATGATGTGTGCCAACCACCCAAACATAGTGCAAATCCTGGAGGTTTATGCCAACAGTGTCCAATTCCCTCATGAGTCCAGTCCAAGGTAAAAAGCTTTGTGTGGTCAAATACAAATCAGTGCAGCCCCTCATATTTCTTTATAGAAATTCATCTTCTTTCTTGTGCCGTTTCCTCTGAACTTCCACATCCCGTTGCTTTTCTTCTTCCAGAGCAAGGCTCCTTATAGTTATGGAGATGATGGAGGGGGGTGAACTGTTCCACAGAATTAGCCAGCACAGGCATTTTACTGAAAAGATGGCCAGTCAGGTCACGAAGCAGGTAGGTAAACACATACACATACGCACACCCACAAGATGTCAACACTTTTCTTGGATTGATGGTAGTTGAGCAGTGACACGCGGGGTCAAAAGAGGCAACATACTCCAACTCCAAACATGTAGTTAAAAGATGCTTTGACTGAAACACGCAGCAGTCTAAACCAAATGCCTCTTCCCTCCTGTAGATCAGTCAAGCCTTGGAACACTGTCACTCTTTAAATATTGCACATCGTGACCTGAAGCCGGAGAACCTGCTCTTCAAGGACAACTCCCTGGTAAGTAGCTGGAGCCTCACAGAGAGTATACGTATACTTCTAAATACTGCTGTTTCATCCTGCACACACTGAACTCTACTCCCTTTAGTATCATGATTCGTGCTTCTGCTAATTTAATTAAACTCTCAACATACCTATAAAGTACAGATGAAAGGAAGTGTTGCTGTATTGAGCACCTTATTTTTCAGGCACTAGAAGAAGGAAAGCGTGCTTGTATTTGGCAGAGTTGGGCATAGATCATTTAGATTATGTCCTGAGCTGTATTTCAAAATCAGTCCCCACTGCAACAAACTTGAATGTATTCCTGTTGAGAAAATAAGATGCCACTGAAGTATGTTTGTGTGCTTATTCTACACATTATGCCTCTGTCTGATGTGTTTTCTCTGCCCTGCAGGATGCTCCTGTGAAGCTGTGTGACTTTGGCTTTGCCAAAATTGATCAAGGAGACTTGATGACCCCTCAGTTCACCCCTTACTACGTAGCACCTCAGGTAAACAGCCAGCCAGCTCGTTAAACATTCACATTTACTCCTTGTTCCTTAACATCATAGAACATTGCAGCAACTATATTTTAATGATGTATTTAAAAAAAAAATGTTTTCAGGTACTTGAGGCTCAAAGAAGACACCAGAAGGAAAAGTCTGGAATCATACCTACCTCACCCACCCCTTATACCTATAACAAGGTGAGACTTTAATTCTATGATTCTCTTTACATATGCATCACAACTGCAGCTTCTTGATGCAAATCTCTCTTCTTTTTTGCCTCATCCATCACCATCTTTCTCCAGAGCTGTGACTTGTGGTCCCTCGGTGTGATCATTTACGTGATGCTGTGTGGCTATCCTCCGTTCTACTCTAAGCACCACAGTCGCACCATCCCGAAGGACATGAGGAAGAAAATTATGACCGGCAGTTTCGACTTTCCTGAAGACGAGTGGAGTCAAATCTCTGAGATGGCAAAGGACATCGTACGGAAGTAAGTCTTTGTCCTTTTCCCGGTGCTGACACACACTAAGTACATTGTAAATGAGTTTGTTAAAAACTTTGCTTTTAGTCTGGCCAATTTTGAAATTAATAGATAAATTAGTTTACACAGACTTTCGAAACAGATTGTATTGTTTTCTGGCATAAGCATAGAGAGGTAAAAGCCAAATGATTCTTTTTGATCAGTTTATTTGGTGCTGTTTTTTTTTTTCTTTTACTTACTGAAATGTATTTGCACATTGTTTTGTTAACTGCTATGTACCTTATATTTTATTCCCATCATTTATATCAGTATATTATCCCCTTTTTTGAATACATCGTCACTTTCATTCATTCCATTCCTCTGTCATCCACACTCATTCATTTTTCTTCCGTCCTGTAATTGGTGATGGCTCTATTCATCTGCTCTCCACAGGCTGCTGAAGGTGAAGCCAGAGGAGAGGCTCACTATTGAGGGAGTTTTGGCTCACCCCTGGCTCAACTGCACAGAGGCCCTCGACAACATACTGCCCTCTGCCCAGATGATGATGGATAAGGTAGCTGGAAAGTTAAAGACACAGCTTGTCCTTTTTTTTTCACCATGTGTTTTTCTAACATCGCATTCATCGAGTCACACTGCTATTCCTGCACAAATACATCACTTGTGACTGTTAAGGAGAGTTGTATTAAAACACGTTGACCTTCTGTCTTGTTTTGTTATTTATTGTTTTGTTTTTTTCCTTGCTATCTTCAGGCAGTAGTTGCTGGTATCCAACAGGCCCATGCAGAGCAGTTGGCCAACATGAGGATACAGGATCTAAACGTCAGCCTGAAGCCACTAAACTCTGTCAACAACCCAATCCTCAGGAAGCGGAAACTGCTAGGGTATGACTACTTAATATCTTTAAAAAAAAAAAAAAAAAAAATCAGGTCTTAATATTTTACAAATATTGTATCTGGGAGCTGTTGCAATGTAAAAACAAGTTTTCATATTTTAAAGTGGATTTCAAAACTATGGTTCCAAAGGAATCAGAGTTCATGAGTGTGAACTGTTGTTATTGGGCTGATCTATCACTGTAGAATGGGTTTAGTATGTTTTTTTTTTTGTTTTTTTTTTTCTCATTCTCGTGCTTAGGCATCTAATGCTGTCGGCCTGTAGTGGAGATTGATCAGGTGATCGTTCATACTGGGGAAAAATATGATGGTACATTAACCCAATGATATAAAGTCTGTTAGAAATGAATAATTTTAGAGTCCATAACTTAAAATGAACATCTAAATCAAAGTAATAAATACATGAATACTTAAGCACAAAGTAATTAATCCCCGTAGTAGTTTTCCGGTCCATTATAAGCCATTCGTGCAGCCATTTTGGACAAAATAGGCCAAATAAATGCAAAATTAATGGGCTGAATTTGAAAACTAACTGAACCAATTCTCCACATCTAATGATTGTAGTTGTTTCCCAGTAAATGACTTCATTCTTGTTAAGCTTTTTTGGTGCCGTTTATTTATTATGTGCTCTAGCTTTTCCATATTGTTACACACACATATGGTAATAGTATTGGTCTAAGCTGTGTGAAAGTTTTCCCCAAATTTAGGGAAACTACACTTATGAATATGCATGACTTTTGATAAAAGAACAATAAATCATAACAGTTTTATATCAGAAATATCTATAAGATTGGGGGATATTTGTAAATCCCACTACCATCAGAAAATACCAAACAGGAACCATGGAAGTAAAGGATCTGTTCAAAGAGCTCTGCGAGTTAGTGGAAAAACTACTAACATATTTATGACAACTACCCAGGGCTGGGCCGTTTTACATCCTACCTATACACTATACACTTATAATACTAGGGGGGAAGGAGCAGTGTGGACCACCACCCACACGAGCGAAAATTAAACTGAACGTTCATTTGTCTTTTCTCTACCTCCTGAAGTTTCACTTTTAAACCTTAACAATGGAAACGCTGCTACATTAGTGTGTACATTAGTGTTACCTCTGTCATCTCCATATTTGTTATTACTGATTTTTACTGACTGAGAAATGTTCATTCCAACACATCAAATGTCAGTAATAGAACTGTTCCAGTCAGACTAACGACAATGACAATAAAGCACATTTTCAAAAGTAACTAAGTACTCATATTGGTACTCAGTATCGGCAAGTACTCAAATGGAAGTACTGTACTTGTACTCATTCTGGAAAAAAAGTGGTATCGGTGCATCCTTAGTTCCTGTATTGGATAAAGAATTGTTTTTGTGTTCATTTTACAGCCCCAAACCCAGTGATGGTTTCTTTATTCACGACCCAGAGAACGGAGGGGAAGACTCCAACGTGGCACTGGAAAAATTACGGGATGTCATTGCGCAATGTATCTTACCACAAGCTGGTTAGTAAACTCATTGTGATATTACATGGAAGCTGGCCTTTGATCATGTCCATAAAGTAGAATAAAATTGACTGCCAGTGTTCCTCTGTATTGTAGCATAAACAGAAATTTGCTGTTAGTAGCAGCACTAACAGTGAAAACCACCAAAGCCAATTCTCAGTCATTTCTACTTAACACAAAAACATTTTGTGTGAAAATGAAAATTGTCAGTCCACACAGGAAACTGGTGTTTAATTGTTTATAATGACAGATACCTGACTTACTGAGTTTATGCTGGCGGCTGTAACTCTTTGATAACTTCATAGTTTTAGCACATGGAAACATATGAACACCATTGTATTGTATATCTGCTAAATGAGGTTTGCGTTGAATGCTGCATTTCTGCCAAAGATAATTGGCTTGGAGAAAGAGACGGAGCAGCTTGTGAAGTGAATATTTGTGTATGTGCAGGAGAAAACGAGGATGAGAAGCTGAATGAGGTGATGTATGAAGCCTGGAGGTTCAACAGGGACTGTAAACTGCTGAGAGACGGCCTGCAGGGACTCAGCTGGGATGGTTGGTGTTAAGTACTTTTTAATCTTCATCGCATTTCTATGTTCATACTCGGCTGTCTCTAGTTACCAGTTCAAATAGATCATTTTTATATGTATGTAAGTGAGGCACAAGTGGTTGTTTATTACAGGAAAAGCTATTGTTATCTGCTTTTTATTATTTTGTGCTGCTTTTTACCGTTATCAGCATATTTGTGTTTAACGACTCCCTATACTTTCTAGTTTAACAACGAATCCAAGGCAGTGAATGGCCTGATGGGAAAATTGTATCTTATCAGCAAACATTCACATTGTTTAACATTATTTAAAAGTCCAAGGAGTTAAAGGGGTTATATGTAGTATTAATATTCCAAACTACTAACATCAGTGGGAAGTTTTGTACCTTAATGCACCAGCCACCAACTAATTAATGTTGCACAGATTGTATCACTATTATGGGATCATCAAGTTTTACATCTTCAAACATTCAGTTAAAATAACACTGCATCATAATTTTCAAGTGCTGCATCAGCTGATAGTTTACATTATAGTTCTGTTAGCTTAGCTCTGTTTTCAGACCGAAAACAGACACCGTAAAATCACAAACCACCTATGGTTTGTGTTGTGAGTAGCTGCACTAAAGATCTGTTTGAAATCATCCAAACATGGTCAGAACCATCTCAGTTTACTTTGAACTGTGGTTCAACACAAACAGTGACCTTAGTAAACATAATAACGTCATACATTCATAAGCCTCTTAAGCAAACTGACCTGTGAAGAAGAAACGCTGGGATTTCATCATTAAGCTCCATTCCTTTACTTTTGAGCTGTGTCCACTGGTGAAAATGACAACGAAGTTGGTTTGTGTAGGTTCATTTTCCCAGGTCATTATTATTATTATTATTATTTAGGTTTTTTTTATTATTTAGGTTTTGACACCATTTTAAACAATATTCCCAAACACTTCTCATCTAACAAGCTTCCACACCTGGACTCACCTGAAAGCAACCCTCCCAGGATTAGTCCAGTTTCCCCCACCAGTTATTAGAACAGAAGAAGACTTTTGGATAAGAGTCAAAATGTTTTCAGAAATGAGTCCAGGTTTTGTTTTATTTATTTATTTATTTTAGTATTTTATTTAGCAGTTTTCAGTTATGTAAAACACTCAAAAAACAAAGGCTCAGATGTGTGTAATAACTAATTAAGTAACTAACTAACCAGTACTTATTGAAAGAAAGAGGGCAGAGAACAGTTACTGGTGTACAGACATATTCTTTAGTCCAGTTTAACTTCTTCTAACTATGTGAGAAACAGAGTCCAAGCACTTGGGAAAGTGTTCAGAAAACAGGTCCTGAAACACCTGAGCTTTTCCATCTGTATTAATAACATCATTGATCCACGCTTGAAAAGACGGAGGACCGGAAGACTTCTGTTCTTTTAATATCATCATTCCTAGTTCCTGTGGATGCTGTCCTGTTGCAGGTATATTCCTGACAGTCTGAGAACAACCAAAAATAGCAAGTCCTGGTTCAGGCTGAAGAGGCCTTTTATAGGCCATGGAGAACCAGTCAAATATTTTAGACCAGAAACCTGTCAATGAGGAACAGAGCCAAAAGGAATGAGACAAGGTACCTTCGAACGTTTTACACTTGTCACACATTGAGGAGGTTGAGGGATAGATCTTGCGTCGCCTGACTTTGGAGTAGTGGAGACGGTGGACAGTCGTAAATTGAATCGGCTGATGTCTACTGTTTATAGAACAGGAGTGAATCTTAGACAAACACTTGTCCTACATAGAGTCTGTTAATTCAGTGCCTGTCTCTTCTCTCCAAGTATCTCTTTTTTTCACACTATCTGCTTTAACACATTCATCAAACAAATGCACAAATTTGGAAATGAGATGTCTAGAGAAATAATGGCTTTTCAGCACATTATAGATCTCATACTCCATACGACGACTCTTGTAACTTGGGATTTTAGATACGATGCCTGTAAATACTGAAAAAAGTGAGAGTTTGACAGGTCATATTGTCTCTTTAGTTATCAGTGTACAAATTTTCAAGTAAAACCGAGCCCTTCTTCCTCCAGTCACCATAAGATTTGTCATACCGAGGGGGCCAAAAGGAGTGATTGAAAAATAGGTGTTTGTACAGAAAAAACAGTCCAGTTAAACCTAGAAGAGCCACCAGGATGTGATCCACTCCACTGGTGACATAAACTCACAGGGACTCACAGGCTTACGGCTGTGAATAAATCGAGTGTACACCTCTGCAGTACAGTACATCAATATATTTGATACAACATCAGAACACTTTATTCTAAACACAGCTGGATTTATCTGAAAAGTACTGTAAACAGTTAGTTTTAGGATGGATTAAGTCGTTTTCTGTTGTCATAGCGATGACAAACATCCACTCTAACATTCACATGGGTGATCAATTAGTCTATTGAGGTGCATTTCTTTGGATAGTGGGAGGAAGCTGGAGTACCTAGAGAGAACCCACGCAAATGTCATTACAAGTGGACTTAGTACTTTCTTGATCTGATGTGTACTGTCCACTATGCCTCACTTTTAATAATATAAAAATGCTACATATAACCCCTTCAATACAACTGAACTAAAATAGATGGACAGTACTGTGCAAAAGTCTTGTGCCACCTTTAGCTCTGCTGTTTCTGTACATTTGAAATGAGCATATGTATGTGTTTTACAATCTCTTTTCTTTAGATGCAACAAGGAAGTACGAGGGATGTTTGCAAAGACACAAAAACTGAGCTAAATAGGTTATAAAAGTTAATGCAACTGTGTAGTTTGACTCCAGACTCTGTTTTAAACATCATAAAAATGAATGCAATAAATCTCATATTGTCTGAGCAAATGGGTTAAAGACATGGTAACCCGTAAGGAGCCAGTGTAACTTCTGTATCAGTTCTCAAATGAATTTTTCTCTCTATTTAACCTTTTCGACATGATTCATCACCATTTATTGTAATATTATCCGCTGAATTTTGCATTTTTTTCCAAGTGAAAATCGTCTATTTTGTTTAATTGTCTGATCATATAGATAAGTGTTTCCCAACCTTTTTTACACCACGGCACATATTTGGCATTAGAAAAACCACAAGGCACACCACCAACCAAAAATGTCACAAAAACTATATTTATTGAATTGGACCTTAAAGCTCAGAGGGGTGCACCAGTGACCCCTCAGACTGAGCCCCTGGACTGAAGTCTGTTGTATTTTGTTGTATATTATGGGATGCATATCCCTCCTGCCCCAACCAATACCTGGGGTTCGTGGGTAACTCTCTAATCCATGCATCAGTACTGAGGGGGCTTTATCAACAGAACTACCACATCAGAACCAGTTCACTTTTATTTTATTATCAAACAGAAGCAGCAGACTGTCAATCAGGTGAAACTGGATGATTTTCCATGGCACACCTGATGACTTCTCATGGCACACTGGTTGGGAAACACTGATATAGATGTTCATAAAAGCTCAGAGTAAAGTCAAACACAGAAAAAAAAAAAGAAGAAAAAGTGACTTTCTCAGTCAAATCTATCATTAACTGAACATAAACACAGTGTCTGTTCACTGTCATTGATCCATCTACATGGGTTTTACCGGCGAATCAATGTTGTAGAAGATGATGGTGTTTCCATGGTAACTATGGAGCCTCTGAATGTCCATGAAACAATGATAAACTGTATTTTACACCAATTACTTACACGTATTGATAGGATTAGTGGATCAACAGTTTAGAGCAGTAGATTCTTTTGGTCAGTGGTAGATGTTTTGGACTTAATGGGTTAGAAGCAAAGGAAGGTTACAAAAATATTACTTTTTTGTTTTTTTTCTGTGAAACTTGTTTTTTGTTGCTGTACATTCAAATATATCCAGATTGTATCTTAATTCAAAGACTGCTCATATATTGTCATTAGAACTTTATTAAACCAACACATCCAACGTTGGCGCAGGAGTTTTGCACAGAACTGTATTTTTCCAGTTAAAATCAATACTCATACAGTTAATTGTGTATAGATTTGGCTGTTAATTAAATCGTTCTGGGTCAAGTTTTTAACCACCAGCCTTTTATTTGTTGCAGGTCGAGCGTTTTCCGACAAAGTTGACCGCTTGAAGTTGGCTGAAATAGTCAAACAGGCCATTGAAGAAAAGACAAATCTCCAAGAATCTCATTAGCGAGCGCTGTCTTTCTGTCTTCTTTTTTATATTGTTTATTATGACCCTTTTTAACCCATATCTGTAAGAAAAAAAAATGAAGCTTTTTTTATGTAGAAGAAAAATTATGCGCTGATTTTTTTTTTTTCTTTTTTTTTTTCATGAATTCACTTGCAAGACCTGTTGTACAGCTGTGAATACATTTCAACAGAGGACTCATTGGTACTATAATTTTTTTTTTACGGACACTTGCGAAGAACATGGAGAAAAAAAATATTTTTTGCAAAAAAAACAAAAAAGAAAAGAAGAAGAAAAAAGACAAAATAATCAGTGCAAGAAATTATTTTCTGGGAGGGAATTTTTATTAGCTGCTCACCCAAGGTGTCATATTTTATCCCAGTGATTTCATTTTATTCTATTTTCTTTTTAACATCATAAGATTATTTATTTAAACAAAAGAGTTCCATTATTTTATATCTTTCTTGTAGCCTGGCGGCGGGCTCTAAAGCTGAGAGAAGCTGTCGACTTTGTGACTTAGTTCTTCCATACACTCTGTGAATCTCAAACTGTGTATAAATGATATGAATCTTTACTTTTTATGTAACTTCCCTTCGATCTTTGGCTGTTTTTTAAGAGGTCGGGGGAAGGTGGAAATGGAGATTTTCTTTTTATAAATTGTCAAAAAACAGACAAGTGCAGCCCAAATTTTTTCACTCACGTTGGTAAGAAGGGGCACTAAATGGATCTGAGCAGCTTGGATGGCTGTGAACTCTACAGCTGATTTTCTTTGACTGATTGGATCCGTGCGTTTTCCCAAGAATCGTAGCTCAAAGTTGTTGTTTTTTTAACTTTTTCTAAAGCTTTAATTGTTTTTCTCGCAAGGATACGAGTTAAGACCATCATATTTTTGACCTTTAGGTTAAAGAACCTGACCTATCGAAGCTCAGCTGGATCTAAAAACATGTCACAAAATCATGTTCGACTCAAGGTGATACTGTGTATCCGCTTCTGAATTCTGTGCCTGACAAGTGAAATGAAGTGAATCATATACGTTTGTAACGGCTGTATATGTGTTTGTGCTGTGATTTTATTTATTTTTTTATTTTAATGGTCTTAAGTTAAAGTCTGAAATCAGTCTGATCTGCTTTAACATAAAATTGTTGCACCTGAAAATCAGACCTAAATTCAAGGACGCTCACTACTTCATGAGCCAACAACAGAAACACAGTGAACTGTTTTTATTTCTTCATGTCAGAAACGATCAGAAGGAAAGTTATCTGTAAGAATTTCAGCCTCAACAAACTTGCTGTTCTACTGAATGTGCAATAGGGCAATAAACGTGTTCTTCATAGTGCATGCATATACATGGTAGTGATAGTATGTAGCAGTGCATCAGTATTACTGTCCAGCACAGACTTTCACTGCTTTATTTCAACACATCCAGTCAGAGAATAGTCTGAATACCAGCAAATGCTCCTCCTCCTCTTTCTCCTCCTGTTTACTATCTGCTGCAGTATTCTGCTCAAGTTCTATTTAATTTCTCCAGAGTGGTTGAAAGAAGGGATTCGTGTTCAGGTGTGCGACTGCTACAGGTTCTACATGTTCTTGTTCAGTGCTTGCAGGGCTAATTTTTGCTCATTTAATTAAAAGAAATTCTCCTCAGTTTGTTATAAAACACCCTTTTGATGAAGTCTTAGTTTGTATGGAAGTAGAAAAAGTTCTTTTGTTTTGTTTTTTTCTTGTGAACTATTTTTATTCTTGTATCAACGTTGTATTTTTTTGACCAGAAACTGGTGCAATGTACTGTAAGTAAGCTGGTGTTTTTTTTCATATCTATTCCAGCTGACTTAAGGGGGTAAAAGTATTGGGCTGAAAACAAGTCATGAAGGCAATGATTGGCTCCTAATATCTGTGTTTTGTCCGCTTTGAGCAAAACTAACCCAGACGATGTTTTACAGCTCAGAAGAACCACAGCATGTGTATTAAAGGCCTTATTAGTCCGCGGCTTCGCTCTATGCTCAGATGTGCCTTGTTGTTCATCCTCTTCTGCTCTTATAAGTGCAAATTCTAATAAGATGATAGAGAATCTCAGAATTGGAATGGATTAGTGATTGGTTGTTGTCTTTTTGGCTTGTTTTCCGGTCATGAAATGAAGGTTTTTGATGGTCTATTCTAAAAACAGTTTGTTTTAAAATGCCTCTTGTATGCTTTTTTGATAAAAACAAACAAACATATTGGCTAATGTCTTCAGCTCAGCCCTTAGTTCAATCCTACTGAATTAATTTGTATTTTTAAGTTTCGATTTGAACATTTTTCTTTCTGAAATCCCCCTTTTTTTTCTTTTTTAAATAAATATACAGTGTTTGAGAATCAGCAAATCTCACTAAAGTGGAACCTAATGCTGCCGTTTTGGATGTGTGACTGTATGAAATGAAATGAATTGATCTATATATGTGTGCTTGTCCTCATGTCTTTTTCAGTGATTGTCTTATTTGTATGCATGGAGACCTGTCGATAAATCAGAGCTGCTTCCATTGTTCTCTTTTCACCCACAGAAAACCAATTTATATCCTAGCCTGACATTATAATGAAGAGCAGTGGGCTAACTGGCATTATGCACTGTAAAAATCGAAGTATCTGAAGGGATTACAGTCGTGCTCGGACATTTAGCTTCAGTTTGACCCAGTTTTCAATGAAAATCAAAATATTTTCAAGATGCTACCTCTCTCCTGCATCCTCAGCTCCTCTAACATGAATATTACCTAAGATATTTCCTTTTTCATACCAAAATGACCCAAACAAAACAGTAGGTGTTTATTCAGCTCTTGCACACATTAAATACCTGATACTAATATTTCCTACCCTGATCTGCTGTATGTACACCAATCAAGTACAGACAAGTGGATTTCACTCTACGTAGCTATCCTTGCTTCTAACAGGATGAAGTTATGAGGAAAGGAAATCATTTCAATATACAGCACCTTTTTCTCTGCTTTACCAATGTGTGTGTTGTTTATTTCCTCTGGTCTGGCAGTTATGTAGCATGTACCTGAATCCCTCATCCAAGACTGGCTGTGTTTCTGTCAATAATGTCTATTTTTGCCCTTTCTGCCTTTTTTGGAATGTCATCAACATGCTGACTTTGTAATAAACGAAATATTTGACTTTTGAAGCCTTGTGTGTTGTCTTGTATTCCTGCTTGCATCAATCTGAAGACCCACAGCATTGTCATAGTAACATATATAACCCCACCAATTAGATCGCCTTTAGCTGTGATTATAGGATGTGTTCATGGCATTGTTGCTGTGCAAAGTCGTCATAAATATCCTTATGTGTTTCCATCCATAGCCCTATTCAAACTGGACCAAAAGCAACCAGAGGCTTATGCTATAGGTGCAAGGCATGATGGGTAATCACTCCATCCACCTCTCTTCTGACCCTGATATGGCCATCACTCTGGAACAGGGTCTATATGGAGTCATCAGACCACATGAAACAGTTCAATCTTTATGCTCACTAACAAATGAGAAGATACTCACTGGAAGAATGTTACAGATAAAACATACTGTGCAGTTATTATCCCATGGAAGTTAAAGTTAAATCCAGGTAACTTTTTATTAACCAAGCTGTGCATGTTTGATTGGAAATATTAAGGAAAGAGTCAAATGTGAGATGAGCCTGGAAAATACAGTATTTTCCTTGCAAAATTAAATTGTGGGTGACACGGTGGTGCAGTTCATAGCAGGGATGACAAGAAGGTCCTGGGTTCGATTCCAACACCAGATGGTAAATGGACTGCTCTTATATAGCGCTATATCTACACTTTGGTACTCAAAGTGCTTTACATAGCCTCACATTCACCCATTCACACACACACACACACACACACACACACACTCATACATCAGACAGCTACTATGCTAATGTACCATGTAAGGTACTACCATGCCAGACCCTACTGGGAGGGTTCAGTGTCTTGCTCAGGGACCCAGGATTTGAACCACCAACCCTTTGGCCATTGGACAACCTGCTCTACCAGCTGAGCCACAGCCACCCGTTGATGGGGGTGGGACAGTTCACCTACCTACCACCTACATGGAGTTCACTTGCTCTCCCTGTATCTGTATGGGCTTCCTCTCACCATCCAAAAACATGCACTGACAGATTCATTGGTTAATCTAAATCACCCATAGGTGTTACAATGATTGTTGGTCTCCATGTCAGCCCTGCCATAAACTGGCTGGTACCCCCCCACCCCCACCCCCTTAACCCAGAAGTAGCTGGGATAGGCTCCAGTGACCCTAGTGAGGATAAAGCAGGTTCAGAAAATTAATGAAATTATCAAAGTACTTGAAAATGAATTTCCTTTTCTTCATCTAATTGCGGCTCCACTGTCCATGCTTATTACTACAATTCTTAGCACTATAACAACCATGACATTGTTTTTGATGTGCTGTCAAAGACATGGTGGACATTTTTGAGATAAAAAGTATTTTATTGCAGATTGAAGACAGCAAATAGAAATTTGGAACAAAATAATTTTTTTCTAATCTCAGAAGTCAAAATATGTTCACATTTATACAAAGCCAAAGACAACAGTGGAGAAATTCAATGTTTTACACATATTTAAGGCACTTTTTAAGATAGATAATTTGTTGGAAAGCAGCATTAAATCTAGAAATTTGCTCCCAGGATGGAAAATAGTCCATCAAGTGTGAAGTCTGTTTAACAGAGATGAGACTGAAGATGTTTGATAGCAGTGGAAATATTACAGTATAGACCTGAATGCATGTAGTACAAGTACAAAAGACGTTTCAATGACACTGAAGAAATGGAAGGGAGAGGTGTGTGCCACATGAGGCAGTTTAACAATATGTTTCTCCCATTTTATACATCGATGCATTTTACTGACAGGTTGAATTTGACATCACACAGCAACCATGCTGCATCAGGTTTTTCAGCACATGGAGTTTAAAGGGGAAATAATCAGCCTCCCATAGAAAAATAAATAGGTTTAAACTGTGCATAGATGTGATAGATCTCCAAGGTGCATTTATAATTGAGGAAAAGAGACGCAAGAAATATGTTTCAAATCTTGTGCAGGGGATATTTTTTTTGTTTACTCATTTAAGTGGAGCTTTAAACTAGACAGTAAACTCAAAGCAGATCAATTGTTTAATCTGCGCTGGCACTTTAATGCCCTGTTTAAATGGGTTAAACATAATCTGAATGTTTGGAATGTGTTTCTCAAGAGTTTCTGCACCATTTTCCAACACTTGCATATATTCGGCCCACGGTGTGCGACGCAAACACAGGTAAACTGTAGAATGCACCAATTCAGTGTTCTGAAAACTCACACTGATGAGGGGGTGGAGAACTGAGGTGAACCAGAATAGAGTTACAGATTGAACCACAGCAGCAAATCCATTTCAGGCCTGTAATAAAACTCTGAGCTCTTTAATCCCCCCCCCACCCCACAAAAAAAAAAAAAAAAACCCAACCCAACACTATTGGAAGACAGGCACGATGGTCCAGCGTGGCCGGCTCAGTCTGAGTCCTCGTCGTCCAAATACTCCTCAGCGTTGCTGTGTGTCCGAGTGATGTCTAAAAAGAGCAGACAGTTGGGGTAAAACATCACAGCAGAGTGTCTCAGACTGTAACTGGCAGCAGCTGAACATCTTCCTGTTGTGAATAACCTTTTTCAGAAGGTGTAATTTTGCATACTGAGTGCCTAATGAATATTCTATTACACTGAGACATGTTTAATAATTAAAAATATTACATGAGGGTGTTGAAGTCTGATTTGTGCTAAAAGTTTAAACTGTTTTCATTCCAGCAATATTGGCCTCAAAGGACTGAGCAGCTGGACAATTCCACAGTTCATTTAAGACTGTAAACAGAAAAAAAAAACATTTATTGAAGTGAGAGCAGTAACTTATTCCACCTCTGCATCAGCTCTTAACTTACACGGAATACTTCAAATCAATGCTCTACTTCAGAGTGACAATGTGAATGAATGAATAATGGATCAATAATGTAAAGTGCTTTGGGTGCCTTGAAAAGTGCTACAGAAATCTAATCTCTTCTTCTTATTATTATTATTACTACTTTTTTTTTTTTTTTTACAGTTTTCCACAGTAAATTAAAATACTTAATCCAATAAATAATAGTTTATCTTAGCGGCTTAAAAGGTTCTAAAATGACTAAAATGCTCAGTTGTTAAGTACAAAGACATTGTAATCCTCATTCATACTATTTTCTTAGTGTTTATAATTATCCTTTTCCTGTCTGGTCTGGGTGCAGTTTTGGACATGCCAATGACTGCACGACTACAGGTAAAACTTAATTTAATGAGAATGTAAATATCTGAATTGGTCAAGTTAATATCGACACAGGCAGGTCAGGAAATGCTTTCATTTGGTCTTAGATATGATTAAGTGAAACTCTCTGTCTATTTCATTGTATTCCTGTCATGTCTACAGTTAACAGTAGTAAGTTCAGTTGGATCAGACGCAGGTGCTACAAGGCTGCCACCATGTGGCAGCTGTACTTACTGCTGCCCTGCTTCCTTTTGAGAAGTGAGGCACACTGGGCATTGGTGGCCATCTCCAGAGCCAACTTATTCTCATTGTTCCTGATGTCTATCCTGGCATCTGAAACAAACAGACCCACACTAAAAACACAAGGATATTCACACACAAAAACCCCCCCAAAACAAAACAATGGGACAAAAGAATGAAATAAACTCATGTGGTACTGGCACAAATAAAATTAATATACTCACTCTTGTTGAGCAACATCTCCACAATGTCAGAGTAACCCTTCCATGCAGCAGCGTGCAGAGCAGTGTCTCCAAGTTTATTCTTTAAAAAACAAACAAAAAACATCAGTGACAGATGTTCAGCTTACTTACATGCATTACATGACATGTCATCCCTGAGTCTGAAAAGACAAATTCATTCAAATCCCCTGAACTTCATCCACATATGACAGACCTGCCTGTTACGTTGGTTTAATGTTTTACCGTTCGTTAGACTGAGAGCTGAATATTAGAGAGTTAATTTTAGTGAGGTGAGCATGCATGATACCATCCGCTTTATTTTACCATTGAACTTGTTTCTAGGTCATTTCCTTACGCAACCCACTCATGACAGATCCCACAAACATTTTCACTGAAGTGGAGTATCGTTCATGTTTTCTAGTATTTTTACTGATTTAAAAAAGGTTTAAAGAGTCAATCTTTACTGTTGCATCATTAAAAAAATCTACATCTGATCTAAAATGTTTAATCGTATCAATACATTGAAATAATTCATGTAAAATGCGGTTTATTGGCATTTCAGCAGCATCTGATGTGTTTATTAATAGATTCTCGGATGATTTGTAATGAATGTGTAAAAATCGTCATCTTCTGAAACATTGGTTCACCAATAAAACCCATGTAGTAAAAGACGGTGGCTGGAAACACTTGTTTTTATGTTAATGGTATTTTTGCTGAAATATTTTTTCTTCAGTTTTGATAAAATAATATTTGAATTTACTCTGAACTTTTATCAACATCTACATGATCAGTAAATTAAATAAATTAAACTACTACATTTTCACAAAAAAAATGTCAAATGCAGAGGATAATATTATAGTAAACTAGCATGTTGACCCGTGGGGATCCACAGGTTCTAGATGTGGCAGGTTTTATGCTGTTGTGTATTCATGCATGCTGTACTACATTTGTCCAGCCAAAGTGTTCTGGCCATAGCAACATGACTGTAAGGCTTTTGTATTCCAAAATTACTGATATCTTCCCAAATACTGGTCCTAACAACTTGCCGTTTTCACTAGTCTGTTCCTTGATCAAAAATACATAGGTTTACCAAACGGCAGCCGTCAGCTCTTTCCAGATTTTCTGTGAATCCCCAGATACACACACACACACACTTTTATAATATAGATGATAAGTGAAAAAGTAGGCGGAGCCTGGTCACACAACACTTTGCCCCTCCTCACCCAGGGATTAATTTTGAGTCTTAACTTTCAATCTTTTCAAAAATATGTTAAAAAAAAAAAAAATTAATCAGAGACAGCCACATATGGAGAACGTGTATGAAATTCGAAAAAAATCAGGTGAATAATGTCTGAGAAATCTGTTGGATAAAAATTTCGGTCGGACAGACGGAATTATTTATTATATACAGTATAATAATAAATCACTCACAAAAGGTTTAAATGTAGAGAAAAATTCATGTTGAAGCTGCCATAGAAACAGTTATACGGCTTTAAAGGGAAAAAGCAGGTCGAATGTTTGTTGTGAATGTTTTCCAGCCTAACTTCATAAACATGCTGCTCCATCTCCAAAACAACACAGCATGAGGTGGAAAACCCAAACCTTAGGCAGCATCCTGTTACTTTTCACAAGTATGTGCTTTAAATCCACTGACCTGCTGGTTGAGCTCCACATTGGGCTGGCTTAGCAACAGCTCCACCACATCTGCCACAGAGGAAAAAAGCAGAACCTTGAGCGTTGGGTGGAGTGTTTACTGAATCACACAAAACAATCACACAGGAACAACAGAGGAAAACACAACAACCAGAATATGTCATAGATGAAGTTCCTGCTTTTGTCGACTTCCCTTATTATGTTAAATAAATCAGCCCACGTGTCACAATCTTGATGAAACTATACTCAGTCACTACTCAAACAGATTACTGGTTATCTGCTGACAGATCAGACAAATCAAAAATCCACGTCACCGCTACCAGACAGATACACTCAGATTATGTAATCGGTAGAACTGACCAGTAGAAATGTATTCTTCAAAATGTCATTTCAGAATATTTATGTTGTTCATTTTATCCATCCTTGCACAATAAAACAATACTTCTACTTCCTATTTCTTGGTAATCATTGGCAATGATCAGGGTTCTTCAGGGTATTTAAACAGAATTTACTGCACATTTCACAGCTATACTGGCAAAAATATGTGACTACTAGAATTTAGGAAAATATATTTATTTAATCCAAGGCCTTGATTCCCACCATTCCGCAAAGTTAGCGATAATTATTTCCTAATTTCAGTATAAATTGTCAGGTTGGGACGGGTTTAACTGAGTCGACTAATGTTACTTTCTTTGCAGCTTGGGCAGTTAACATACAAACACAATACAGTGAACATGTTTATGACAACATAACTTAAGACCACATGTCAAATTTAATACATTTTAAAGACTTTTTAAGGTATTAAATATAGATTTGTAAATTCAAGGCTTTTAAGAATTTTTAGCACCCCGTGGGAACCTTGATTATACTATTGTAAACCATGTAGTAAAAGTTCAGTCATCAACTTCCTGTTCTCTCCGAGCCTAATCAGTCTTTATCCAATCACATGTTTAATAAATGTTGTGTCTTCAGCTCTTATTCCTGTTTGGTGGGGGCTTTTCTCCTCTCCTCCACCCCCCTCAGTTCTGTTCTGTGGTCATACTTTAACTCACGTTCTCATCGCTAACAGTGTCAAGGCTTCAGGGAACTTTTCTCCATAGCTGTAACTTCGACCCAACACATCCTCTCTGTATAGTTGGGGTTTATGTACCAAAGTCCATGAAACTTCAGTTTACCAGACAGTGTCTATCCTATCAAACAATCTTTGTCTTTAAGGTTCATTTTTATTTACATTGTGAAATAAAAAACACAAAATAATTCAGTGGGTTTTTTTTTTTTCAACCTAATTTTACTGATTTTATCATTAGAATTGTGTTCATTGTTTTCAAGTGTTTGTCATGTTTTGACCATAAAGAAATGTTTTATACTCATTAACCACCTGGATTCTTCAACTTTCACCCACTCTTTAAATAATAAAGAAATAATAATTTAACATTTTGTGTAATAACTATTTATATCAACTACTATGAAGTTGTTTTTTCTTCTTCTAACATTCATGTTATATTTACCTTTGTGTCCCCCGTGGCATCCCCAGTAGAGGGCAGTGTTTCCAGCTTTATCCAGCCCGTTGATTCCCACTCTGTTCTCCACACATTCCCTCAGCCAGCTCAGGTTTCCTGTTTAAACACACAAATATGTGCAGAGCACACAAAAAGTCCAATGAAGCACATTACAAATAAAACAGTGTCACTATTTTTCAACAGAGGAAGAAAAAAAAAAGAAAGAAGAGGCATTGGATCATCGACTAACTGCTGAAAATAAAGATGTGTCGCAAAAAATATAAATAAAAATGTGTTTACAGTTGTTTTACCTCGTTTGGCTGCTTCATGCATTGGATTGTCAATAGACTCTGCATGTTCACCCACTGCAAAAACACAAAATAGTGTTAACAACAAAGTTTTGATGATTGACTTTACAGATTATAAATGCCCTGTATGAAGAATCGCTTTATTCACTATATCTGTGTCAGCAAATAAGTTAGATCCATTGGAAAATAAAGTGCTGATTAATATTTTTCAGCTGCAACAAGTTCTTTAACTCCGAGTAGCTTCACATTTCCTAAACAATCATCACTATGGCATAAAGGACACCACGGTGAACATGTCCTGTAGTCAAAACTAAAGGAGGTCCAACAAAATACTTCATGTGAGATGAGAAGCATATGTTGTCTACTCACCATAATTACTTGGAATTAGGCCTGTCCTCCCTCTGCAGGTCCCCTTCCACCAATTACTATCACTCTACAGACAATGTGAAGACAACACAAGACCATTAACACAGCAAAAATCCTCCTCATTCATGAAATATAGACTCGCTTGTGCATAAACCAACCAGAGGTAATGGTGAAAATGTTTTTATTTGTTCTTTCATACAAAGAAACATTACATCAATGTTAACTAAATATCTCAAACGTTTACATTAGTGACAATAGTGGAATGTGATTTGCTATTTGTTTTACTACAGGACAGTACTCAAGTAATGACAGCACTTCTATCATCACTTATCATTACTATGACGTCAAACTAGGACAACCTTTTCCTACTGCTCAAGTGGCTTTACTGCCTTGGAACAACGATATCAATTTTAGTATTGATTATACATTAATATGATACTAAATCCCTTTGTTTTTAATTTCAATAGGAAGCTGTTTTATGATGAATAATGAATGACACACATTACATTACAAATCCGACTATCATGTTTCTGTTAATTCCCTCTGCCACAAGTCAAAGTCAACTCTTTCATCGGTGTCAGATGAGGAATGTAAAAAGTCCCAAAATTCGGGACTTAAGTCATGTGACACAAACAAGACAGACTTACTGACGAGTGTTGGAAGAGTTTTATAAATACATAAAAAGGAATCATAACTTGCGAAGAACACAAGATTGAATCCAAAGAAAGAGGAACAAAAAACGGAAGAAAAAGTGCAGATTCAGGATAGACTGGAGAGAATATTCTAAATATACTTACTGTGTCAGAGATGTACAAGACGTCTCCTTCTTCAAAGTACAGCTCATCAGGCTGAAAAATTAAAGAGTCAGTATTATTTATATCATCGTTAGTTCTACTCATACTTCTGTAGTCTGAGCTGGTTAAGTTATTCTGCACTGTCTGGCCTTAAGATTACTCTGTGTTTCACTTCACCACTTTTCTTTTTCTTCTTCCTCTTTTACCAATACATGTCACAGGCAGGACAAGGACATATTTATACTAAAATGCTTTAGTCATATCCAGAAATAGAGTTTAAAACACTGACCTGTTTCGGCCTCATAGTCACTCTTTAACATTGACGACACTAATTAAAAACGTACTGTTCAGCAGCTTAACATAAACAACTTGAACGCATGTCTGCATATTTTTTTTTTGTAAGTAGAAAAATGAGAAAGAATCAGAAAAGCAGCACATCTTAAACCAACAGCCTTACCGTTCTGGGCTCAAAGGTGAATAATGCTCTGAACACCTTCACTTGGCCTAGAAAACAGAAAGTACAGAGCGTGTGTGTTGGATGGAAGTTTGAGTTCATTTGTGGCTCATCAGCATCATCCCTGTGTGCATGATAGTAACCATGAACGCAGCACAGTGAGGTATAACCAACCACATCTTCTGCCACTTCACAGTCCGGCTCAACTCCCTGTTCAGTTTCACTACAATAAACGTGTATAAGCAGAAGTGCACTGTGGTACTTTACACAAGTCTATAAATCACAGGAAAAAACAACCACCCAGCTCCAACTGTACATAAGCACCAACAGATAGGTATTTTCACTCATTTTAAACAGGAAGTGAACCTGCCACAAGACTGAACGTGATATTTATCAAGATATAATTGTGATATGCTGCTCTTGGTCGTTCACTAAAACAGCTCTTCTACACTGCACATATTAAACTCGGTGCATGAACAGAGAAAAGCAGATCTGGTCTCTGTTTGCAGCCCTGTGAAACCTTCCCCCAGGGCTCTGATGGCTCACAATCAAGCCTGCCGTTGGCTGGGTCGCTGCTGGAATGCTACCAGAGTGGTTGTGGCTTTACCCTAGAGCTGAACGAGTTCATGGAGACCTAGAAAGAGCTTAAAAGAACAGTGACACTATGGCATCTCTTTGTATTTAAAATCATTTTACCATTTAGCCTATACATTACTAGCACCAAACCAAACCTTTAGTTATATATATATATACACCTGTTGTGTATATACAACAAACGCACATGGTTTACTAAACAGAGAAATAAGATGGTGTTGTTTTAGTTAACCAGACTAAATCCTGCTAAGCTCAGGTGCAAAGATAATAAAATTCACAAGATTTGCATCTGATTTGTGGGTAAACATCACGTTCCCTCCACTGACTTCCCTGTGACAGCTTTGTCCTGCATGACACATCCTTGTTGGAGATGTGAACACTCACACTATTCTTAGAGCTGGTAACCAAACTTCATTTTTAAAAAAAAATATTTAAAATGCTAACATACTATCAGACATTGAAAAACGCTTGTCATTTTTTGATAAGGATTGATCCATTTCAGTGTCAGGACAGGAAGCATGTGCAAAAGGGTTATTTATTTATTTATTTTTTTAAATACATTTTTAATAATGATGATATTCATAGATACCCATTAAACATTTGTTGTAAAACTGCTTTGAATTTATAAAAGTGAAAAGGAGCTGAAAAAATAAATGTATGGAATGTATAACTGAATTTTCCTTTTGTTTAAATGGGAAATGAGTATTGACAAAAGTATCATTGAAAAACTAGCACTGAGGTCAAAATCTTAGGTCACAATAAAGATGTCAGAGCAAAGAATAATGTTTCGATAGTTGGTTTCAAACAAAATTAAAGGCTTAATCAGGCTGGATATTCTGCATTAGAATAGATGCTGCATATACACTCATATGTACACAAATAACATACTTCACACCTTTGATACACAACATCTAATCAACAGCCGAACAGAGTACATGTACTTAAAAATAAAGACAAACATGTCCAAGACCTTTACAACTATATCAACAGTTTAGTATACTGACATTAAGGATTAAAGATGCTTATTAATCACAAATTGCTTCTTTAACTAATGCACTAATATAGTTACCATTAACTAGTCCGTCATGTGCATCCTTTCTGCTGATTGCTCTGACTAACAGGGCTGCATGTTGGCCTGCTGCTCTAAACTCTGGGTTTCTGTTGAGCTAACACACTGTCTCAGTGTTTCCAAATGAGCAGGGCTGAGCTGCTGCTGCACAAGCCCAGCTCTGTTTAACGCCACATGTCTCCTCTGCAAGCCCGATCATGTCGCTCAAAACACACAAAAGCCTGTGCTGACGAGTCCAGGGTCCTCTCTGAAAATGTTAAGCCTGAGGCAAATAAAAAGGTTTATTCTATCTCCAAAAATTAGACGAAAAGTGAACCCCTACATGAGTAAATTACTGCCAGTGTACTTTATCATCTTGTGGGGGGGGTTTATGACGCCTAGCTGTGTTATTTTGTTGTAATAAGAGCAGTTCTGGTATTTCTCCTCTCTAGAAAACATGTCTGATCTTGGTCTCTTTTCAATTTGACATTCCTGATTAAAGCCAAAGCACCTAAAGTGCCAAAGAATCCAAAAGATAACAGCGATGGGTCATTGTGAATAATGCAACTACGATTCATTTGATTCGCAAATTTCTGAAAACAAAACTCATTAGAGATGATCTAAGCAAAACTTGTACCTACAATAGATAGGGTTGTTAAGGTTGTTTGGCCTCTGCACGAGACACTGAATGAAACTGGTAGCCTATTTGCTTAAATATGGTTACTAAAGAATTGTGAGCTTTAGTGTTCTATGAATGATAATGACTCGCAATATCATATTACATATTGTTTGGTGTAAATCAAGATGAGGTGATAGTGGCTCATTTATTAGGTTGGTCTTGAGCCTGAATTTCTGGATAGCATGTGCTTGTGTGTCTCACTGTTGTGCATCTCCATATGAATGACACTGCAGCCTTCTGCTTCACAGGCACCATCTGTCAGGACAGACGATATCACCTGCCACCACAGCCAGGTGAGACGACCCATGAATAACCATAAGACTATGAATGATAATGACATGTCAGGTTTAGTCCACAGTTAACAGGTAACATATGCAGATATCTGAGTGTGTGGAGCTCAGGGACACAAACTGTATCTGCACTGACATATAAATGTGTGATTGGTACCGTTTCCTTTTGTTTGATTAAAATTTTCACACCTTACATCCCAAGGTGTTATGACAATGTGACCATGGTTTCAGAAACACAGAATACACTTTCTAAATACAGTAATACATTTATGATGATTCTCCGCCTGTTATAATACTATGTTTTGCTTGTTAGAAAACTGCTTTTTATAGGTTGTCTGTCAGTGGATAGATGATGAATGGATGTCCGTCAGTCCTGGTTTCATCTACAGCCTGTCTGTCCATGGGAGTGGATCTCTCCTTCACTATGGTTCTCCCAAAGATTTCTCCATTTCCCACTGGGTTTTTGGAGTTTTTTCCTCACTGAGCAGAAGGATCTAAGGACAGGGAAAGCTTGACATTGATTCATTTACTTTACCGGCTGTTTTCTGACTGATTACTTGACCATTTGTTCATTTTCATTGTGTTTTTCTAATCAATTCAACACTTTCTGTAAAGCCCTGTGAGGTGTCTTTGTTGTGATATTAGGCTCTATAAATAAAATTGAATTGAAATTCAATACGCTTAAGTTTGTGTCATTTGATACCAGTGTTAATATACTGTAGTCCATAAAGTTGGAATAATTTTATTTGCAGACACGTTCCTCTTTTTTTCATCCTATTTATACAGATTAGGAATCACATTTGACCAAGTACAATAATGATGTACTGAGTGACAACAAGTCAAAATATTTTATCCTCCCTTTATGGGCAAAAGTGTATAAAAAGGAGCACCCCCTAGAAACTATAACAGGTGCAAGTGAGATGCACTTTATAAAATGGTTTTAATTTATTTGATAACTTTTTTTCTGTATGTCCTCATTGCACAGAAACACTTCATATGTGTTCTTAATTTGCATTTAGCAAAAATAGTGTGCATATGTGCTATGATGTCCAAAGTGTGTGGGTTTCTATGAGAACATCACAAACCTAAGTCCTTCTGATTTGAAAACAGCACAAAATGAGGTGTCAGGAAATATGAGTGATGTCTCTGACCCTGCAGACTCATCATCACCTCATGACCTTTGATCCAGAGCATTGACTGGTAGCAGATTCCTGTTATTAGTGATGGAAATAGGGAAGTCACAGAGGCCTGTTGCAGAGAGCCCAGTCCTGTCACTCAACACTGAGGGCACGGTAGCACTTGAACTAAACGCACCGCAGTCCCTGTCCAGTTAATAAAATACTCCGTTTTTACACAGTAGTGCTTATGACTGACTGCCTTTGGACGGACTAGTGGATATTTCATGGAGAAAAAAAATGAAAAATCCACAAACTGGCTCACTTTACAAAGCTCAACACCCGCCCTCAGAGCTCTCATCGCCAACAAGGTGTGTAGTCCCCGCAGAGCGAACAGTTTTACCCATGTTTAACCTACTTTTACCCGCACAGATAGTCTTACCTGGCTTGGCCGGCTTAGGAGGAGGCTTCGACATTTGTGAGTCTCAAAAGTGAAATAAAACAAAACAAACACCGTGGGCTGCTTCAGGCAGATACGTCGCTCGCCTGTCAGACTTTGCTATCCCTCCCAATGAGGAAGTTCACACAAGGGCTGCTAACGCTACGCGGAAAAGTTTAACTGCGCATGTGCGAACAACCTGTACTGCTCTACGACAGACAGACAGACAGACAGACAGACAGATAGATAGATAGATAGATAGATAGATAGATAGATAGATAGATAGATAGATAGATAGATAGATAGATAGATAGATTTGTTTCTGTATTATTCAATAAAAAATAGCTTTAAAAATGTTTTCAATCAAAAATAACTCACTTCAATTAAAAAAAATATTTTCAGTCAAAGAAAAAAGGTGTTCAAATGCATATTTTTGGGGGTCTCATTTTTTTTTTTTTTTTTTTAAATTTGTTTTTAGTGAAGGTTTTTTGATTGAATCATTTTTTGGTTAAAGTTGCTTTTTTTGTTTGAATAATAAGGAACCAAATTTACCTTCATTGCAACAGATAGAAACTGAACTGAATTACTTTAGTTGACATCTTTTCAGTGTCAATACATTTACACTTTCAACATTTTTCTTGCAAATTACACATTTCTGCCCTTCATATTATGTGATTTATAAATTTAGGTGTTGGAAAAAGTGTCAATAATACAGATCCATATTTTTTTCTCTGTCATGTTGCAGTTACAGCAAACATTTTTGCAATAAATGGCCTAACTTTGTCATTCAAATGTATTGTGCAACAATACAACTTTCATAAATAAAAAATATATGCAGTAGAGTGTTTTGTTTTTTGTTTTGTTTTTTCAATAAAGTAACCACTTTGGAATAAACCCTTGTCTGTGTTTACACGTCCATTTACCTCATTGGCTTGTAGTGATATGAACAAATCATTTGTTTGTTTGTTTTGTTCATTCATGCCATACAGCTTTATCATCAGCGAAGCAAGAACCACCACAACCTCGAACCGGTCACGTGGTTTATGTGTCAGTAAAGCTTCAGACACCGTGGGTCACGTGATTAGCAAAAAGCGAATCGAAGTTCCGTTACAAAGCTCCAGTGAAAATCGTCTCATTTTTTTGGGTTACACATGCTTCGAAGCTTTGATATCACGGCTGGCATTGCTACTGGGAAGTGTTTGCTATTTTATTATATAAAAAAAAAAGTCTGATGTATTTTTATTGAGCTGAAATGAAGACAGTTATTGTGGGAGTGGGCGGGTAAGTAAATGGATTTGTGAACATTTATGTAAACATTACCTTAGAGGAGATGACGGTTCACTACTTAGTAACTCTGGAGAAACTAGATAACGCAGCTCATTTTATCAGTTTGTGGACATAAGGTCAGAGAAGTGCTGCAAAACATTAAGTGACAAATTTGACCTTTGCGATATTAATAGTTTGGAATTATTCTAAATTAAGTAGCTGTAATGTTATTTAGCTTAGAGCGGTGTCTTTAGTTGAAGTTACATTTTTTCCGACTGATCCTGAACGCAGCTCAATCAGCTTTGATAAGTGATGCTACGAACACAATCGTCTATAGACACGTGTAGGTGGAGTTTGTATGATGGAAATATGACAAAAACATTAACAGAGGAACTGACACAGAAGAAAAACTCACGAATAAAGTAAGGTAATAATAATAATAATAAAAAAAAGTAATTACAAGAGGTGACCTGATAAATCCCAGAAGAAGCTGCTTGAAACTCAGTCATTTACTCACAAATAAAATCAATAATATCACAATCTAAGCCTATATAGCCGATATATCAGCAGGTAATTCCTAAATGCAAACATGCTTTCACCATCTGAAGTATAGTATGGCAAATGTAACCCATAAAGGCCCAAACATTCACTGGCAACCAATATCATTTACTGTTAAAAAAGTTAAATAGCTGTCCATCCACTAATCCTGTCAATGTATGTAAATAATTGGTATAAAACTCAGTTTGTTACCTTTTCATGGTCATTAGATATATGACCCATTTGGATGTTCAGAAGCTTCATATTTATCATGGCAACGCTGTCATCTTTAACAACAATGATTCACCAGTAAAACCCATGAACTTGGATCAAAGACAGTGGAAGGAGACACTTGATCTATGTTCAGTTAATGATAGATTTTATAGAAAAAAAGTATCTTTTACTTGAGTTTTCTCTTTTTTGGATATTAACACTCAACTAATCTGATCTTTAATGAGTATCTACATAATCAGTACATTAAATATAGGGAAAATACCACATTTCACTTGTTGATAAATCACTTAAGAAAGGTTAAAAATAGAGAAAAAAATCATTTGGGAACTGACACAAAAGCAGCACTGGTAATGTACATATAAGAGAAAAGATGTGAAAGAAATAAAACAAAAGAGCAAATGCAGAAAAGATTCTACCTTATGGAGTTTAACATGGTTTTATAGAGGTTTACATCTGTTGTAAATCAAAGTGTAATGTTTAGACAAAATTATTTTCTCTAAATGTGCCCCCAGACTACTACTACTACTACTACTACTACTACTACTACTACTACTAATAATAATAATAATAATAGTAATAATAATAATAATTGCACTTACAATATATTGTAAATTCTGGTTGGAAATTATTAAAGTGTAAATTTGCAATATATACAATAATAGACATATGCAGTCTGTATAAACTGATCTAACTTGATACAAAAATTCTGACTTGTAGTTTTGATTTAAACTACGTTTTGCCATTTTTCTTTAGCTTATTTTAGTACATTTCTCAGTTAACTTCAATGTCATTAAGCTTCATTTGGAAGGTTAGACACTTCTTTTTCCTAGTAGCTTGCACAACCCAGCTGGCAGCATGTCAAAGTACAACAAGAGCCACAAAATCAATGCAACATGTGACACGTACGGAGGCAAACACTGATAACAGGTGGTGTTGCAGGAGTTTGCACAGTTTTCATTCATGCAGTTAATATAAATGGTATGATAGTAAAAATGTACTGTGCAATACATAAAGATAATAAATGGACGCACATACACAGATATTTGTAGTTGTTTCATAAAATGACACACTTTGCATTAGGTGTAACCAAATGAAAAACATTCACTACCCTTTGTGGTTTAGTTTTACATCTGTTTTATGTTTACAATGCCCAGCATGAATAATGAGAGATAGGAAAACTTACTTGAGGTGTGAAAATATTTTGTCAGAGTTGTCTGTCAGCGTGAAACTACTTAAATAAAAGCTAATTATTATACAAACCTATTACTGCATTTCATCTTTGCGTTATGTGGTGCTTTTCCCTCAGGATCACCAATGGAGGAAAATCCACGCTTGCTAAGAGTCTACACCAGCAGATACCCAACAGCTGCATCATTGCTCAGGATTCTTATTTTAAGGTAGATCTGCTTCGCATTGAACTAGTCACAGGTTCGAGGTTGAATTTCAGATTATGTGTGATGTCAGTAAATATTTTCTGTAGGATGACTCTGTGGTGCCAGTTGACAGCAATGGATATAAACAGTATGACAGTAAGGACGCTTTATCTACTAATTCACTTTTCAACATGGAGATTAAAAAGGTTTAGTCGGGATTTACACCAAAGCAGTTGATTAGATAAAGAATAAACCTCTGTATTTAAATTAATTATTCGTAATGAAATTCGTTTGACTTCTGGTGTATTATTTAACTATATAAAACTGTTGGGTTCTCTATTTTGTATTTTGTTCATTAATCTTTTATGTTGTGAATCTAAATCCTGGATAGATGACAGTAACCATTAATGGAGTGAAAATATTGGTGTTTAGTGCTTGATGCTCTCCACATGGATCAGATGATGAGTGATGTAAAGTCGTGGCAAAGAGATCCTGAGTGGTTCATGAGGGAACAAGGCCTAACGCCTCAGCAAACATCATCATCATCATTTGATGAAGAGGTGTATGTGCTGATAGTGGAAGGCTTCCTGATATTCAACTACAGGTACATGCACATTTGATTTATTGATTGGTTGATTGATTCATTGATATGTTTTTGGGGGTGGTAACAAGTAAAACAGGGTATGAAATTTTAAGAATAACAAAATAAAACCAAAAACAACAAGTGGTGCCTCGTACAACAAACCCCGCCCCTCGCATGTATTGTAGCTTATTTTTATATCGATCCAGCTGATGTCATCACATCATTTGCCTTTATATATGTGCCATGTTTGAAGTACACTGAAACAAAATGTATGTTTTTATAGACATTTGAAATTTCACCCATAATAGGTAAATGGAGAAAAACGATAAAAAAAAAAAGTGTTAAACTTTGACCCACTTTTCCCAAAATGTAACCATGCATGTGTTCTGTTTCACTAGTAATCTGTAAACTTAATTTGCTATGAATTTAGCTCCCACGTAAGTGGAGAGCTATATGTATTTGTGTCGTTTCCGAAGCCGCATCCGTCCGCCTTGAACTTTTGACTTTAAATATTGCAGATATATTTGTTACTATAGAACACATATAGTAATTAATATGTGGGCTTTGCATTGGTGACCTTGTATTTGACCTTGACCTGTTTTTTCAAGGTCAAATACA
>JAPSES010000219.1:12831263-12863451 GCA_029822895.1 Maxillicosta whitleyi
GGGGGATCGAAGAACCCCCAACCTCCACTGGTCTGTTTATAGCTCTGACGGAGGGGGCTGGGGGGTGAACTCTGAACTTTTCTGCCGTCAATCTCAGTCAGATCTATAAGACTGCCGATAGAGAGAGGCATCCTCTCTGACATTATATAAGTGGGGAATTTGGGAGTTTAAAGGCAAGGTCAAAGTGCTGAAATGCAACGGGGAAACTGTAGCCTTGACTGCGGAATCAGACTATTCTTTATGTCAAGTTATTTCTGATTGTCTGCTCACTGCTGCCCTAGAATATGTAAGTCTGTCTCATCGGTGGGTTGCAGGTTGTTTAGCAACATTGCTCCGCCATGGGGGGAGGTTGACAGATATTTGTGTCATTGCCAGTTTTGTGCTAAAATTAGTTTTTCCTAGAAAATGTAACATACTCATTGATCTTTAAAGATTTAGTGTGTGTGATTTAGTGACATCTAGTGGTGGTATTGCTACTCACTGAACCCCCCCATCCTTAATTTACGGTGCATTGCAAAAAAAAAACACGGAAAGTTATTTATTAGAAAAACATCGTTTATTTCACCTGTTGCAGACTTTTTAGTTAAGTTGATTAACTCGGGTCTACACTTTAAGATGATTGATAATATCAATTCATGTAATTCAACATGAAATTCCATCCCGTATAAATATAAAAAGGAGAAGTACATTTTGAGATACGTAGAAATGTGGTGCAATATGGTGAATTATAAATAACTCATTACAAGGTAACGAAAGCAGTTATTCTTGCAAAACTATTATTAATGTTCAATACCAATTCGACTATCTAAACTTGCAAAACAGACCTTTATTAGTACAATATAACATATGTGAAGAAATATATATATTGTTTTTTCTTCTTCTTTTTACACCATTTGATAACATAGATTAAAACATTAGCACCTTCCCAGACTTTCTCATTTGCCTAAATCCACAATAACAGGTTGTGAACTGATTTCTGTGTAGAATACTTGGATTTAATTTTCTGTGAACATTCATTCTTTCTTCTAAATACCTCTTTTCTGCTCTTGAAACAGGGTGTAACATCAACCCTAGCTACTGTTAGCTTAAAAAATGCAGCCCACTAAAATCAACAAATTACCAGTAGTCTCCATACAAACAAAAATACTGTTTAATTGTTACACACAAAAAGGAAATGACAGATTTTAACATTAAAACACACTCTGAAACGCTTTAATCCATTTCTATCACCTAATGTTAAGCTAAAAATGCAAACTTGCTAATGGCTAATAACACTTAATGTAGAGATTTTCATTGGCTAACCCTGTAGTTAGTATTGGTTCCTTAATTCATTTTATTTTATTTTATTTATGTTTTTTTTTTTTTTTTTTAATAAGCTCCAGTGCAAGTGTTTTTATATCCTCACAACTAAATCAATTTCAGGATATTTGATGTTTAAGTAAGTAAAGTGCTAGCTAGCTAGCTCATCAGATGTCACCATTAATTTTCTAAGCTGCAGTTGGATTTTACACACTTATCTCTTGTTTTGAAACCTTTAGATCATCTGAACTCATTGTACTGAGGAATAAATACGACCCAAAACAAGGCTGTAAATGCTGTAAAGTGAGCAGGTGTATTTTTGTGTCGTCATGATAGCATTTAGCTGTTGGTTAGCAACCACTTGTTTAACCCTTGTATGGTGTTTTGGGTCTGTGGGACCTGTTTACATTTTTTATTGAAAGAAAAAGGATGAGCAATTCTTTGTTTAATGAATTTTTTCTTCTCATATTTTGATTATATTACATTTTATTTAAAAAAATAAAATAAAATGAATATACTTTAATTCATAAAAGTGATCTAGCTAAGGCAAATATTAGACATATATGCTTTTTATGTTGCCTGTAATTGGGATAAAGTAAACATCCTTTGAGTATTTTAACGTAAAATTATTATTTGATTATGTTAAATTAAAAAAACACAAACACTGGGTCAATAACACAAATATGAACACCACACACGGGTTAATATTACCTGCCTTGTGCAGTTTCTACAGAGGAGTTTGACCTTTCATAGTGTGAACAACAAACTCTGGACTCTTAGAAAACTATTAATAGAAGACCTGCTTTCTTCTTCCATCTGAAACCTGCTCGACAGCTCTTTGCGGTGTGACCTAAAAGCTGTGTCTTCAACGTCCTTGTGTCATGTGAACTTATTGTCAACCCCACACAAAGCTGTTTCCCAAACCCTGTAACTGCTCATAAGAGTTTTGCCAAAAACTCCATGCTGTCAGCAGATTATTAGTGTTGAGCTCAGCAGTGGATTTGCCTGACCAACATGTGCAGTACAGGAATGGTGACATGTAAACCAGGGCATTCCTTACTTCCTTGTATTATCTAGATCCTCTTCTGACACTACATATATAACAGACGCTTCAGATTCCTTCACGAAACTGTGCTTTCTAAGACCTCAGATGCTTCTTTAATTTTTTAATTTAATTTTACTTTTTTTTTTTACTGGGTCAATCCTTTTATTATTTGCTGGTGAGAACATGTTCAACACAGCTTTTCTTGGATTTCTATTTTTACTTTCTACCTGTTGCGTCTCTTCTGTGAAAGCCATGCCGACTACACTCAACAGGGAGACCCTAAATGACAGACCTGTGATCGGTAAGTGAAATATAGCTTAAGTCTAAAAGAGGAAACTGTTGTTGCACTTAAGGTGTGTCTTCACGGCGGTTTTTTTTTTGTGGTTTTTCTTACGCAGGTATTTTGACTCAGCAGGTTTCAGATGAAGCCATGAGACCGTACGGTAGGACCTACATCCCTGCAGCATATGTGAAGTATATTGAGTCTGGGGGCAGCAGAGTCATGCCTATCAGGTATTGTATGACTTTTGCTGACTCATAATACTTAACTGACATACAACTTCAAAAAAACCACCACAGTTTGGAAATAGTGTAAGAGCGTTACCAAGTTATTTAACCCATAAAGACCCGGTGTTACTTTTGTGTCACTTTCCAAATGTAATTTAACCTTTCTTAAGAGATTTATCACCATTTCTTAAATAACATTATGTCTGTATTTTGCATTTTATAGTAGTAGAAATCAGGTACTTTTCTGTATTTAATTCATCGATGTTCATAAAGGCTCAGATTAAAGTTGAGAAACAGAGAAAACTGAAGAAAAAGTGACTTTTTCAGTAAAATATATCATTAACTGCACATAAACCAAGCATTATCATCCACTGTCATTGATGCAACTCCATGGGTTTTACTGGAGAATCAATGTTGTAGAAGAAGACGGTGTTTCCATGGTAACTGCAGAGCCAAATGGGTCATATCTCATGACCATGAAAAGACGACAAACTGCATTTTACACCAATTATTTACATGGATTAATGGATCAACATGTATTAAACAGTTTAGATAAGTTAATCCTTTTGGTTGGTGATGGATGTTTGGGTTTTTATGGTTTAAAGAAGGAATATTAAATAAGACTTAACAGGAAATAACCATGTATTGATGTTTAGCTTCATTAAAATCAGATTTTTGCTGTGAAGTGGAAAGAAGAAGTGGTTTTTGTTACCTGTTTTCTTTGCCTCTTTAACAACTGCTGTAGTGAAGTAGAAAAATGTCAAATATGTAACTATTATTTACTTCCTGAACCTCTCACAGGCTAACTCTTTCCACTGCTGATTATGAAAATATCTTCAAGAAGATAAACGGGTAAGCTCTATGACGTTATATACATGCCTTTTCAGAGTAAATATACACATTTATTTTTATTTTTATTGAAGCATAAAAGACATAACATTTTCCAGTCACATCAAACTACCACATATTCGTCATAGTGTACACATAAAATAAATAATTAAATAAATATTCTCCATCAACACAAGGGTCAATGAGGCTTATATATTTTTGATTTGTCTCTGTCCCACTTTCTTAGGGGTTAGAAAAGATTATTTTTCCCTTAAACATCCCGAGAGAGAACGACATGGACATACAGTATCTAGCTTTGTATAACATTCAATAGAGAAAGATTACGAGCATTATTAATACAAACTGAAAATAAAAAATAAAACAGTAAAATCAGTTAAAAAGTTAAATGTAATCGTCTCCTTTTATATCACCATGGTAAGATTTGGCATGTATAGTTGCATTTAATTTTCCCATTTTCTGCAATGTTTGATGAATATTTCTACTTTTAGATTATTTTTTTTCCCATTTTGTGTTATTTGAACCCATTGCTGAACATTTGGCTCATCTTTTACCATCCTTTTTTTTTCTTTTTCTTATTGCTTTTTTCCAAATGAATATTCCAGAGATATTCATCTATTTTCATAGCAGGTGTTTTGAGTCAGAGGGAATGTGCGTTTTACACATTTCTAACCGTCTCGTGTCTGTTTAGGCTGCTGTTCATCGGAGGAGCGGTAGACTTGGAGAAATCGAACTATGCTCGAGTGGCAAAGATTTTTTACAAGCTTGCTCTGACGGTTTGTACAGCAGAACATTATTTTCCTGCTTTCTCGCTGCAGGGGCTGTAACTGTCTGTCATCTGTCTAATAAATCTGTCCTTTAAAATATATAATGTCCTCCTCTGGTATGAAGTCTGATAAAAGGCTGAAACTGACAGTAAGACGTCACGTTTGGTGAAACACTGTCCATAAATACAGTTTTTTAAGTACTGTTTAATAGTCTTCAGGTGTTTTCATTCCACTACTATTTGTTACCTTAGTCTCATAAAATGTGATCACTTTTTCAGACTTTTTTGTCTCTCCAGAACCTAAACTTACAAATATACTCTATGAGTTATCATGGATATTTACTTTTATTAACTTTTTTTGTCATTTTCATCTCATTTGATCTTACTCTTTTTTCTTTTTTTTTTTTTTTTACATCTTTTTTTGTCTTATTTTGTCTTCAACATCATTTTTTATTTAATCTTATGTCATTTACAGCATTATTATTATTATTGTTGTTATTTTGGGTGATGAAGGGGGTACTGTTCACCATTGCGTTTTTACATAGTTTTGTTAACATTAATAAACCTATTATCATTATCAATGATCTTATTGTTGGTATATATTTTTGTCTGATTAAAGCTCAATTTTAACACAACTTGACCCATTTCAGGCCTTGAACCTAAGTTTTGGAACTTCAACCCAGGAGGATATGAACACATTAAAACCTTACCCCTGTTTTTAACTCCATAATGACAAAATTCCTTCATAATCAAGACATTATCCAAAAGATATGTTAGACATGTTATCCGAAATATGTAACTGAACTATAAAAGCAACATAAGTATGTGAACAGAAAGACTTTTGGGTCAAATTTTTACTTCAGTTCTTTCAATATATCAACTTCTTCTGCTGGTCAGTGTATAAAGGACAAGCGTTTCTGCACAAATTAATGTCATAAGTGGTGTTTGTGTTTCAGGCAAACAATGCTGGAGACTTCTTTCCTATCTGGGGAACATGTATGGGCCTGCAGCTTCTGACTGTTCTGGTGGCTGGTGAAAGTCTAATGACAAACACCTTGGCTGAAAACATTGCGATGCCTCTGAACCTCACAACAGGTTAGAACTTCATCCAAAATAATCCATAATGAAGTCAGTGACAGGATGGACTTTAAGGTAAAAATGTAGAAATGACTTTAATGCATTGTTTTTTTGAGGACTTGGTCTTTAAATATTACTATATGTCAGGAATGGTAGCAGGAATGTGAGCTTGAGTGTGAAAACTTCCTTAAAATATGTAACATTCTCACTAAAACGTATTTTATTCTTATCATATATTGAATGAATAGTTTAATAACAAATAAAATAAAGTCCAGTCACTTAACCCTTCTTTTGCGGTGACACCATTTGATATTTTTAGCTGTGTTAAGGGTTACTATTGTTTAGAAACGGGTGCAAATTTCATGAAAACAGCATAAATGCAACATGTACATTTTAACAAATATAAAAATGAGACTGACCAATGTAAAATTATTTTTTCCTTTTTTGACTTTTTGGTTTTTTTAGTGTTAACAGAGTGCAAAACAGTAGCAAAACAACTGGTGATTTACTTTTCCCAAAATGTAATCAGATCTATTTTGGGTCCCCGTTAAATGGTAAATGGACTGCTCTTATATAGCGCTATATCTACCTTTTTTGTACTCAAAGCGGTTTACATAGGCCTCACATTCACCCATTCACACACACACTCATATACCAGTAGACGGCTACTATGCTAATCTACCATGCAAGGTATTACTATGCCAGACCTACTGGGAGCAATTTAGGGTTCAGTGTCTTGCTCAGGGACACTTCGACATGTGGACAGTAGGAGCCAGGATTTGAACCGCCAACCCTTTGGTCATTGGACAACCTGCTCTACCAACTGAGCCACAGCCACCCTTAAAGTGGAAACAAAATTTGGTATGAATTCAACCAATAGTTTTGCTGTTAGAAAGTTAAAAAGCAAACAAAGAAACAAACCAAACCAAAAAACATAAAAAATTAAAATAAAAATACAAAACATAACAACAACAACAATAATAATAATAATAAACATATAATAATAATAATAATAATAATAAAAATAATAATAATAAACATTCCAGTAATACATTTTCTTGGTCTGAATTTTTACTTAAAGATCTTTTACAAAATGTGCATTTCCAACCACTAGGTGTCAGTAGAGATGAAGCAGAGGACTTCTCCAAAACTTCACCACAATAGACAATCCATGTCTTTATGTAAATGTAGCTGCTGGGTGAACCCTTAGGATTGGTTTTCATTGTTTATAACTTCTTTTTCTCCTTACAGATGCCTATTCTAGCAGGATGTTTGAGGGTTTCTCTATTGAATTTCTGAGGGCTTTGACCCAGGAGCCTCTGACTGGTAATTTTCACCACTATGGAGTCACAGTGAAGGTGATTAATTCTACTTATAGGTATTATTTTCACTTCCTCTGTTGGAGTTTTTATGTTCTCATTTTATCCAATTTCTCAGTTACTTCAGCATGTTTGTGTTACATCACACCAAAACCTGCAGCATACGAACCGGGACTAAAAACTCCAACGTTTCAAATGTGCTTACAGAATTTTGAAGAAAATGAGAAGCTGCAGAGTTTTTTCTCCGTCCTGTCTTCAAATATCGCTGTGAATGGAGCTCACTTTGTCTCAACCATTGAAGGTTGCACACCTGAGAGATCATTTACGTTTAGATTCATGAAAACACATCAGTTATTTCCAATAATTACATTTTCATCCTTCATGCCAGGTAAGAAATATCCCTTCTACGGAGTCCAGTGGCATCCAGAGGTGAATCGTTTCCAGTGGAACAGTGAAATGAACTTTCCTCACTCGCCTCATGCCATTCAGTTATCCTCTCGGCTTGCAGAGTTTTTTGTAAACGAAGGTAAGCAAACGATCAGTCAATAATATAATTAGTTTACAGGGAGAGATTCTATTTCCTTTTTTGGCCCCATAGACCCCAATGTTAATGAAAATTTCAAAGTGATCCAGAATCCAGGATTTCTTCCAGATCACCCCCAAAAGTTAGTCATTTCTTCCTTGTGCCATTGGCAACAAATCCTGAAAATTTCATCAAAATCCATCCATAACTTTTCGAGTTATGTTGCACACAGACAAACAAACAAACAAATGCCGGCAAAAACATAACCTCCTTGGTGGAGGTAATAAGGATGAGGAAAACACTCTTAAAGGGGCTGGTCTGTCCTTAGAGAAAGTGGAGGTACTTGAAAACATTTGTCTGTGAGTGGACATCAGGGTTCTTGTCATTTGATTCTGTGCAGATATGGAAGGATTTGTTGTGGCAATAGTCCTGTTGATTATAACCTGATCTTTATCAATACATCGTCATAATTTGCATTTTGGTGTTAAATCAACTGGATAAACTCAACAGACAAAATATTAAATCACAATATCTAACATTACCCTAATAGAGGAAGTTACAAAAGAAACAGATTTTGACAACATATTTATTTTCTGTCAAATGAAACATTGGCTTTGTTTTCTCATCTATGGTTGCCATGGTTACATCAAACTTTTGCTTTCTGTAGGGAGAAAAAGTTTACATCATTTTGACAACCCTGAGGAAGAGGCTGCCTCCTTGATTTACAACTACACGCCTATGTTTGCGGGAAACTTCACAGCCTATGAGCAGGTCTATTTCTTCTGAGCTCATCCTGTGTGTCACCGTCTGCATCTGAGAAACAACAATTACAGAGTCTGCTGGTTTTTAGTCACAAAATCTACTGACCATGTGTTTCTACAGAGTATGTTTTGTTTTTTTTGTTTTTTTTGTTAATTTATTTTTATTGTTGTTTTGGATTTTGTACAACACAAACATATGGGATATTTGGGTTACACTGACCATAAAAAACCTTTGTGACTAACATTTGGTTTTAGTAATGTGATATTGAAATGATATTTTTTTTTCCATTTCTCCCATTTATTTTGATATTCCTCCATCTGTGGGTCAGAATCTCCATCTTCTGCAATTTGTAGCCAGTTGTTAGTTTGAGGAGATTCTAATCTGCAGCATTTTTTTTTTTTTTTTTTTTGGTAATAGCCTTTTTATAGGCTAATGGAATTGTAAACAGATATCTATTGTTTTTAATTGCATTACCAATAATACATCTGAACTACATCACCAAACATGTTTTATGGATTGCATAACCTAACATCTTAACAACTGTTGAATGTACATTATCCCAAAATGATGCAAATTTAGGACAAAAGACATACATGATTTACATCGAGATCTCTACATTCCCTCTAACAAGGTTGAACTCTGGACATATTTATCTGTAATTTTAAAAGTTATGGAAAATGTAATTATATTTTTCCTCCTCTGAGACATACAGAGTAATTTTTTTTTAATTTTAATAATACCATGCCATGCCCTACCATACCATCTTTATTCATAAAGCACTTTAAAAACATTACAGTTGGCCAAAGTGCTGTACATAAATCCTAATGATAATTGATGGAGTTTTTTGTATCAGCATTACCTTTGTGTTTGACATTAAACTGCATGTTTGTACAAAAAAACATTTACAGTAAAGAATCTTTTATATGAGACTATCACTACTTCAGCTTTAACAATAACTGTTGTGATTTCAGAGCAGTTTACTGACATGTATGTTTCTGTCGTTTATAAGGCTGAACAGTTGTAGCCTTCGCAGTAGATCACATAAACATGCCCTGCAGTGTCAGACTGATTGATGTTCAGCCTTTTTCAATTCGCCTTTTAACCCATAAAAGACCCAGTGCTGCTTCTATGTCACGTACCAAATTATTTTTTCTCTATTTACCCTTTTTTAAAGTGATCTATCCATAATTACTATAATATTATCCTCTATAATTTGCTTTTTTTCCCCAGTGAAAATTGGTATTTTTCCATATTTAATTTGCTGATAATGTATGTTCATAAAGGCTCAGGTTAAAGTTGAGATTTGTTATATCAGAAACATGACAAAGCTGAAGAAAAGTGACTTTTTCAACAAACAATGTAAAAACTAATAAGTCCATTCACTGTCACTGATTCAGTTTTGTAGAAGATGACAGTGTTTCCATGTTCACTACGCAGCCTCTAAATGTCCAAATGGGTCTTAACTGATGACCATGAAAAGATAGAACACTGTATTTTACACCAATTATTTATATATGTTGATAGGATTAGTGGTTTGGAAAATATTAAATATTTTAGATCAGTAGATGGTTTTGGTTGCCAGTGGGTGTTTGGGTCTTTATGGGTTAAAGTTGGTGCAAACATCTACTGTGTACTTGACATGAGGGTCTTTTCAATGCTACCACATTCAATATTTTCTATCAATCTCATCTTCCCAAGGTTAAGAATGAACGGACAAGCTCAAATAATTAATTTATTCGTTCCAGTTGGCCGTTTTATACAAGAAAATTGATCAGAGTGTAAAAAAAAAAAGTCAGATATTGATTAGAATTCTCTGATACAAATAAACAAAAACAGAAGAAAAACATCTAGTCCTTCATGGGAACCAGTACACACAGTTATCTGATAAAAGTCAGCGCTCCAAAGTTTAACTGTAGCTGTAGGAAAGCTGCAGAGAAAAGCAAACATGTATGTGTTTCCATCCACGGTGGTGCATATCAATAATAATGTCAGGTTTTAACTGCATTTCAGTGAAAAGTCTGGGATCAGATTGAAAAAAAATAATAAAAAGTCATCAAGATCCTGAGATGTATTTTTTTTAAATTGAAAATTCACAAAAAAAACCAAAAAAAAAAAATTGCTGGAAATGCACATTATTGCAGTGAAACTTTATTGACTCCTTTTGTATTTTCTTGAGAGTGACTGAAGTGTTTTTAGGATCATAATACGTCAGAGTCTCAGTTTGTTTCTGAAAATTGTATTTTTCATTTGACTGTCACAAGATTTTTTTTTTTTTTTTTTGCAGTAAAATGAATATAAGATAAGATACACTCTAAGAAAAGCTGCAGACCAGTGCCATTTAATACTTAATTTGTTCATTTTTGTTCGTATTGTTAATCTGGTGCTTATTTTACCTGTATATTTCTATGAAGATTTTTATTTTTAATTTTTTTTTTTATGTTTCCTTTACCTTTAGACAAAAAAAAACAATGTATTTGTATAGCACAATACCTTCACAGGGCAATTCACAGGGCTTTAGAAAAATGGAAAAGAGACAGATTAAAAACACACAATTACAATTAAAACATAATCATTAAAACACAAATAATAATCAATTAAAATTAGGGCTGGGAATATTAATGCATTAATCACGATTAGATTAATGTAAATTGTGATTGCGAATATTTTTTAATCGCGATCAGAGTTTGCTGGCATTTTCCGCACTTCTACCATCCACATGCAGCTCCTCTGGTTGTATTAATTAAACTAATTGTCAGTTGAACGCGCTATTTCGAGTTTGCTATTCTTTTATTCTTTCTACGCATCCGTA
This sequence comes from Maxillicosta whitleyi, assembly GCA_029822895.1. Classification (NCBI taxonomy): domain Eukaryota; kingdom Metazoa; phylum Chordata; class Actinopteri; order Perciformes; family Neosebastidae; genus Maxillicosta; species Maxillicosta whitleyi. The sequence goes on from JAPSES010000219.1 coordinate 12,842,217, forward strand.
GGCAGCTCGAGTGGAAGCTTTCTTCTGTTCATTTCTTTACAATTTCTCAAAGTAGCCAGTCATTCATTCTTAATACTTGTTTTCCTTTCTCTACACTCTTTTTGAAAATAAAAAATGCCCAAAAGGTAAATTCTGCCTTTGTTTCTGTCTTCATTTTATTCCGATTTAAGACACTTAAAATACTTTGCATTGTGGGTTTAACTTTAGAGTTGAACGGTCTTACTGCAAAATATCAATTTTACACATCAAGATTAAAATCAAGATTAATCGCGATTAACTATGAAATTTCTGAGATTAGTTGCGATCAAGAAATTAATCATTTGACAGCCCTAATTAAAAAAGAGTAAAAGAGAAGAGTGCAGATGCTTTATTATTCATAACTTAAGCATGCCATCCTCACTTTTTTGCGTTTTCTAGTGGAAGGAAAAGCACAAACTATCTGTGTAACAACAGGATGGAGCCAAATCATAGAATCCTAAAATATTTTCCAAATGGTTGAAACATTTTTTCTGCTTAATAACATTTGTTGCCTAATATGACACAAAAATGAGATCTTTTATAAACAATAACAAGCGTGCATGTGTGTATCTGGCTATGAACTGAACTCTTTGTGTATTATTTCATGCAGACAGAAAGGACAGTCCTGGTGTGGTGTATGGAACCACAAAGATACAAAGAGTTATAAAATGTGGAATATATCAAGGCTCTTATCTGCATCGCTGTGCTCGCTGTTCTGTTTCTGCACAGTTGTGTTCAGTCACTGAAATAAACAGTTTTCTTTGTTATGCACTGGAGACACACTGGTGTTGCACGGCTAAATAAACCTATTGTTCCTTGTATGAGGACGTCATTTTATTAGAGCTGACGTCTGGTTTGCTTATCAGGTCCCGCTGACCCGAAATGACTTGAGAAAATAAGAAAGTACAAACAAATCAAAACTAGCGTGAAAGCTTAGATTAACCCTTAAAGACCTAAACAGCTGCCGGTTTGTAAAGTCATTTACTGATCTAAAATGTTTAATAACTTTTAATCCACTCATCCTATCAATACATGTAATTAATTCACATAAAATCCAGTTTCTTAGCTTTTCATCGTCAACATGGAAACATCTTTTATTCTTTGGCTTTTAACACCACGTGACTTGTGTGGTCCTATGTGTTATTTTATTTATTTGTTTATTTTTTATTGATTTTAGTACTTTTAAGTATTTGATTTGATTGTTTTATTGAGAGCATTGTTGTAGTTTTACATATTTGTTATTTTTAGTTGTTTTGTTGTTTTTATGGTGTGCAGCACTTTGGAAACATTCTTGTTGGTTAAATGTGCTGTAGAAATAAAATGGATTGGATTGGATCATCATTGTCTACATCTTTGATTCTTAATAAAAAAAAAAAAAACATGGAATTTGATAAATGACAGTTGTTGTAGACACTTATTTATGGAAGCCCATTTCTGCCAGTGAAATATATAAAAAAAAAGTTTATGCTAAGTCAAAATTATGAGATATAAAAGTCAAACTTTTGAGATAGAAAGTCAAAATTATGAGATAAAGAGTCAAAATTCTGATATAAAAGTCATAATTATGAACTAAAAAGTCAAAATTATGAGATAAAAAGTCATAATTATGAGATAAAAAGTAAAAAAATTATGAGATAGAAAGTCAAAATTATGAGATAAAAAGTCAAAATTATGAGATCAAAGTCATAATTATGAGATAAAAACTCAAAATTATGAGATAGAACGTCAAAATTATGAGATAAAAACTCAAAATTACGGTAAATTAAATATAGAAAATCATTACATTTTTACTGAAAAATGTAGAAAATGCACAAGATAATGTAATTATTACTGATAAGCTTTAAAGATTTCAAAGATTTTTATTTTGTCAATCTGCTAGATGCACAGGACATACAGAAAATTTAGATATTATTTCTCTCTCACCTTGTAATTAAAAAGCCAAAGAGGTAAAAATAGAAAAAAAAAAAAGTGTAACAGGATGTAAAGTGTATCTGCAGTGGTAGTGCAATCAGAACTGTTCTAAAGTGAACAGTATCAGATATGACAGTAACAGCAGCAGGTATGAAAACTGTAATAATAATAATAATAATAATAATAAACCACGTGGAAAAGGTGAGATATAGTGAAAATATATTAGGAAGTCACCACAAAGACAGTTAAATGTATTTAAGGGTTAAAGTATGTAAGTATGTATTTTATTTCTAATAGCAGGAGGATAAAATGACAATAATGTGAAATAGATCTGAGGAAATGTGTTTTTGATCAATGATATTGTGTGTTTCACAAGTAGACAAGACATTACAGGCTGTCAGCGTTTAACCCCTTCAGACCTAAACATCCACCATTTATCAAAACCATGTTTGCTAATTGTTGAAACATTGGTCCTATCAATACATTGAAATAATTAAAAAATGCAGTTTTGTAGCATTTCAGAATTGTCAGATATGACATTTGTGTAACATTTTCTGAAATATTGCTCCAATAAGAAAACTCATTAAGTTTGACAAATGATAGTGGTTTTAGATTCTTGTTTTTATGGTTGGTTTTGGATATATTTTGCTGATTTTTAAAAATTTATTTAAGTAAAACAATGTTGAATTTACTCTGAGCTTGTATGAAAATCTACATAATCAGTAAATTAAATATAGGAAAATACTTTTTTTTTTTTTTACTGGAAAATGCAAACTACAGTGGATAATGTTATACTAAATGGTGCTAAATCACTTGGGAAAGACAAAAAAAATAATCATTTGGAAGTTGTGACAAGAATAATTGTTGGTCTTTAACCCAAAAGACCCAAACAACCACCAATCACCAAAAGCATCAGCTGATCTAAAATGTGTACTACCTGTTGATCCACTAACAATTGGTGCAAAATGAAGTTTGTCATATTTTCATGGTCATCAGATATGACCCATTTGGATGTCCAGAGGCTCCGTAGTGAATGTGGAAGCACTGTCATCTTCTACAACATTGATTCACCAGTAAAACCCATGGAGTTGGATCAATAGCAGTGGATAGGGACTGGGTTTATGTTCAATTATTGATATCTTTGCTGAAAAATTCATTTTTTATTCACTGTTCTCTGTTTTTAAAATAATAACCTTCACCTTTTATTTTGAGCTTTACTCATCAGAACATTTAATGTTCTGAACATTTAATGTAGCAAAACACCTGATTTTTATTGAAAAATTCCAAATACAGAGCATAATATTATCATAAATGGTGATAAGAAAAAGGCAAATATGCAGAATAAAAAGTATCTTGGTACTGCCAGATAAGTAACACTGGGTCTTTATGGGTTAATGCAAAATGCAGAAGATACGAAATAAAAGGTGATTCACTCAGGAAAGGAATTAGACTAATTCTTTTGGAAGTCTTAAAATATACTTTAAGGGTTAGGACTATTTTCACAGTACGTCACGTAAAACTCATGTTCTCGGTTTTGATCAAATTCAGTCCCCAGCTGGTTTGTTAATAAATTGATGAGGCTGTCGAACATGGACCCACGCTTTAGTAAACGTTAGATGATCCGTTGCACACAGATACACACATCCCACTCAGACACACCGTCACAGCGCACGCGGACAGAGGCGGCCCGTTGATTGGTTCAGACGTACGTCAGTAGCGCATGCTGGGGGCGGGAACAGGAAAATCCAGCCAGCAGATGCTGTTGGGTCAGTGTTATGCCGTCTATTAATAATAATAGAGTCAAAATAGCCACGGCGAGAAGAGGGGAAATCCATACTTGTATTTCTCCTTTTATTTTAGAAAACAGCGAGTATGAAACAGGGTGCAGATAACGTGACAAAAACTCCAACTTTCGGGTTTTATACTCTCCATTGTAATCGTGTTGTATTTTTAGGGTTTTAGATGCTTTTGTGTCGGTCACCTTACGTATCGCGGCTCGTCTCGTGCGTTCCTCTGCGGTCATCCATCCGCGCGCAGGCTGCTGCTGCTGCTGCGGCTTGTTGGTAAACACGCATCGGATCCCGCCGGCAAGGACTCCCTCTGGTGCATTGATGCACCCGTTTCAGTGGTGTAACGGTGAGCAGTCATTTTTATATTGTGAGAGCTCTGTTAGGCCTGAAACATAACCCGTTATTTTACAGAAAGTAGATCTTGGACCCGTTTTAGAAGATTTTTTTTTAGTTTATGAGACACTTATTTTATCCAAATTAGAAGAAACACACTTCTTTAGACACTTGTTAGCTTGGAGTTGATTTAATTTATATGTCAAACAATGATGGTCTAATGAGTTTCCTTGAAACACTTTTGAGTTTTGCATAAATACTCTGTTTGCTTGACTTTTTACTCACCAGTATATTTCATAGAGAATAAGTGAGAGCAATAAAACACTCCTTATTGTGCTCACTTGAAAACATTTTCTCTCTGTGTACCATCTTGTTTACTCTGACCTTCTGTGGAGTTTCTCATTCACACTCCCATCCTTGACCTATTATCCTCCAAAAGCCAAAGTCTTTACAACTTCTTCATCTTGGTAAAACTGCTTGTTTGGGTGCATCAGCTGTGTATCAAACAAAACAAACCCCTTCATTGCAGTGAAGTGTTTGTCAGTCCTTCATTGTCATGCTCAGACCTGGTGAAGATGATGGATTACTGCTCTTTTCCTCTGACTTTGCCTGTTTTAGTGTGGCGGCCACAGCAGTCTCTCTCTGTTTCTCTCTCCTTGGTTGGACTGTTGGTAGTGCTCAGACAAGAACAATTACTCCCTTTGTGTTGCTCAATTCCCCTGCTATTCATAGAGGAAATAGTACACACACACACACACACACACACACACACACACACACACACACGCAGAATCAAAGAATGACATTCTCCTTAAAAAATGAAGGCAGTATCAGCCAGCCTCTGTTCAGCATATGCTCCCCATGTCAGTATCTATGATCATGCCATGCCTTATTTGTTCTCCAGTGTTTATGTATGACACATGCGATGCTTTTATGTATATGATAGGGAGCGTTTTTTGATCCCAACCTACTTTCTTCTTCTTCTTGAAAACCAGCAGCAGCCATTCAGGCAAGCTTGAGTGTTTCTCCCATGTGAACTCGTGAATATTTGATGGGAAGTTCTGTCTTTAGTGCGAGCAGCACAAGCAGCAGCTGCTTTGTGTGAATAGGCTGTATATAGGACAAAAACCCCAGCAGGCACCTCGTAGGAGATATCAGGGAAGTTGCCATGTTCGAGGTATTTTACAGCTTTATCAAATCACTCAGGGACTTTCCTGTCTTTTACAACAACAACAACATGAGAATGTGGTTGACAGCAGAAACTCAATATGACCGACTCAGATTCTTTGTCCTCAAATGAGAACTTTTACTTGCCTTCATCTTCTTTTTTTTTTTTTTTTGCATCTGCTACACTTGGTGCCATGGCAACGGGGCGCCTCTTGAGTGTGCCAATATATAGGTCAGTGGTCATGCAGAGCTCCACCCATAGCAAAATATCACATATAGCTGTCTGCTTTCCATGCATACAAAGGTGGTGGATGAGGACACGAGCAGCCATCCGTGCAGACAGTCGTGACATGGTAAATGCACACAAAGACATGAATACAAATGACCCAGATTTGGAGTGTGAGTCTGCAGCAGCTTCACAGGTGATTTGTGCCATCAGCTGTGCAGCGACATGAATGCAGGAGCAGAGAGATGCTACTCAACTCTTTGTGTGTTTGTCTTTGTCTCCTGATGATGTCTGTTGGACAAATTGGCTCAAAAGGCCGAAAAGGTGATGGAGAAAATTAAATCTGCCCACGGTTGCCCGTCTCCTTGTTTGCATCTGCACGTGTTGTTCGATCCGTTTGTGTTTAATTAAATAAAAAAGTCGACTGTGTTGCTGGAGGTTGATGTCTCTGTCAGCGTTTACCTCTCTATCTGCGGAGTCATTTAGCGGTGGGACTTGAATGAGGAGCCATCGATGAGCTCAGATTAATGGAGCATCACGGCTTATTCAGAATGACTGGAACTCATAGGCAGGGGATATCGATCTTCTCATACTGCAGTTTCCAATGTGAGGTGGGGGAAAAATGTCAAGTAGAAATGTCAACATATTAATTTTACTGCAGGAGTTACTAGAAATACCAAGATCAATGAAAACCTGTGACCCAAGGGAACAATACCCCTCCCAGGGAAATGAAAGAAGGAAAGGTCTTCATCAGTCTGGTCATGTGTCCTTCCACCGCTGTCAAGTCCATCTACTAAAGCACCGTGTATCTATTTGCCCTTCCCTCTGTCAGTTCAGCCCTTTTTCTGTGTATCTATGCCCCAATCCCAGCATATACATGGATTTTGAAACAAATTCCTGTTGAATTTTTAGGCCATCAAATACATGAGATGCAGATTTTGCCACGGGTTTACCAGCCTACAGAGTTCAAAAACTGTAAACAAACAAGTATAATGGCTGCGTTGATGCCTAAATGTGCAAAGATACACCACATTAATATCGCACTTAAAAACACATCAAATCAGAGGAATACAAATGTTCACTATGTTACATACCGAGTGCATTCGGGAACCATTTCGCTCTATTCTTCCCATTCTCATCTGTCTCCATCTATTAACACTAATAGGCATTCACTTTTTTTTTTTTTTTTTAAAGTTAATGCACTGATTAGTTAATTTTCTGTAAAAAAAAAAAAAAACCCTCATATTTCTCATCTTTCATCTGTCCATTCTCTACATTCTTTCTTTATTTGGAAAAGCAAATTATACAAAATTTGCTTTTCAGGTACAATTCAATGCACACACCTCAAAAGGAGACAGTGACAGAGACAGTGATCGTTGCTAATCCAAGTTTTTTTTGTAAAGAACAATTATGAGAAGTGGGTGGGACTTTTACTTCGCTTCTTCAACAACAAGATAAAACACATAAAGGTGTGTATGTTTACACTAACTTAAACAGAAATCTATAATGTAAATGTTGTCACATACACGATATATTTAATTCACAGTAATTATAGGTTTTACATAGTTTGCCCATTTTGACCAAAAGGTGAAAAAAGAAAAATATATATAAAAGAAAATATCATCTTCTCTAGAACGTAAATGTTAGCGATGCTGTTTTAACAGTGATGATTTCTCTCTCTGTACCCTCAGTAATACAAACATATATTATGAAGATAATGTTGCAGTGCTCTTCTGTTCTCATTTACTCCATGCTGAGCCCTCACAGCAGGTAAAGTCAGTTATTTTAGGGTTTATTCATCAGGTCTGTGGTGTTGATTTGGATTGGTTGCACAATTTGGTGAAAACAATGTGATTATTGTGGGCAATATTGCAATTTCAGTATATTTGCATTGTTATGAAGGAAACAGATCACTCAAAAAAAAAAAGAAAATGTACGTACATCAACATACACCAAATACACTACTTTGTAAAGGTCAGCTTTTCGATATTTAAGTAAGTAAAACTTTATTTATATAGCACTTGTTAAAACAACATCTTACAAATTGCTTCACACAAGGAGAGATAAATAGTTAATGGACAAATAGTTAATTTTCAATTCAATTTTATTTGTAGAACCTTGTAGTGTAACAAGCTTGCCTCACAGGGTTTTACAGAATTAAACAAACAACAGTAAAATAAACATACTTTGCTCGTATCTTGTTGATATTTTTCATAATGACTAAAAGTGGGTGTGTTTCTCCTCCAGTCTTTTCTTCAAAGTGTCGCAGATCATCTTAGTCTGTGCTTCAGCTGACCATAAACACATGCTGCGTGAAGTAAAACCCACTAACGACTTACATATTCTGTGTCAAACTCTCTATTAGGTATATTTTCCACCAGACTCTTAGGTTTGGCTCTTTCCCCATGCGGTCCAGTTTCCTTCTTCTCACCCCCCCCGTCTGTTCTGTTTACCTGTTTGCTCCTGACCTGACTCGTTTTCCCTGCTGCCCTCCTGGTCCTGAGATCTACACCTATAGCTTTTCACTACATCCAGACCTCCATTACCAGACTCCTGGGCCCTACTAGTACTTGTGCTAGTGTCATGCTGCCACAAGACTGACTACGGTTGTGTTCAAATCGCCTCTTTTGTGTAAGAAGGTCTTCAACTTCATACGCTCTCGATAAATGGAAGGCAAAGGAATGCTGCTTCTTCTTCTTTGGTGCTTTCTTTACTGTCTCCTTTAGCACCTGGCCATCCTTTCACCAAGGAGACGAAAGAATGACATACCACAATTCCTGATTATTCATCGAAACAAACAATGATTTTTCCATCTTATGCCACCATTTCCCAGTCTGCTGAATTGTGTAGAACTTTAACCAGTAGGTGAATAGAATAGAATAGAATGCTTTTATTGTCATGCGATACAACGAAATTGTGGTGCAGCTCCAGTTCCACAGTGCAACACATTATAAATACACTTATCTATATCTAAAATATAAACATATCTACAGTATAAAAACCTATAACAGACAGTAAGTTATAGGGGAATGTAGATGTGACTGTTGGTGCGAAGGGTCACGCTAATGTCATAGCAGAACCTGTGTTTGAGTTGCATTAATTATGCCTCATTTGTTTACGATAAGGACTTACAAATCCCCTAATATGTAACCTTTATGTAATCTCTGAGTATATTGAGATTATTTGCAACATAATCAAAAAAAAATGACAAAAACATTTAATTCTAGAAACAACAAATAGAATTAGAATATTATTACACTCAGAACATGGATCACACATTCAATAAAACAATTATCACCAATAAAACATATGAATATATACATTACTTAAATTTAAAGCAATTACTGGTACATCTAAAAAAAAAACAAAAAAACTGAATATCATGAATACATTCAATATTTTTGTCTCTCATTTCAGAAAGTGAAACCCACATATTATATAGACTCGAAATTCAGTGTCTCAGAATATTTGAATATTGCATAAAATCAATGAAAAGGGATATATCCACGCCACATTGAGTAATTCATGTAAAAGGAGACCGAACCGAGTATTGTGTAGATGAACATAGAAATGAACAGACTTTGCAGAACCCTGACATTAAAAAAAATCCTTTGTTTTTATTGATTTTATGCAATATTCAGATTTTCTGAGACACTGATTTTTGGGTTTTCATTATCTGTAAGCCATAATCATCAAAATTTCAAGAAATAAAGGCTTCAAATATTTCACTCTATGTCTAATGAGTCTATATAATATATGGCGTTCACTTTCTGAAACGAGTGACATAAATATTGAACTTTTATGGAACATGATATTCTAATTTTAGTAAAATGTGCTTAAATTAAAAATGGGACTTGCCCTAGAGATGTAAATGATCCAATCTTATTTATTTATTTATTTTTTTGCATGCTCATTGAGTTAAACAAAATTTTCCAAGATCAGTGAAAGCAGGTGGTACTTGCAACACAATTAAATCATTTCTGTGAGTGTGCATATTAAAACATATTAATGCAGAGTGATGTATGGAGATGGAATACCAGAAAGAGGTGCCACCCAATGTTGGCAAACAATTCACAATATAAACACTAATGTAAACTGGATCAACAGGAAAATGAGTGAATGAACCAATGAATCTGCCTGAGATTAAGTATAATTGTAGGTTCAAATCTTATCATGAATTTAGGCAGAAAATGTTTTATTTGTAGTCAACATGTAATCGTAAACAATTACACGTCCAGTAGTAGATCTGCAGATGTATTTCATAGCTAGAAGCCTGGGCTCAGGATTCATATTGACAAATTTCAGTAGATGACTGGTAGTGTGTATCCCTTTATTTATTTCTTTAGCATACATGGAAAATCCAGTTTTTCAACTGGTTGTCATTGCTTATAAACTGTACAAAACAACATGAGAATCTGAGGGAAAGTGTGCAAGATCTGCTCTATGTAGTCCATTATCCTTCTTTGACCCCATGACATTATTAGATTAGATTAGATTAGATTAGATACAACCTTTGTCTCCATACATTTATCAAATGTAGTATGCCAAAAATATCAGGTTGTCAGATTTTTCAGTAAGGCAGCCCAGATGTTTTTGTGTTTTTTTTGTCACCCACAGTGCATTATGTCCCAGCTGTGTGCAAACAGTGTGTATGTTCACTGTAAGAACTAGTGTAACAAGTTCTCAAAGGCAAAAGAAAAGTAATGCGATTTGCTTTCCCAGGTCCTTTACTTTACTTCTGTAGTTAAAATATAGCCTTGTGTCGAGTGCACTTTGCATCTGTGTCTAGCGTACACATCACCGTTCATCTGTCCTCGTCTCCATCTTACCATTCACCTGTTTATCAGTCAGACCATTTCTTCATCTTTATCTCCATTCAACCTCCTACATTTTTCTGTCTGTCAATTCATACCAACATTCATCTGTCCATCCATCCATCATCCATTCATTCATCTGTCTGTCCAGCTGACACTGCATGCCAATCCATTCTCTCATTAATGCAACCATCAGTCCTTGTGTTCATCCACTCCTTCATGCACACATCTACCCACCTATGCATCCATCTGTAAGTCACTAAAAACGTGTCAACAGAAATAATGATCGGCTGGTCAAGTGTAAACTCAGGCCCTTCTTGTTTTAAAGAGACCATAATAACCACCTGGGCATTGTTTATGCTTTATGATCTCAAATACTAAACTTCTTGTTTTGATTCAGAGTAGCTGAACAGTTTAGGTGGCTGACAGCCTGCAACTTCGTTTTTTTGATTCCGACAATACACAGGCGGATTTCAGTGTTTACCACTTTTTTGAAGGTCTGCCAATCAGTGAAATCAGCTCTTGTAGAGTTTGATCAAAGTGAAAGCTTGCAGACTCTCTGGACTTTGTTCTTGTTCCTGCGATCTTTGGAGGCTCAAATCAGTGAAATGTGATGACTCTGAGTCTGGTGTTAACCCTGATTCACCATCACCCACTGGTTGAGTGTGACCCCACTCTCACAAAGCCCCCTCTTACATGCAGATACTGACCTCTTATTACTCACAAACACACAAAACACATGCAAGCTGTTTCTTTCCATCCAAATGACATTATTTCTTTGCATCCGTGTCTTGAATCTAATATTGAGACCTTAGAATACTTGATTATTTGCTATATGATCAGAAAGAGCCTCTTAATTATTGTATACTTGCACTTAATAGAGAGCTATGTGCTGCACACTGTCTAATATTTCCACATTTGTTTGTCAGTGTTCACCCTCCCCCACCTTTCCTACCTCTGACCTTGAGTGCAGACAGCAGCACTACAATGATAATCTATTTCATGGTAAAACAAACACACACAGTAGTTAAGCACTGTTAGCAAGGAGCACGAGACAAAGGAGGGCACCTTTAATCGAAATACCATCTGTTTGGACAGAAATAGACACTAAGTTCTCTGAAAAGTACTCATGGAAACATTAGGTTATTGCATAAGCACTGTATGCCATAGTTTTTGCAAATTAAAAAGGGTATATCTTTCATTTTTTGTTACTGTTTCATGGAAGTGAAAACATTTCATCTGTTAAAAATCCTGGTTGTTTTTTTTAATCCACTCTTTTTTTTTATCCCAGTAACTAGCTAAACATCACTGACCAAAAGCATCTTCTGATCTAAAATGTTTAATGACTTCTGAAGCACTAATCCTATCAATAAATTAAAATAATTCAGGTAAAATGCAGTTTATCATCTTTAATCCTCATCAGATATGACCAGATATGGATGTTTAGAGACTCCATAGGGAACGTAGAAACATTATCATCTTCTGCAACATTGATTCACTGGTAAAAACCATGTGTTCTGACAAATGACAGTGGATGTAGATGCTTGTTTTTATGTTCAGTTAATTATATATTTTACTGAAGTTTAGCTTTCTCTGCTTGGATGGAATTACCTAATTTCCTCAGAACTTTTATGAACATCATGATATATATAGTAAAATACCCAATATTCTTCAAAAAATGCAAAATGCAAAGGATTTATTCTTAAGAAGTGATGATAAATCACATAGAAAATGTTAAAGAAGACACAAATTAATTTGGAAGTTGCTTCAAAAATAGCTCAGATCTTAAACAGCTTTACTTTAAATAACATCAGTCCTAGTATAATGGACTTCTATGATACTTACTTTGTCCTCCATCCACTTTAATAGCGTTAACTAATACTTTAATGGCATTATCTAATACTTTAATGGCTTTAACTAATGCTTATCAACCAAATGAAAAGAATTAAGGGTCCACCTTTTCAAGAGACATGGACATGTTGCTTAGATACACTATTAGAGTGCTTAAATGTTTATCACATTGAAAAAGACGTACATGCCACTAAAGAAGAGTGTGGTTGTTTTTTTTATCTTCTCTTTTTCTATTTAGGCTTTGTGTCAGTGCATGCCTGTAAAGCTTCAGTTTTTGGCTTCCATTAGAGGCTGTGCAGCAGGTCTAACCCTCAGCTGCACACGATTAAAAGAGTGCACAGTTGCCTTCAGTTGTGTTTGTGGGTTGGATAGAGAGCGCAAGAATGTCAGGACTTTATTTTATCATACATTTCTACTCATGGCTGAAAAACTGCAGATGTGTGTTGTTATATGTTCTCGCTCTGTTTCGATGCAGGGTGCTTCTGTGGTCTGGGACTGGTTTACTCCAACAAGTCATGCACCATGCCGCCCATCACCTTCCAAGACCTGCCTCTTAACATCTACATGGTCATCTTCGGCACAGGCATCTTCGTCTTCATCCTGAGCCTCATCTTCTGTTGTTATTTCATCAGGTAAATGTAGATATGTGATTAAAAATAACTGCGCAGTAGGGAGAGTTTGTGGGTGTGCGGGCGAGAAACTCAGAAAGGGAGGGAAGGGAGGGAGAAAGAGGAACAGCGTGACCTCCTGCTGTTGACTGTGAACTCCCTGATGAGCTGAAGGGACGTTTGTGTCTGAAGGACGGGATATGAGGCAACAGGAAGCGGCCCATCACAATGTGTGAGGACAGCAGTGCAGAGGAAAAAGGCTTGACCGTGGAAAACTAGTGAATAGTCTGTTCAGGACAAACTCGGCCTAGATAGGACACAGAGGGCGCACTCAGAATGATCACATATGAACGTCTGTGAAATCTCACGAGGAAGCAACACCTGCAGTGGGAGCTGTTTGTCATCATCAGCTTTCTTTGGATGACCGAGCAGCTATTTCTGGCAAAAATTACCTCACCTCGTCATGGGTTGGGAATATATGATTTTCTTTCTCATTTTCTGTCTGAGTCACACATATTATTAAAATGTCAAACAATTTAAAGCAGGTATGCTTGAGGACTACAGATGCAGGACTAATGTGTTGTCTGCAAATCATAAAACACAAATAGAATTGTCAGAATACAAATGCGTGTCAATAACTGTGCTAGTTTGCCGTCTTTGCTTGTACGCCTCCAGAGTGGGTTCGTTTTCTATAATTAGAGTAACTCAGTTCCAATGAATCTGCTTTTAAAGTTACACAACATTTTTTCAGAAAATGAGGAAACACATGACAGGATGACAGTTAAGTCAGTTAATTTCTGAAATAGGTTAAAGAGAGAATCAGTACTTTTTTTTTTTTTTTTCTATCTGAGACTATTTTTCCACTGCTCTATTTTTGTTTTAAGTAAAAAATAAATCAGGGAAAATAAAGATAAAATAAGGATCACCAAACAATGCCTTGAACGCATCTCTATTATTCCGTGTGTTGATTAATCAGATCTTCGTTGTAGTACTAAGGATACGCACATTTCTGTTATCATGACTGTTTTGTTTGGGTTCTCTGTTAAATTTACCGTCAACTTTGTCAGAAACGCGCCGATCCTTCCCATTTCTCTTAAAGCACTTGCCATGAATCATAAGCAATGAGTCACTTCCTTTGGCCCCATTAAAATGCTGAAGGTAGTCTTGGGTAGGAGTGTGATTGTGAATTCATTTATAGACTGGGTGATTCATCAGATGAATACTGAGTGATGAATGCCACTCTCTGTTGGGGGCAGATTTCCCTTTATCCCTCTCAGGCAGGCTCTTTCTAAACGCCTGTGTACGTGAGAGACTCTGGTATGTTCGATTAACATTACGGTGAGATGGATGACTCCAAATCTCTGTTATAGTAAGCAAAGTTTCCTCTTTGAGACATCCGGGAATCCTTGAATTAATCTTTCTTCTGAAAGACCTAGCGATGGTATGTCTTTGCTGCAGACACACCATCCTTTCAGTCCTGCTTCAGATTCAGACATGCTGTTCTAATTTTGGCACTAACTGGGGGTGTACTCTGCAGCACCTGCAGTACACAGGAGTGCAAAACCAGGAGGGTGCAAAAGCACACACCAGATACATAATAACTTTAATTATACCCCAATCTGTCGTAACAGAGCTGGGTTTGTGTTTAGTTTGAGGAATCGCCGAGCAGCTATTCAGAGAGATATTTTGGCACCCACAGGACCAAGCAGAGAGTAATTTACCAGACAGTATAGTGACTATAGCAGAGGCAGTGAGCAGACACTGGAGCGGCTTTCCCCAAATAAAGCTACTGACTCATTTAATTTGCTGTCAGTGATCCTTGAGACCAGACCTGTGAAATCCCCCGAAGGCCCGTATCCCAGAGGAGAGGAAAGCAACAGGCGGTTTCCAAAGCTTAGAGCACTTGTTCATTACCCCACAGCAAATCTAACAGCTCTGGTATGACCTGCAGATTTGTGAGGAGGTGATAAACTGGAATAATTTAAAGATACATCTCAAATCTCTACTGGCACCGTGCAACTAGAATTGACCACATGGATATGATCTTGTCTGCAGAGAATTGGAAAATGTAATTACACCATATAACAGCGAAGGGGACAAGCCGGAGGTCATTTTGTACCGTGTGGATGTAGAGCCGGCAGCTTATCAGAGAAGACATCTGTTAAATCATAGACAGAAATGAATAAGTAACAGAACACCACCAAAATAGTCTTTTATTGCCTTTATAGTCAGCTAATGAATTTATCAGACCTCTGGATGGCCGGCTGCCTTGTTTTAGCAGCGGTCGAACCAGGTGCGAGGTGGATTTTTAGACGCACAAACATCTGAAAATGAAGGAGACATTGGAAGAAATAGTGAACAATCAATGAATAACTCAGCATCGATTCATTAAACCCCACAGTTGTTTTTTTTAATCCACTCTTTTTCTCCTTAATGAGTGAAGTTTTAGCGTTACTCGCTTAGTCATGCCTGCACTAAACCACATTTAGGTCGTCTTAGATGAAAGGCACATTACTGCTCATGCTATGGGGATCTATTCTTAATAGTATTTTTAAGAATACATTCATTTTAAGGGTTTCCTGTACACTTTAAAGTATTAAATCTCGGAGAAATCTCTTCTATATTCATGTAAAAATGTGTAGCAATACCGCAAATGCATCTTCTATTCCATTATTCCAGACCTTATGAATCAGAATTGAATCAGTTTTGGAAATCAGAGGTGATACTCAGCTCGAAAAGGAACTCGACTTCACTCAAAAGAGAAGCTGACACATACCGGGTACATGATTAACATATTTCAGGTTCCTGTTATGTGATTTTATTTCCTAAGTAGGATTCTATTTTCTAAATAATGACACACAATCTGTATTTATATCCATGTAAAGATGAATGCACCATAAAGCATGTGAGTCTGCTCATTCAGTCTGTTGATTATATAGGTGATGGTTAAGTTTCAAGTATTAGATTTTCATTATTTCATGAATATTATTGATAATTACAAATTAGAACACATGTGAGTTAACCCATAAAATCCCAGTGGTACTTTTGTGTCAGTTCCCAAATTGATTTTTCTCCATATTTAATCTGTCTTAAGTGATTTATTACTATTTATTTTATTGTTCTACTTTTTATTTTAAGTTTTTTTCAGTGTAAGTCATGTATTTTCCTATATTTAACTCACTTATCGTATAGATCTTTATAAAAGCTCAGAGTAAATTCAAAGATTATTGTATTAAATCAGAAAAAAATTAAGAAAAAGTTACTTTTTTTTAAACCAAGTGTCTCCATCTATTGTCACTCCCTGAGTTTTACTGGTGAATCAATGTTGTAGAAGAAAAAAAAAAAGTTGTAGAAGATGACGGTGTTTCCATGGTAACTACATAGCCTCTGAACATCCAAATGGGTCATATCTGATGACCATGAAAAGATGATAAACTGTATTTTACACCAGTTATTTATATGTATTAACAGGGTTAATGGATCAACAGGTTGTAAACATTTTAGATCAGTAGATGTTTGTAGTCGATGGTATGTGTTTGTGTCTTTACAGGTTAAACTTAAAAGGCCCTGTCCACCTGTTAGTATATAATACATTAAATACTTTATTTAATACAATTGTTTTTAAAACAATAAGTCAACATTTTGGGTGATGCATTAAATGGTAAAGAGCCATCCATGTTTTACCACATTTTCATGTCAGACTTTTCAATATTTTAATCCAAAATTTATTTTCAGCATCGTTGAATGGAATATCTAAAAGCTTTTGTCCTACTTGATATGAATTTGTGTCAAGAACCTCATGTTTTGAATGTTTGCCTAAAGCTTAAAAACTTGATGATCCACATTATCGAGCAGAAATGTAACATTTTTCACCTAAAAATTATATCTCCCCAAATTTTATTATACATAATGTTAGAGCGCTTACAAATACCTACTCAAATAATTATAATACATGCACTGTTTTATCACTTGGTTGGACCCTTATTTATTTTCCTGCGACCTTGTAGTTTTATATATATCCTGATATTTCATTTGAAGATACAGTATCGATATTAACATTTTTAGGTATTTATTCAAATGCAGATATGGCGGTGGTTTGTTTTTCTTTTTTGTTTGTCTTTACTGTTTATATTTTTTTTATTATTACTTAACACTGTTTTATTTAATAATGGTTATTTGAATCATCCTAAAAGCACTTATTACTGTTTGAGAGGCAGATGTTAGTTCATTTGTTGGGATTGCACCAAAATAATGTTATGATGTTAGGTGTGAATTAATAGAATATGAATATTTTAGCAGGATCTTAATCTCTAATCACTGTAAAGCATAATTTAAGTTTTAACAGAAGAAAATGTTGTGATGTAGCATCAGATCCTGTTGTGATTAAGTAAAAATGTGTTTAGTTTTGTGCATATTTCAAGTGTAATGTAATTCTTCAAGGAAATAATCACTTAAAAAATGGCCTTTTTAACAGTATCATGATATATTGTATCATGATCCTAGTATTGTAGTTTGTATCGTATTGCCAGATACTTGCCGATACACACCCCTAGTGACTAGAGTTGCTCATGGCCAAATTTGATCATTTTAGATCTATTTGTTATGGAGATATGTGAACATAATGACAAAGAAACACACAAAAACACCCACTGTCTGCGTGGGTGAAAACTGTAAATGTCAAAACATGTGCATGTGAATTTCAAGTGACTGAAAAGTTAGAGCAATTGAGATTGAAACAGAAATAGAACACGTAGAATGGACAAATTTAACAATATGTGCCTGGAAAAGCTCACAAAGTTGGATTCATATATCTTTACTTCGCATGATGATGTGGTGATGTGATTTATTCTTGTAAATCATCGTATAATCATTTCTCTGTATCATCATATGTGTAATCATTGCAATAACTGATGTGTATAAATAGGAATAAAAACAAGAATGTATCTGAAAACACTAATTATTCTCACTTTACAGGCAACAGTGTATAAAAAAATGATATTTTAGTGGTAATATCTCACATAATCTGTACAAGCTGAGGTCAGTGTCAGGATACATAAGGTTTAGTTTCGACATTTGCTCAGATTCACTTAGAGCTAAAAACTAAAACGACCCCAAACAAGCACAAAGAGAGTAAAGTTTGAGGCACTTTTTTGTTTTTTGGACTGTTTGCACAATCGTTAGAGTCAAGGGAGATGCACAACCTGTGTGTTTCTAACAGAGCCAGACATAAAAACAATGTTGCCTCGAGGCCAACTGGATGCCAGATATAGAAAGCACAACAGCAAGACTGAGAAATATTATATCGGAGATGTAGAAGTAAAAATTTTGCTTTTCTTTTAGCCTAGGAAATGATACGCAGCAGCTGTTTTCTTCTGTGTTTGTATTATTTTACACCTGTTGATTTGCTTTGTTACCTTGTCCAACAGGAAGTAATCAGTAGTAGTTCTCGGCTTATTTTCTCTTCTGGTGCACATGTTACAATAGGCAAATCGGAGCCCTGAAATCTCCATCTTGCCTCCCTTTCACCCACTTCACATCATTCTCTAAGCATGGGAAACCTCAACTCGTGTAAAACGCGTATCCTCACATTGTTCTTCACGGAGGATTGAACCAGCAATCAGTGTAAACAATAAACCTGGTGACAAAAACAGCGAAGAACTGTCATTTCCCCTCTTTAAGCTCCCGCTAACTATTTATGTTCTTTCAGCTTCAAGAGGATTCTGGTAATAAATAAAGATGCACCTTTCATTATCTCTCAAAAGGTCGCGCTGCCTTATTTTTCAGGCCCGAACCACACAGACAGTGACAGACATTAGAGTCTATGTTTAGTTGTGTAAAAACAGGAGGCCAAAAATAACCGCCCGAACAGACATGGCTCGCCAAAGCGATAAAGATCTCCCCTCCATTGTTGGTTTTGGGGGTGGTGCAGGGATTCAAAGAGTCAACGTACTCATTAACTGTTATTGTGTGTATGTACGCATGAGTGTGTTGTTCTGTGCGTGATTACTTTCCTTGTCTTTCTTTGTGTGCGTTATGTTTGTATGCTTGCAGGAGATGCCTGTATTTGTCCGCGACCGTGCGGCCATTGTGAGTGAAAAGACAGTTAATTATCAAAGCATACCCTATAATTACACAGCCTTCGTTACTAAGTCCTATAATTTAACCACACAAACCTGAATCTTGGTCTGAGACATGAAGATCAAGTGCAGTTTTAGGGTAAATATAACACATCTTCATCTTTCAATATACAGGTAGTGTTGAAAGTAAGTGCTTTAATGGCTAATTACATTAGCCATTAAAGTATTATTATTATATGTATTATTTAATCCACTTGTATCTTTTATCCTTTAGGTTTATATGGGGGAATATGATGGGAGTTATGAGTATATAATATTTTTTTTACATTATACACACACTGTAGGGCAAATGTAAATTAGATAAATGTTCTAAAAGTGTATTTATCAATGGGTTTGTCTTGTTATCTACAGTAAATTACGACACCAAGCCCAGAGTGAGCGGTTTGGATACAGAGAGGTAAGAGTGATATAATAACAGATAAGACATGGTTAATTTAAGAAAAAATCTGTTTTGAAAATATGTGTCTTTCATTTTATCTACAGGTGGTTTTAAAAGGAGATCCAAAGAAGTTGAATCTTCATGGGGTAAGAATTTTATTGCCATTAGTTGTCACATGTTTATTGTGTTGCTTGATAATAAATTTTTCCCATTGTGGGATCCATACAATCGAATCCAATCTAATTTAAAATAAAATAATCTAATCTAAACAAATCTAAAAAAAAATCTAAACAAATCTAATCTAATCCAACCCGCAATCACCTCTAACTCTGACATATAATGTGAACTCTGCGACTAAGACACATGAAATAAGCACAAATATGACTGACTGTTTTTTTGTTTTTTTTTTAATCTTTTTTTGTATCAGTTTCATTTTGTTAATTTTTTTTGTGTTTTATTCTAGGAATAACTTTTGCTCTGTCCTTTTACCTCTTTTATGTTATTTTTGTCTTGTGTCTATTAAGTCATTTTTGTCTTACATCTTTAATTGTATGTCTTTTTGGACCGTTTTTTTTTTTTTTTGCATCATTTACTTATTGTTGCACTTTTTTTGTATTTTGCCTCTTTTTTATCATTCATTCATTCAAGTTTTATTAAGAACACAGAAACTAGGTCCATAGGATAAAAAGAAAGAAAGAAAGAAAAAAGAGAAAAAGAAATATATACACCTTTTTCTTTCATTCAGCATATGTCTGATGTTTCTAACCGTTTGTGTTGTTTCCCGTCACAGGGTCAGGGGTCATACAAAATACTGACCCACTATTTTGGTTCAGTTTTTTATGTGTTTTTTTTTTTAAGGCTGGGCACATGTTCCCAGTATTTTCATCTTGAATCAAAGGAAAATAAATTAAAAAATAAATACAAATGATCCTTTCAACCCTGCAAAAACAACAAAAGTAAAGACTTCCGTGCTGTATTGTGCATATTTACCTGCCTCATACATATCTGTTTCAAATTTTAATGATTTCATCCTTGACCTGTGCCCTATTGTTTCCATTCAGTTTCATGAAAACGGCTGCAGTAGTTGTGTTGTAGTGTAATCCTGCTGCACACAAACAAACCATATGTAGGTGATAATTCAATCGAATGACCACCGTCTCATTCTGTCTCTTTGTCATGTCTGTCACTCACACAGCAGACGTGTGCCGTGTGTCTGGAGGACTTCAAAGTGAAAGACGAGCTGGGAGTGTTGCCATGCCAACACGCCTTTCACAGGAAGTGAGTACAGGAGAACACACTGAGGTCTTTGTTTGTTCTTGTTACCACTTCGCACCTGACTGGGCTTGTTAAAATGAAAATTTGCGATCAGAGGTTATACAAATGATTATTCTTGACCGCAAAGCAATGAGAGAGTTTTATTGTTCAACAGCTTTCACGTTTATTTACTTACTTATGTTATTTATGTATTGGATCACTGTTACTGTTTATCCCAGCAGTGTTCACATCTTGCTATGCTTGGTATTAATCACCAGTGTAAATTTAGGGAAATATTTTGGCACAAATGGAGTATATCATTCATAATGATATATTTGTCAGTGTATAACTGACTGAAAATAACAATCATAGTGATTTCTTGACTTTGAAATGAGCCCTTTAAAACTATAGACAGAGTAAGTCCTCTTCCACAAAGCATGTCATGTTTCTACAGTACCTCAGAAGGGACAAACCACGGACTGGCTCTACCAGGACCAAGGCTTCAGTTCTATAATGAAACCAAAGTGGAAGCATCTCAAAGTTGTAAATACCATCAACAGTCGATCCATAGACTTATATTGAATTCTTTAAAGGGGCCATATTACACCTTCTCATACTCCAGTTAGATTTGTTCTATGGACTATACAAAACATGTTCACGAAGTTCCCTACTCAAAATCATCTAAACAAAAAAGTTTCTCCAGCTCTGTTTTCCTGTCAGCGCCAGTCATTTTTACAGCACGCCGTT
>JAPSES010000219.1:12863551-12881580 GCA_029822895.1 Maxillicosta whitleyi
TTACGTCACATGGGCAGTGAAATCTAAACGGCTCAACCAGAGCTTCTGACAAATTCATTGTAGTAATTCACAGAAAAGTCATTTTTTTCCATACTTGGAGTGTGTATAAGACTAGACGAGACCCAAACAGGAGCAAAATTACCCCAAGAAGTGATTTTTGCACAATATGGCCCCTTTAAATCTTTTTTGTTTTTACAAGAGTTATTCCAGTCTCATTAGTTTTATTTGTACCTTCCAAAAGCTGAAAATCATCTTTAAATGATCACTCCATTAATCAGATCTCAGGTTAAATATAAGTTTTGATGTGGGACCATAATGTCATGTCAGGCTTTGATTGACAGGTCTTTATAACAGCTCACTCCTCTATTGATTTTTGGAGTTTCTTTTAACTCTCTAAAACACTTTTTTCCCCTGACATACAGAACAGCTGTAAATGTGGTTACCAACACTAACAAGACTGTAAAAATGACTTTGTTACATTGTACTTGATGAACTTTACTGTTAGAGTAAACTAGCATTTAGCATTAGCTCACACCTGAACCCTTAGTCTCCTGTAGCCCAAATATGGACGCTCCTGGTTCCAAAAAGCCAACATGGCCAAATAGCAAACAACTGTTTTTCAAATAGGTGAGGTAGGATTTTGTATTTTTACATTTGTGACTTAACTCAGTTGGAAACATGAAATATCGCTGCTACACGCTGATAAATCCTGCAGACTGGTCCCTTATCTTGAACTTGAAAATCATTAAGAATAATGAAGGTTATATGCTATAAAAGGAGACCTTTATCTCAGTAATGATTGTCACAAACTGCACTTAACAAGAACAGATCCATTCTTTAACTGTACAAAAATATTGACTGAGGTTAGAGAAAAAGCTGACAAGGCATCCTTGATCTCAAGCATCTTCTGTTCAAAAGTCATTATGAGCACTGGAGCTGGGGCAGAGCAACATAATAATAATGATGGAGTAATGATGGGTAAGAGCAGTTTCCTATATTTATAGAGCATCCGATTTCAGTGCAAAGTGTTTTGACAGAATGAAGAAGCAGCACACAGTCGCTCATAGATGAATTAAATAAAATTGAGGCAGAAAAGTTGTGCCTAAACTTTATGCATTCTGTCTGTCACATGTTAATGGAGTGAGGATGTAGCACTTTTAAAAACTGTACTAGTTTTCCTTAAAGTGTGGTTTGTTATTGACTGAATCAGGGTATAGAATATGTGATGTAACTTTCAGTATATATATATATTTTTAATTTATGACTTACTATTGAACAGTTTAAACATTTCTATATATTTTAAGGTGATCACGAACAGAGAAATGTTATTCTGCAGCAGGATGAGAGGGTACACAGTAGAAGAAAATAGGCCTCTGTATGTGTATGTGTTTTCTTTTCATTTATGCGGTGTCTGTGTTTTTATGTGCAGGTGTCTCGTAAAATGGCTTGAGGTGCGCTGTGTGTGTCCCATGTGCAACAAACCCATAGCGGGCCCCCCCGAGCAGCACCACAGCATAGGGACTCTGCTGGACGAACTGGTGTAATGTAACAACCCCTGTCAGTCTGGGTAGGAAACCAAAACTAAGCTAAACCAGCTGGTGTAAGATAGTGACCAACAACGTGGACAGAGGACACGGTTTTGCTGTAAAAATAAAGAAAAAGAAACACAGTGAAACACAGATATGGTGAGAGTAAGTTGGGGTAACCTAGTTACCCCCTGGAAGAAGACTCCGAAGGATGCTGTTGCTTAGCAACCGTCACGACACCTTGTGGTGTCTGAGAGATTATCTTCAGCCACCCACACATCACTCCAATTCTCTTTTTTCAACATCCCCCTCTTCACCCGTTTCTTCACATCTTCTCATGTCGTCTGAAGTGAGGTTAATGGCACCGCTGAAACGGAGGAGGCACAGTCATGTTTTTCAAAGAAACGTGGACTAATAAGTGTGGACATGTGAGAGTGACGAATCCCTCTGAGCATGTGTGAGTGTTGTTTGTTGTGGTGGGCATCGATATGACATAATCAGTACAGACATAAGTTACTGACAGTCTTGTGTAAATTCATACAAGGAGGTGAGACTTCATGAATTATTTATGAAAAGTTATAAAAGAAATTAGCAGACAAATTGACATTTTCTGTTCAGTATCTCAGTGAAAAACACAGAGCAGCAGCACAGACTAACAATAGATAGAGTTAATAAATAAAGAGAAGAAATTAAGAAAATGGAGCAGACTGGAAACAAACACTAGGAGGAGACAGATTTGAAGGAAACAGATATTTTTAAGAACATTTGCTTACCTCTCTGGGATGATCTGGTGGTTTCAGCTTTCAAACCCTTAAACTGGTTAAATTCCAAATCAGATTCATCAGCAGGACCTACACGGCTGATATTATTTCTACCACTTTACACTTATCCAGCTGATACCAGATGTGTTTAGGTTCTACATACTGTATACAAGTTTTTCTTACTAGTTTTCTCGTTCAGTCACATTTTTCTTGTGTTGTAATTGTAACTATTCAGTTCTTTGTTCGGAAGATTTTTTTTAGGTATTGCACTTTAAATTCACAAGTGTTTCCAAAAAGGCGCCTTTGTTCGATCACAGCTTGGGCACACCACACCTGGAGTGTTTCATATAGAGTCATCGATGCTGCTTCACATGGAGACGGATGAAGCAGCGGTACGGAGACTTTTCTGTGTTGTTTTTGTGAATCCATCTGAGAGGAAATTCAGTTTACTCATACACATCACTGCTGGTGATTTACATTCCTCCATTGCATTTTGTAATTTACAGTGGTTCATAAATCTTAGAGCAAAACACTGCCTGAATTGAGCACAAAACTCACGAAGCACATTATCCAGACACAGCGCACACCTGCACTGTAGTTTTAAGCCAAACACACAGGTGAGGATGCTGAAGTCACAGTAGTCTGCGTGTGTGAAGAGAAGAAATTTTTACGTCCTGTTATAAAAACATGAGCTAAAGAAATTCTTTGCTCTGCTTCTGGCTACATTCCACATTTTGTAATTGAGATGTAAATAAGTTGAAACAGTAATAAATGCATTTGTCTGTTTTGTGCAGCCTCTCTGGTTAATTTCATAGTCTTGTATTTGGCGCCATCATCAGGTGAAAAATATACAAAAGCTTAGAAAATCTCTGAATTAAACATTATAAGTAGCTTTGTTGTTGTTAACTGTGTTTGTGGAGAGCTTTAATGGGACAGTGTCAGTTTCTTGTGAATTGATTTTTTTTATGATTTTCATTCTTTTCTGTTGAAATAATTGGACTCATCAAAAATAATCTCACACCCGCACGGTTTTGAAAGAAACAAATGATGCTCTGATTTCTGTTGAGGATGAGCAACACATGAATTTTAATGAGTTTTTTTTTTTTTTAACAAACAGAAAAATAGAAAAAAAAATAATCCTAAAATAATATAACACAAATACTTTTTGAAGCTTCTGTGTTGCCTTTTTTCCTGCTTTTTAGTAACTTTATTTTATTTTCTCATGCTTTTCTTATGCATTTTCTTCATTTAATTCTTATATTGTAGCACATGCATAGTCATAACTTTTATTCTCTATTCTGTTTTTTCAGTGAAATTAGCTTTTCCACACACATTTAATGTAATATTTTTTATTTAAGACACACCAGTAAAAAGTAAAATCTCCAAAAAAAAAAAAAAAACCTATTGCCCTCGGGCAGAAAATGAATCCATGTTACTGTATAGTTACAGGCATATTTTAAAAAGACTGTTTAAAATATTGATGAAACAATAAATGATTAATACCAACTTATAATTCATTCATATTTGGCCTTGAATCTGCAACCCTATTTCCAAAAGAAGTCCATTTTTTTTATTCATTAAATAACCCAGAAAACAAAGAAGCCAACTTTTTAAGATTTTAAGAGTCAGAGCTAAGGAGCTGGGGTGAATGGAAACAAGGACCATCTGTACAGTGCCTCATTAAATGTGCAAGACCCCGTCCTATTGGTGGGATCTGATTGGTACCTAGCTATTTCCCCACAACAGATTGCAGGTGGCAGAGCATCGGAGTCTGAAGGGCATTCCTTACTCCTGTTGCCTTCTAATTAGACTTAAGGGCAGTGCGGAGCCTCACAGGACCTAAAAGAGAATTTAGGATGAAGGCAGATGGTGTGAGATCTCGTAGGGGATGGCTGTGAATGCTAGCTAAAAAAGAATAAATAAATTAAAAAATAAAAAAGAAGTGAGAGATGGAAAGAGAGAGAGGGAGAGAGAGAGAGGAAAGGAGAGGGAGGTGTTGGGGAAAGGTGGAGACTGAGAGGAGAGAGGATGGGAAATAGGAGGCACTGGGAAAGAAAGTGTTCAGTTTACTCCTCTCAGGTCACTGCGACCCTCAAGTTTGAAAAGAAACCAGAGAATACTTTCATCATTATGTGCATTATCGTGACTGTTCTGTCATACTCAACCTTCACAGCTTTTTGCACAAGAAGCCTGCAAACATGAGAGCCTTGATTTTAAGGGAGAAAAAAAAGGGGAAAAAAACAGTACATTTTTGGATGATGATCGAGTTCTAAACTTCTGGTGAGACTCAGCAGTTGGTGAGTACAACAACCAGCCTTTAATTAAACCTTCCTGTTAACGAGAGCTTTGCAAAGTGTGTGTTCATAGATGCTCAGTGAGGAGCAGTAACATCATGAGAACAAGTAAATCTGGGATGAAATCAAGATGAAAGCTTTATAAAGTGTATATGTAAGGATTTAAGGGGAGATTACATTGACTTTATGAAAGATTTAGGCTGAGATTCTAATACAAGTGTTTCATACATAGAGTCCAGTTGGAGGCTGCTTCTTCTTGCATGTGCTCACACCGTGCATACATGCATCTGTAATTACCAACACACTTACTTTCCTTCTCCCTGTCACACGTACACACACACACTCGAACATAGACAAACACACGTACACACTGCTTGGGTGGACCTGGAAACATAAGCAAGTCTTTCATGAGATCAGCCCCTACCTGAGCAATAAAGACCCAACTGTGCTGTGAATAAACTGATGATGGCAACACACACACACACACACACACACACACACACACACACACATGCATATACTCAGGGTGGAGATACACACAGAGAAATACTTGTTTCTGTCACTTCCCACCTTTAGCGTCGTGGCACTCAGAGTGAATGTAAGGTCAACTTAGTTCTCTCTCTGTGCATTTTACACCAGCTAACCTGTGCTGCAGTCCCAAAGCAGCAGGGTGACGTACAACAGCACGGACGAGATGTGTAACGCACTGATAGAGCCGCATGAACAACATTTGCTTGTTAGCTCTGTCCTATTGGCTTTTTTGTTGAAGGGTGTAATTAGACAATTTACATGCAAATTGTGGTTCTTTACTTTTTTTTTAGTCTTGTAGGTGCCCTCTGTTTGTTGTTTTCCTGGAAAGCCCTTTGAGACTTCTAGGAACGGATAGCACAAAAAAAAAAAAAAAAAAAAGATGTATTAACCCATAATGACATAATGTTAATTTTGTGGTAGTTCTAGAATATTTTTTTCTCTACATTTAAGTTTTCCTAAGAGATTTATCACCATTTATTATAATATTATCCTCTATATTTAGCATTTTTTTCAGTGGAAATCTGGTATTTTCCTATATTTAATTCAATGATCATGTAGATGTTCAGAGTCAAGATGAGGGTTATTATATGAGAAACAGAGAAAACTTTTTTCAGCAAATATATCAATAACTGAACATAAACCCAGTGTGTCCATCCACTGTCACTGATCAAACTACATGTGTTTTACTGGTGAATCAATGTTGTAGAAGGTGTGTTTTCACGGTAAATACAGAGCCTCTGAACGTCCAAATGGGTGGTATCTGATGACCATGAAAAGATGACAAACTGTATTTTACACCAATTATTCACATGTATTAATAGGATTAGTGGATCAGAAGTTATTTTTCATCAGTGGATGCTTTTGATTGTTTTTTTTTTTTTTTCAAGGGTTAAAAACTGGTTCTAAATTAGTCTTACAAAATAGCTGTTCACTTGTCACACTCTGGACACAATTTGAAGCAAAAACACAAAAGTTACTAAATCAAGGTTAAAGCAAGTATATTTTTATGTAAAGACATAGAGTGGTTACTTTCTGATGTTTGGTTGGTACATAAATGCCAGGGGTTTTAAACACTAGGTCATCAGATTGTCAGTGGCTGGATTTCCATTCTACTTTTCCTTTTACACTGAGTTTGTGTTGAAAACAACAGGTGGTTGATGTTAAAATAAGAATCTTAACATGCATTGTTGGAATTTCCTTGTCACACTGCATTTCCTTTTTATTTTTTTATTTTTGTGAGTTTAGGGAGTGTCTACATTCTGGTGTTGATACCTACACATTACATGAGACATCCAACATGAAGGACAGACAATTATAAAGACTCCCTGTGAACATGCTACTTATGGAAGTGACAGATGAGGACGATGTGAGAAAACAGGTGGACATCTGCTTCAGAAGCTCTATTTCCTGCTATGTTTTGCTCATCTTTTTGTGGATGCGGTCATGTTTTAATAAACCTCACACATTTTAAACACTGTTCAAAAGACATTCCACCATGTTTAAGCGGTGGCTGCTGGCCCTGGTGGCCCGTGTCGGCCTCATTGTGCTGGCCCTGTGCTGCTGTCTGTCCCTGTTCTACCTCCTGGCCTGTAAACCTGCGTCCCATGGCCGCCAGCACGCCCAGCTGTGGCCTGGAGGGGCCACCAGCAAGGAAGGATATATGGCACTGCTGCAGGAGAGGGAGGACTCTCACAGGCATTACATCAACAGCCTGACAAAGCAGATAGCTCAGCTGAAGGAAGCTCTTCAGGAGAGGACGCAGCAGCTTCAGGAGTCGCTGGATAAGGCCAAAGCCAATGGGATTCTGCCGCTGGGGCTGGAGAGTCTGCACAAAACCCCATCGCAGTTTGACATGAAGGTAGGAGCCCTCGCCACAGGTGGATGTAGAAGCAGAATTCATGTGTGCTGATGACATGAATGAAGTGTGACAGTTTAGATGTTGTGGCAAAATGTTGCATCATGTGCTGCAGGAGTTCTTTCGCTCCCAGTTGAACCAGGCCGAGGTCAGTTCAGGTGTGAAGCTGCCCAGTGAATATGCAGTGATTCCTTTTGACACTTTTACACTACGGAGGTGAGTGTGACGCCTGTTCATCTGTGAGGATGACAGCACAGTTTTCTGC
Organism: Maxillicosta whitleyi; assembly: GCA_029822895.1. NCBI lineage: Eukaryota > Metazoa > Chordata > Actinopteri > Perciformes > Neosebastidae > Maxillicosta > Maxillicosta whitleyi. Next base: position 12,870,784 of record JAPSES010000219.1, read on the forward strand.
CTCCAGGGGCTCTGTGTGTCTGAGTTTATGTCCAGAGTTTTCACATTCTTTCATACATCACATAACATTTTCTATGGCTTCTGCTATGATTTCTTTGTGGATTTTTTTGATTCAACTCATCTTTTTTTTTTTTTTTTCTAAAACCTGAAGCTATTCAATTTAACTTCAGATTAAATCTTTCCTGGAAACTCCAATTTGTGAATTAGTTTTCCATTTTTAATACCAGTTAATCAAATTAAGTAGCTAATCATTGCAGCTCCACTCAAAAAGAACGCATTTTCATGTTTCTGTATAATATTTACAGAGTTTGTAGCTCTCTTTTCATGTGTTTAGAAGCTGAAATGAGGGTTTTCTCTGTTTTAAATCTGGAGTTTAAAGCATTTACATACAGGATTTTGCAATATCAGAAATATTGCTTCAGCGGGCACCTGATGTGCAAAGTTAAACCAATCATTGTCCAGACATATGCATATGCTGTTACATGATAATTCTGGATTTTACAATGATAAGATGTGAGCGCACTGAGTACTGTAACTGGTATTTTCATCATATCTTATCACACGATTGGACTCGAGTAGGTGTTGATTTGTTACTCAGGGTGTACCAGCTGGAGACGGGGTTAACCAAACACCCGGAGGAGAGGCCAGTGAGGAAGGACCGTCGAGACGAGCTGATAGGAACGGTGGAAACAGCTCTGCACGTCCTCAACGGACCTCTGCAACACGTGGACAACACCAGGAGAAAGCACACATTCTCCCCTTCAGACTTCATAGAGGGTGAGACAGATGGATGAGGGGTTATAACTGCATTCACTTACATGTTTCATTTCAGGAGTTTCAATATAAACACACCGAACAGATGGAAATTCATGTCTTTGAGCCATTTAGTTTTCATCTGACTGCACATAGGAGGAAACTGGAGACCACAATGCAGAAATAGTGAGATATCTGAAGCTGTAAAGACAATAGGACAAGGATGTTTCTATTAAAAATCAGTATGAAGTGAAATAATTTTTGTATAAATCTGGTGGAAAATGTGGAAAAGTTATTTCTCAAACTAGAGACAAATCTTCACCTTATGACAACAGCCATAAATGTAATTTGTGTTAAAATGCGAAATATTTAGATTATTTTTTAGCAGTGAAAGAACTCAGATCTTCTATGTGTTTATGTATTAGTATAAAGAATAAAACTACAAGTAAAAGTATTGCCTTTATAACTGTACTTAAGTAATATTATCAAACTATGTGTAAAATATCAAAAATAAATGTAGGAGTTTTTCCTGGATCCAAATAAATAATAAAAATATATTTCAGGAGTCACATTGATGCTATGATAAAAAAAAAAACAACTAACAATTATCACATTGAACCAGAATTTTAACCAATTTTACTGTTACTGCACTAAATACCTCTACAAATAAGCAAAATGGAAATGTGCTGTATGTCATAGTATATGTGTTTGCAGAGTTCCTGATTATCTCATTATCTCAACCCTCCAGCGTAGACAGATGGCAACATTTATTGCAGTCTTGGAGAAAAACACAATCAGTTTGATAAATGCTGTTAATGCTGCACCCCTAAAGTAATGCAGTCATAACTTACACAGGCACAACATTGTAATTCACTTGGTTTTGAGATTTTTTATTTTATTTTTTTTACCACAAGACATCAATTAAGAGACAAAAGAGTGGAATATACAGGAAAAAACTTGTAACTGTGCACAATGTTCCACTTAAAAATCAAAGATGTACTATTATTACTGTTATTATTATGAATATTATTGGATTACTGATGAATGTGTTCATTGTTAGTGGTGCAACTGCTAATGTTGAAGCTCGTTTAATACTGTACCTGCATATACTGTTTGATACCTTGTTAAATAATTGAGTATTATCATTGTGACGTTAGTGACATTAACCCATAAAGCCTCAAATATACACCACTGAACAAAAACGTCAAGTGATCAAATATGTTTAATACCTGTTGATGCATTAATCCTATCAATGCATGTAAACATTTAGTGTAAAATACAGTTATTCGTCTTTTCGTGGTCATCACATTTGGACGTTCAGAGGCTCCGTAGTGAGCGCAGAAACACCGTCATCTTCTACAACATTAATTCACCAGTAAAACCCATGGAGTTGGATCAATGAGAGTGAATGGAAATACTTGGTTTATGTTCAGTTATTGATATCATTGCTGAAAAAGTCACTTTTTCTTCAGTTTTCTCTGTTTCCGATATAATAACCCTCAACTTAAATCTGAGTTTTTCTGAACATTTGAGAAATACATAGAGAAATATGTTTTCTACAGAAAAAAGTGCAAAAATACATAGGATACTATTATAATAAATGGTGATAAATCATTTAAGAAAGGTTAAATAGACTGAAAAAATTATTGGGAACGGTCATAAAAGTAGCACTGGGTGTTTATGGGTTAATCTGCAAAATTACATGCAAGTCACTAAAGTATCAGAAAATGTCAAATACCTCAAACGTGTACACAGTAAATGCCTTTGGTTACATTCCATCATTACCTCCATGTGCAATAACATCCAGTGTAAACTTCAGTGCTTTGGATTTAGATTGCACTTGATTTCATATGACAATAAATATGTGTCCGTTTTGTCTGTGTAATGTGTTTTATTTTATTTTCTGTCTCTCTGCCTCAGGACTAACTCGTACAGAGAGGAACAGAGGAAGTATTTACGAGCTTATGTTCAAAGGTGACGGCCCACAGGACTTCACTCAGCTGGTTCTCTTCAGACCGTTCGGCCCTGTGCTGAAGGTGAAGAGTGACAGGGTGGACACACGCAGCATGCTCATCAACATTATTGTACCTCTTTCCAAGAGAGTGGATGCATTTAAGCAGTTTATCAGCAACTTCAGGTATTTAATAACCCACACACCCTGGGTCCTGACATTACTGATGTGTAACTTAACCCCTGATGTGCTTTTATCTGTTCTTGTATTTTACTGTTATTTATTTATTTTACTGTATCATACATTAGTCCACTGTGGTTGTTTTAAAGTGCTTTATTAATAAAGTTGGATTGGATATAGCACCAAATCATAGTAAAAGTTAAGTTACATGGATGCAACTGATGCTCAGATAATTGAAGAACTGTCCGAAGTAGATCAGCTGGTGTTTGTACAATTACATCTATGGAACTATATGATAAACACTATCACGACTATATGGATAAGTGAGCGATGATGATGATGATGGTGAAGGCAGGACTGCAGCAGCAGGTCCAGAGTTGGTCCATAGACATTTGAGCATGCTTGGTGTCTGTGGAAAACATTGACTCACTATGAAAATAGATGGTGTGGGCTTTATTTTGACTCGTTTTTATTGTTTGCGATGTTGTGATTTCTTTTCTTTTTTTTATTGTAGTTTTAACAAATTTTGACTACAACTGCTTTTGGAGTTCAATCAGGTTCCAAGTAGCAGCTGGGATATTGAGAAAAGAAGAACCCCAAACCCAAAAAACTACCGGGTCTAAATTCAAATACTTGTGTGCTGTTATGTTCCAGTTCAGTTTATGTCCTCTTTCTGTCTTTTCCTGGTAATTCCACCCTGTTTTGACCCTAAACACAGTAAAAACAAAACCGCTGAAGAAGAGGAACACAAACACATACTTACAGCAGCTTTTATTATGCAAATTCACACCATCATGTTTCACTGAAATAACATCCCAGGGCTTAAAGGGTGTTATGAAATGCCACAAGTGAAAACGACTTAAATCATAATCTTAGTCACAAAATTAAAACAGAAGGGAGTTGGAGGCCCAAGTCAAAACAACTAAAAGATAGGACGAATATTAGCTCAAGCCACGCAATGAACCGTCGGATCCACCTCTATCCCCTAAACCACAGGTGTCAAACATGCGGCCCGGGGTCCAGAACCAGCCCGCCAAAGGCTCCAATCTGGTCCCTGGGATAAAGTAGTGAAATGCAAAAAAATACACTGAAGATATGAACAATCAACGATGTTAAAGTTATTTTAGGTCAGTTTGATGTAAAGTGGCTCAGACCAGTAAAATACTGTCATAAACTAAATAATGAAAAACACACATTTTTTCTTTGTTTTAGTGTAAAAACAGTAAAATTACACAAAAATATTGATATTTTCAAACTAGTCTTTTACAAAAATGTGAAAAACCTGAATAAACGCAAAATGTCTTAAGAGAAGTAAATGGAATTTTGACAATATTATGCCTGTTACTCCAGAATCCAGGATTTCTTCCGAATCACCCCCAAAAGTTAATGATTTCTTCCTTGTGCCATTGCCAACAAATCCTGAAAATTTCAAAATCTGTCCATAACTTTTTGAGTTATGTTGCACACAGACAAACAAACAAACAAACGCTGGCAAAAACCTAACCTCCTTGGCGGAGGTAAAAATGGTAAACAAAAGAGAAAAGTGTCTTGATGTCAGGAGCAGCCATTCCACTCTCCTCTCTACACTTTTATGCTCTGCCTCCTTCATTGACCCAGGTGGATCTAATCAGCTGCTCCCAGGTGGATCTAATCAGCTGCTCCCAGGTGGATCTAATCAGCTGCTCAAACAGACAGGTCACAGACAATAGGGCTGGGTCAATTAGTCACCAACAGGGGGCGCGCGTAACAAAGGGGGAACTAAAATTTAGTGAATATTCATCTTAATGGAATAAAATACCAGTCATCGCAGAGATATGACAAGTTATGAATCAAGGTTTTGTCCTTTACTGACACAAGTGAATTGATATGAATCTAATGAAAGTTTGCGCGTGTGTTTGTGCTTCAGAGAAGTGTGTATCCAGCAGGACGGCAGGGTGCATCTCACCGTGGTCTACTTCGGTCGTGATCAGATTGACAAAGTGAAAGCCACCCTGGACCAAACTACCAGGTAATGTAGTCAATTCACACTCCACTCATTATTCCAGGTAAATTATTCAGCAGTCCAGTCATTGCTGGCATGGGTGTGTTTAGGTTTGTAACTAATAGAACACCAAAACCATGTAGAACACAGAGAAAAAGAATTAGCAACTGGACAAATATATCACTGTCTTTGAGAAAGAGCCTTCAAAGCAGAACAAACTAAAAAAAAAAAAAAAGTTTTTATGTATGGTCAACCAACTTTTAACTATAACCACTAAGTTTTAGTCATTTTTATCAAAATGTAAAATTTCATGTATATTCCCAATATCATTATATACATTTAATTATTTCTCTACAGTCAGCTTGTTACTTAATACTTGACTTAAGTTGTGTTTTTTCTTTTATTTATTCATCTCTTCTATTATAATTTGCTATACAGAATTCTATTCTATTTTGTATGTTTTTTTTATCATTTCTACTGTATATATGTATATGTTTTTACTTATTTTTCAGTTGATTCTATGCTCATTTTGTTGTGTTGGTTGACAACAAAGGTTGCCAAGACAGAGCGACACAGCACAGAAGAGATTAAAGCCATTTATTAACATAACAATTAAACAAAATGACTAATAAAAGAACCCTGAGGGTGGAAGCAGTCAGAGTCTGCAGCATGACAGGGATAGGTATATGATGGGTTCAGAGTCCATGAGAGTGTATGGAGGCTGAGCTGAGCAGAGGAAACAGTAGATGAAGCACAATGTTCCAGCACCACACCTGAGCAGAGGAGACACCTTAAAAAGACTCCTAATGCAGATCTGACTCAGGTAAAAGTCTGTGACAACACAGAACTGCACCACCACAAAGGTTATATTATGTAATGTAATGTTATCTTATCTTATGTGTTTGTTAATATTAAATTGTGTGTCTGTGTGTCAGTTACCTAACTAGTGCGTTGCTGCCTATCATCTAACACTACTTATCAGTGTGTTGACATCATCCTCTTATCCATGGCTGACATTATGACATCCCAGCAAAGTCCATTTATTCAACCGATGATGCAATTTTGTAAAGTTGGATCCTGTTCTTTTGGGTTTTGAACTGAAAAACGTCAGGAACCTTTGGTCTACGACGTGACTGGAAAAAGTCAGACAAGTTTACCGTCACCTTTTTGCTGCAAGGTGTCTTGATTATGATGGGGTTTAAATTGTGCTTTGTAAAGTTTGTGCAGTGTTTTATCAATGAAGGGTTTTTGATCTGTCAGCTGATAATAAAGTCTGAAGTCTATCCTCCAGGGGACACTCCAACTGTTTTATTGTATCGTTAGGCAGGGATAAAAAAAATAATAATAAAAAAAGATGTATAACTTTTATGCTTGAGGCTTTTAATCACAAAGACACTATGGATGCTCTTAGATTTTGATGCAACATCTGTGCAATATTGTGCCAAGATGAAACCAATCAGAGTATGTTTCACACATCATCACAGATGGTTGTTCTCTTACTTGTATCTTCTTCAGGGAGACCCGGTTCAGAGGCTTCACCTTGATCCAGCTCAACGAGGAGTTTTCACGAGGGCGGGGCTTAGAAGTAGGTGCCAAAGCTTGGAGGCGGAGCCAGAATGTGCTACTCTTCTTCTGTGATGTTGACATCCATTTCACAGCAGACTTCTTAACTTCCTGTCGCCTCAACGCGGAACCTGGTGAGGAACAGATTGCTTCACTTCCACTTCTAATCCACACTTACACTTTCTCACCTCATCTCACTCCTGATTGGCCATGTTTCAGTCATGGTTCCCTTTCACTAAACCACACACAGATGTGGGCTGTATATAAGTCAAACCCTCTACAAAAGTGTGTCACAAACTTTGACCCCATTTTAACATCACAAATTTCTGGTGACTCCTGACATTCAAAACTGAGGCTTTTTTTTTTCTTGGAAATGCCTTAGGCAGGCAAAGAAATCTTTCCATTCACTCTGGTTTTCTAACTGTGTCTGTGTTCTGTCAGGTAGAAGCGCCGTAACGCACTGGGTCACATGATCAAGTCAATGATCTCACATTATGTCCTGCATTGTATTTGAACTTCTTCTTTTTTTTTTTTTTTAAGGAAAAGTGTATTGTGTTTTATTTATAATGAAATATACTGACATTAAAAAATATTTTTATTGGTAATTTATTTATTTATTTATTTATTTATTTTTTAATCAATTACGAGAAATTTCAGGCAAACCCATATGAATTCCAGGTGAATCCAAGGCTGAAAAACACTGTTCTACACTATCCAGTACATTATTTCTACCCTTCACCAGCTTATTTATGTGCCTACATTTGGAAAAGCTCAATTGAATACACATCATAGTGTATTTTTCATGTACTGACATCTATTTCTACACTATTTCCCATCACTGCTCATTATAGTATAAGCTACAAAAAAATAACACTGACTGAATGGGCATATTTTTGAGATTGGTTTTAATTTTATTCTGGTTTTACTGTCATAGTGAGCCTTGATACACAGCCACTTTACTCTATTTAGCCCCTGCTGCTGCCAGTATTGAAAATGTGACCTTCTACAGTACACACTTAAATGTTAAATACCTATGAGTTGACATTTGAAGTATTTATTTAATCTGTTTTCTTACTAGGTAAAAAAGTGTACTATCCTGTACTCTTCAGTGAGTACAACCCATCCATTATCTACAGTAATCAGACAGTTCTACCACCTGTTCAACAACAACTGGCAAGTAAAATATGCATACAGTATGTACATCCAGCATCAGATAACAGTATATAGTAAATAATACATAAATGTATGAAAGGAGTGTAAAACATTTCCTAATATGTCTGCCTTTTGTTTTAGGTGATTAGAAAGGATACAGGCTTCTGGAGAGATTTTGGATTTGGCATGACGTGTCAGTACAGGTCTGATTTCATCAACATAGGTAATGACAAGCCTCTTGTTTTACACAGAGGCTACATTTGACCTTGTTTGCTGCAGTTGTTTATGTCAGAGTACATGTTGACACATAACAACCCACAAAAGGCAGAAACTTAAAGCCACTTTAAAGCTTAAAGTCAGATGTCATTGGAGACATGATTTTCCAGACACCTGCTTTCTTAATAGTCAACTTTCTTAATAATAATAACCACAAAACAAAAACTAGTCTTTGTGTTACTGGTGCTGTGATAGTTTAGACTTTTGAGAGATTTTCTTTATGTTCTTGTGTTAACAGAATTAAGATTTGAACATCATTGTCTGCACTGTTTTTGTCAGTATAATGACATAGATATTGATGTAAGAAATGAAGGGATTTTAGTTTTCATCAAGAAAACCTGGAAAATGGATAGATATCAGCTCTGAAATTAAACTACTATGAGCTATTTTGTTGTTATCATTATATTTGTCCAAACAAATGTACCTTTAGTTCATTAAAATTAACAAGAAATTGATGAAAACAAGGGGTGGTCTAATTTATATATATATATATATATATATATATTTAACAATTTATCATGTTTTTATTATTCCTTTACTAAAAGTATTTTAACATTTTCATTTATTTGTTGGACTTTGTTGTTGTAAAGGATAGAAGCAGCTTGAACCAGATTGTTAAATTCTGCCCAAAGATTATTGGAGTCCAACTGACGGATCTGAGCTCTGTGTTCTGGCCCAGAACACCAGGGGAATTCTAGATCTAGATGTAGTTACTGACATTATCAGTTTCCTACAAACTGTCAACTGTGAGTATTTGTGAATAACCATTTGATTTGCATTTCCTGTCAGGTGGTTTTGATCGTAACATCAGAGGCTGGGGTTTGGAGGACGTGCACTTGTACAGGAAGTACCTTCACAGTAAGCTGATGGTGATTCGAGCCCCGTCTCGTGGCCTTTTCCACTTGTGGCACGAGAAGAGCTGTGCAGATGAACTTCCTCCAGACAAGTACAACATGTGTATGCAGACCAAAGCCATGAGCGAGGCCTCACATGGTCAGCTGGGGGAGCTGTTCTTCAAAACTGAGATCGACGCTCATATGAACTCTAAGAAGCAGCTGAGCAGAGGGAGCTGATGAAAATAATGTCTGAGTAAGAGGTAGAGATGAAATCTTAGACTGTGATGTGTGTTTTGGTTTTACTTAAAGTATATTAAATGATGCCCATGAAATAGGGTGTTAAGGTTCTGCGACAAAAGGAGGTTTATTCTGGTTACTGACCTCATCTGGATGATAAATCTGTACAGAACTGACATGGAAAATGCTATTTTATTTTTGTGCTAATTAAAGAATTAACTATACGACATGTTTCCATGTTGTTTTTGTTTATTATTTTTGCTAAGAGGCAGAATTGTGCAGAAATACTTTTTGGTCATTCTTCATTTTATACTTTTAATGTCATCATTTAATAAGAGAAGGTAGAAATAGAGTATGGGAATAATGTGCAACAGATGTCCACTAAGACTCAATTTAAAGCTGCAGATGGTGATCAGTCTCCTTAATGAGCGGGATTTTATGTTTTTTTTTTGTTTTGCTTTGTTTTGCATTGGAATCTACTTGTTATAACTAAAAAATCTGACTTTCCTCTAAATCCCGAGTGTGAAATATCCGGCATGTGGGCCGAATCCAGCCCACCAAAGGATCCAATCCAGCCCGTGGGATGAATTTTTGAAATGCAAAAATTAAACTGATGATATTAACAGTGAAATGTGTCAAAATCATTTTTACTTCAGGTTCCACATATTTACCAATTCAGTCACAAACATAAAACTAAGAAAATTACATGAAAATATTCACATTTACAAACCATCCTTTTACAAACCTCAACAACTATGAACAACCTGAAGTGTCTTAAGTAAAGTTAAGTATATATTGTACCAAATATTCTGCCTGTTACTAAATATTTGTGTATTTGTAGATCCACTGTGATCTGTAAGTTGTAACGCACATGTGTAAATGATTAACACATAATATTGTTACAATTGCCTTTATTTTTCCCACAATATTTCAGGTTTTTTGTGATATTCAGATTTCGAAAGACACTTTGTAGATGTAAACATTTTGCAAATTTGGCCCACATTAGACCATATTCACTTACATGAGTTTGACACCCCTACATTAAATGATCAACATCAATGATTACATATATATTTTGAGGCATTTTTTTAAAGATACAAACTCACATATAACTGTTCATATATAACTTTCTTATGTACAAGACAGGTTTTTCATGTTTCTTGTTTGAGCTTGTCACAGTTTCAGACTTTTTCCGTACCTAACATTGTGGCCACAAGAAGAAGAGGAAGTTTTACTGATTAGTCTGTTCGTACAAAGCAACAGATGAGTCTGTTCGTACAAAGCAACAATGAGTAATACCATCACATGTCTGAATATAAGCACTGTACTTACACGTATGTTTGTGTTCGCTTCCATTCTCTCCTGTTCATGGTTGTTTTTGTACCACGTCCATAAGCCGATATGATTAGAGCAGTCTGTACTTTAACTTCACTCCATCATTTTTCATTTTAAACTGCTGTCAACATCAAAATGTCAATGATGAGCAATAACGAACGTCTTTAACACATAAAGACCCATTCTGACTTTTGCGGTTTAGTTAATTTTTCTCTCTATTTAACCTTTCTTAAATGATTTATCATCATTTATTATAATATTACCCTCTATGTTTTGCATTTCTTTAATAAAAAAAAAAAAAATACAGTATTTTCCCATATTTCATTTACTGGTCATGTAGATGTTCATAAAGGCTCAGATTAAAGTTAATTGTCATAATATCAAGAACAGAAAAATCAATAAAATGTAACTATTTCAACAAAATATATCATTAACTGAATATAAACCCAGAGTCTCTATCCACTGTCATTGATTCAACTCCATGGGTTTTACTGGTGAATCAATGTTGTAGAAGATGACGGTGTTTCCATGGTA
>JAPSES010000219.1:12912129-12929286 GCA_029822895.1 Maxillicosta whitleyi
CATTCTTGTAAATACAAACTGGACTGACTGTTGATATCCTGACCAAGGAAAATAAAATTCCCTCTTTGTGCTTTAATATGAACCTGGCTTTTCTGCCTCCATCCATAATAATATACATTATATAGATTAAATGTGTCTAAAATGAAAGTTTATTTGCAACATAGTATAGAAAACTATTACATAATCAAAAACAAATTCAAAAACGAAACAAATCAAAATTAATTTTAGCAACAAAAAAAGTGTCAGTTTTGAATGCCTGGGGTCACCAGAAATTTGTGATGTTAAAATGGGGTCACGAGCTGAAAAAAGTTGGAACCACTGCTCTACCCCATCCAGGCTGTTGGCTGTGCTGCTCTGTCCCATTCAGCCAGTTGTGTTTGATAATACAACTAACAACTGAACATTTTACATAATCGGCTGGAAGTTTGGACATATTTTCAGTTTTTACTACAACTATGACTGCTGACGAACAATTCTATCATACTCAGAGAAATGTTCGTCAGAAGTCTTGACCTTATATGGGCAATTGTCATGATGTAACTAGTTAAAGATGTAACAAATCATGCAGGAATTTAAACAGGTTGTAGAAATCCACTTGAGTTTTGCCAAAATGAATATAAAGATAACTTTGCAAGACCTGGAGGGTTCAAACTCAAACTTTTTCAACTGTTAGGGTGCAAATACACAAATAAATGTATCAAAGACTAATAAAAGTGGATTTAGTAAAATATGAGCCTTTAAGAACATTAACAATTTCTACGTCTCTTTCTCTCTCAGTTTTACTACAACATGGAGCCGACCCGAACATCCGTAACACAGATGGCAAATCTGCCCTTGATCTGGCTGACCCTTCAGCAAAGGCCGTTCTCACTGGTCAGTTCCACTCAGCCCCCCCCCCCCCACACACACACACACACACACAATCTTACTTAACCTTTGCAGGGGGGTCTGAATTATGGATATTACTGGTATGGTAAATGGTGGCTTTTATAATACATTTACATTGTCTTTTTTTTTTTTTTTTTTACATTGCTTTTATTTAATGTGTTGTGTATAAGTATTGTCTGTGAAACTATTATCTCCCTGGATAAACAAAGGATAAATAAACATAAATATTGCTCAGGCATTTAATCTACGTTATAACAGTGAGTGACACATAATTACTGGACAAAGAAAGAATTTCTTTGGATATACTCAACAACAGAACACATAACCAGTCAGTAAACATGTCCATAAATATACAGTGCTTAAACAATGGATGATTCACACTCCTCCACTCCAAATGGCAACAAATGATTTGTTGTGAATTTTCAGCCTCATTTCCATGTATAAAGGCACTCTGTACTCCTCTCTGTCACAGTAATCTCTTTACGTGTTAGAAAAAGCAAAAGTAGCGCACCAGTCCTGCTTTCCATCTTCCATAAATAGCTGCACTAATAGCATAAGTACAAAACACTATGCTTTGATTATGACTTGGTGAGTCATGTCTAGCTCTAATTTGCATATTTGCTTTTTGCATCCAGGTGAATACAAGAAAGATGAGCTTCTGGAAGCAGCAAGGTAAGAGCCTCATCATTTCACATACAGTAGTAGTACAGTCGAACATCTATGCAGTACCTTCACATGGCAGTGCATTTAATTGATGTTAAATAATGCTATAACATGTAGATACATCATACACAAATGGAAAACAAATATGAAACAATGACCACAGAGAGCACATGCAAATTATATATCACAACACAGATCTTGTATTGTTCGAAACCTTATCATTATTGTCATAAATAATTTTGTGTTTTTGGTCTTTGTAATTCTCTGACACATTCACTGTTATCACTGAATATTTAAGATCTTTGTTGAAATATCAAGGAATAGTGATCTGGTTTGGCAATACCTAGTGACAACGGATTTTTCAACCATATGAATATTACAGGAGTGGAAACGAGGAGAAGCTGATGGCCCTGCTGACTCCACTAAATGTCAACTGTCATGCCAGTGATGGCCGAAAGGTAAATACAACCACTACCACCACACCCTGCACGTACTCATACTGTATTTCATAAAGATTTGAACAATAATAACAGCAAGTCAAAATGTGTAGAGGAAAACTATGTGCTGTCTGATTGCGGCTGGATGTGTTTGTGTCCTACAGATACATAAAAGGTTTGTGTCATTGGATTGGGGGGGGTTAAGTGAGATTGCACTACCACAAAACCACATACTGATGATATTTTTCCCTCCAATAATGCATGTGTGACTTTTATTAGACCATTTTCTTTGGTCACATTTCGACTTTCTCCTCACCATCCTCATTATTCCTTCGCTGTGTGACACTCTAATATTTATTTTGTGTTTCTTTTTGGTAATAGGATGTTTTTGTTGTGCTTTTTCTGTATTAACCCACACTTTTCAGCACAGTAAGTTTCATTAGTGGAGTTTGTATTCATTTTCTACAACGGTATATGGACAAAACATTCCGATATTTACAACTGAGTGTTTCTCAGGCTGTTTGATTTGTCTCATTTGAGTTTATCAGCAACAAAGTTGTCACCATAATCATATTTTCATCCAAAAACTACTGAAGTGCAAAGATCGGAAAGTCCTTGAAGTTTGTTTAACCATGCAGGTGTTCAGTCAGAATATGTCAGTACAGATTTTCTGCAGTTTATTTCTCGGGCTGATTTCTTGCACCATTTGTAAATCTGCTTATAATATAAGCAGTGTCTAGATTATCTAGCGTGTAGTATGTTTGGTATTAATATTGTGCATTTTCTTCTGTCATTGTGGGCAGTTGGCCTAGAAGGATAATGGTACACACAGAGACTTTTACACAATGCTCTTGGTTACCGTCTAATGTCAGATTTTAGCATTGCTAATTTGGATGTAGGATTGTTTTTGCATCTCATTCCTGTGTTGTGACTGGCACATTGTATTTACTGCCACTTTTTGTGTGGGTTTCATTTTTGCATTCATGTTTTTTTTTTGGTCTACAATTGAGTACTCATGCATATTCTCAGACACCAATTACACGATGCTAACAGTCTATAATCTAAACTTTTTCATATATTCCTAACTACATATTCCTCATCAGCAGTTTAAATATGACTCGTTCCCTTCCTTCTTTGTCTTACACTTGCATGAAATGAAGTCAGTAAACCAGTGCACATTTGGCCTGAGATTTCACCATTAACAAGACTTTACTTTTTCACAAAGCAACAGAGAAAACTGGAGGGTCAGAGACACTTACCGTCAAGGTTTGCCCTGTGTGGCCTGTTGTCACATTGACTTTGAAAGCATGTTTGATGAAGCGAGCAGCGATCCCTAACAAGGGTTTTTGTTTCATTTACTTACTGTAAGAGTGGAGACAAGAAATTCTGTGAAAAGACACTGTCATTTTGTAATTTTTGTTTCATTTTGTTTTCCGTGTGACTCTGGCAACATTTGTCGATCAGTCAACATCCCAAAAAATGCTGGTAAGTTGACCTTGATAACGGCCACTTGATTGATGCACTGTTGTGATCTTTTTGTTTTGTTTTATTCCTTTTTAATCCATCGTTTTTATTTGACCAATAAGCTGGCTGTCACTTGTTAATTGCACATCATGGACCTGGGTGTACGGGTCACTCATGTATCCCACCCTGATGCTCCTCTGTGTGTGTGGGTGTGTTTGTGTGTGAGCGTGTGTGCGTGCGGAGCATGACTGGGTGTGTGAGTTGGGTTGGTATCATGGTGACTACTCGTCTTTATGGATTTGGAGAGGAGCTCAAAATGTCCACTGCCTGCTTTCTTCAGCGTCTGTCTTCTCCTCTGCACACTCACCCACACTTCCTCAAATTTTCAATCACTTGCTCACAAGTCACTGTCTGATTTGGCATTCATGTGTTGATCTTTCATTTTATTTTTGATGATCACTTATGCATGCCTAAAGGCCTGCCCTCTGCATTTTGTCAAGCGAATCCCAAATATGTGTCTGTGCACTTCTGTGTCTACTTCACATTTCATTTTGGAACCGTTGGTATGCAGTAATGAATGGACTACATTTCACCTGTCATTCTAGTGCTATGCTACCCTTCATGGTAATGAGTTTTGGTTGATTTTTGTTTTTGGTTGATTGCTCGTATCATCACATCACTGTCTTGAGTGCTACCTCTGTGGTTCGGCTCTCAACATAGTCTGTCAGCATGGCTTCAACTGTAACAGTTGGCCTCATGGGTTTTATGTTAATATCACTGCATGAAAATTCAAATGAATCAAACCCTTCTTTTTAATTGTAGGCTAGATTTCTCAACTTCACTGAAGTTGCCGCTTTGCTGAGACTAACATTTATTTTTCCTTGGCTGAAATGAAGCCATTTGATTTTATCATCTAATAGCTTGCAGAAATTAATTTAAATTCCATAGCCTGCTTATTTGAACTAATTTGCATCCTGTTACAGTTGGGTTCACCAGCCTCCAAAAACACCATTGAATCAAACTAACATCTAATTCCTAGCAGAAAAAAACAATCAATGTGTCTGTTTATCTTATTAACATTTTTTTTTAATCACATTTCAGTCGCACTAAGTAATATTTTAGTCAAGTGCTGACGTTCTGAAAAGTCTAATTTATTTCCACTTAAGTTACTAAGTGTATATTCTTTACTCTTAATTGAAAATGGGTGGTGTTAGAATTTGCCAAGTCACAAGCTGTTATTCAGCACCCAACTGTAATTACACAGCTATTTTAAACAGAATATCCTACTTTAACATGTGTACTAACATTTTCTTCTTGCCATTTCACATATAATGTGAACCTAGACAGAAAATTAGGATTTTTCTGACCTTATCTAATGCAAGATAAAGCAGCAGAGAAATGAAGTTGACATTGCTTTTTCACTCAGGTCAGACTCGGTAATGACAACAAATGAACCTTATCACTGGATTTTCCACAATTCCATTGACCTTGCATCACCATATTCATCTGCAACTCACCGAGCATAGCCTGCCGTGCCGTAGCACATTGCTTCTGGCCCCTAATCAGCTGCTTGCTCCTGTGGCCGTCGAAGGCAGCAGACGTTATAACCAGCCAATTAATGACATGTTTTAACAGTCTGTTCTCTCTTTCAGTCCACACCCCTACACCTGGCTGCTGGATACAACCGTGTCCGAATTGTTCAGCTGCTACTTCAGCATGGCGCTGATGTGCACGCAAAAGACAAAGGGTAAGGGCACCAGGACTACAAAATAAATGAAGACACTATAGAAATTTGAACCAAAAATGTAATCACTGTTTATGTCGCTAACTTGACTGTTTTCCCTGCAGTGGCCTCGTTCCTCTTCACAATGCATGCTCTTACGGGCATTTTGAGGTCACTGAGCTTCTGCTTAAAGTAAGCCCTTTTAAAGTTTATCTTCATATCGTGTAGCTGAATTTTTGTTTTTTTGAATACCAGAAAGTGGAACTTGCTTCAGTCTTGCAGGATGTTTATGAGTCATAAAATGGTTTGATAATCAAATACTTGTACAGAACTCTGTGTCAAAATTGATCCGACAAACACCAAGCCCCTCTAAAAAGGCATCAATAAATAGCTAGAAGTACCCATTATTCACATCAGTTCACATCAGGGTGTGACCCAGCATCATACATACCTGCAGACTAATCGCCTTTTGGCAAAATTCACTGTTTTAATAATAATAATAATAATAATAATGGATTACATTTTTATAGCGCTTTTCAAGTCACCCAAAGTGCTTTACATCACATGTTTTGAACTCAAAATTGGCCACCCATGTGGATCCTCTAAATTCAAAGAAGTTTTTATTTATTTATTTATTTTACTTTTGGGGGGTAGTGAAACCTGCCATACTGAATTTATTTTCTGAAGAAAATAGTAAAAATTAGGGGAGTTGATTTCCATATTATTTCGATCACTAAAACAGTCAACCATGTGCGAACTTTATTTCTCTGGTTGACGTAGTTTTTGTTAATTAAAAGTGAATGGATGTATGATTATTAGTTTGCATGCTGTGTTACTTACAGTTACACAGTCAATAACTGTTAATTGCAAATTTAGGCAGCCGGCCCCCAGGTGCCGATTTAATTTGTCACCTTTTTCAGCCCCTGTGAGTTTGTAGGTCTGATGATAGTTTCTTGCGTTGCATTCCAAATGGTCTTTACAAACTCTTAAAATGTTCCTGTGATCTGATGTGTTTAACTTCCACAGCATGGAGCCTGTGTGAATGCCATGGACTTGTGGCAGTTCACTCCTTTACATGAGGCAGCATCTAAGAACAGAGTGGAGGTTTGTTCATTGCTGCTGAGCCACGGGGCAGACCCCACACTGCTGAACTGTCACAGCAAGAGTGCCGTGGATATGGCCCCTACCCCAGAGCTTAAAGAGAGACTCACATGTAAGTTTTTTGTGTCTAAACCATTGTTTTTTTCAGAATCCGCCAGTGAACTGCTCGCATTGCCTCATAACTCAGTGACTGCTGTATGTTTACGTTCTCTTTTCTTCTATCTAGATGAGTTCAAAGGTCACTCACTGCTGCAGGCGGCTAGGGAGGCAGACATGGCCAAAGTAAAGAAGACCCTGGCACTGGAGATCATCAGTTTCAAGCATCCACAGACCAATGAGACTGCTCTGGTCAGAACCAAGTCTAAATTTATCAGAACCAATTAGTTGAAAGGGATTTTATTAGTGCTGCTTTGTCGTATTAACGCTGACTGATATTTGTTCAGGGTTTGCTGACCTTTTATTGATTATGCCTCAACTAATTTAAAGTCACTGTGTGTTTCAGCATTGTGCTGTGGCCTCCCCTCACCCGAAGAGGAAGCAGGTGACAGAGCTACTGCTGCGTAAAGGTGCCAATATCAATGAGAAAAATAAAGAGTAAGTACACAGCTTATATTCGTCCACATTTTTATATTAATTTAAGATATTTTATACAGAGAGCTGATACCTCTCATATGTTCTGTGTCTTGCAGTTTTATGACTCCCCTGCATGTTGCTGCTGAGAGAGCTCACAATGATATCCTTGAGGTTCTACAGAAACATGGAGCAAAGGTGTGTTCCGCTAGCCTTTTTCGTATTCAAAGTTTGTTGAAGTAGTTTTATAAAGTCAGAGGGTTGAAAGAACCGTTTGTAATGGTAGCCTTTAATCCCTTCTCTTTTCCATCCACAGGTGAATGCTGTGGACACACTAGGTCAGACGGCTCTTCACAGAGCTGCGCTGGCTGGTCACATTCAGACCTGCAAGCTCCTGCTGAGCTTCGGTGCCGACCCCTCCATCGTGTCTCTGCAAGGTTTCACTGCCGCCCAAATGGGCAATGAGGCTGTACAGCAAATACTGAACGGTAATAACAGTTTAAATGAGTTCACATTTTTCATAGCTTCAGAAGGAAAATGCATGTAATCCATACAAACTTCTTTTCCCTAAGGCTGTTGAGTAAATGACAGGTCAATGTTAAGATAAATTAATGAGAATTCACATTTAGATATTGACAACAATGTATGAAGCCACACACAAATCAATACTATAACCACATCTTAAACACACAGAGGATACATATAACAACAATATAATGAGAATTTTAATACTTTGTTTCTATTGTCCTCTGGATGTCTCTTTCATTTAACCACACTGAATTGCCTTTGTGTTTGAGATGTACATTATAAATAAACTTGCCTTTCCTAGTAATGCTGTTTTAATTGGTTTTAAATTTCTTTTTTTGTTTTCTAGAAAATGTGCCCACACGAAACTCTGATGTGGACTACAGGTTTCTCGAGGCTGCCAAAGCAGGGGATCTGGATACAGTACAAGTAAGTTAATGGATCCTGTCATCATCTCACTTTTGCCGATAACATTGTTGATCAATCAGTGTAATTTAATCAGCTCAGGTGAGTAAGCTTTAAACTGTCCTGTTGTGGCTTTGCAGCAACTGTGCACGCCTCAGAATGTAAACTGCCGTGACTTGGAGGGCCGCCACTCCACTCCTCTTCACTTTGCGGCTGGTTACAACCGAGTGGCTGTAGTCGAGTACCTGCTTCACCATGGAGCTGATGTCCATGCCAAAGACAAAGGGTGAGTACTCATGATTGCTAAATTTAATCTAATATATGAAATTTTATGTACAAATTTAACTGAAGCTACTCAAAACAGGAATAAACTGTTTCATTTTTGTTTTTTCGATATAAACACCCAACACACTTTTACAGTGTGTGAAAACAACAAAATGCCTTCAGCATTTTCATGTCTGTTTTTCCTTTTCCAGTGGTCTGGTTCCCCTTCATAATGCATGTTCCTACGGTCACTATGAAGTGGCTGAGCTGCTTGTCAGACATGGAGCTTCAGTCAATGTGGCGGATCTGTGGAAGTTCACCCCACTTCATGAGGCTGCAGCCAAAGGCAAATATGAGATCTGCAAACTACTACTTAAAGTAAGGATCCATGACAACCTTTTAAATATCTAATTGACACCAGACACGCACATCTACTTATAAGAATTATGTGAGAAAATGAGCCACATAAAAGATAAATGCATAAGACAGCAGAGAATAGCTTCGGAAATACACAGAATACATTTTAAAACTGTTTATGTAGAATTTATTTGGCAGCAGTCAGCATTGGATGTGATATGAACAAACCTCTTATGTTCAGCATGGTGCAGACCCATCCAAAAAGAACCGTGATGGTAACATGCCATTGGACATGGTGAAAGACGGAGACACTGACATCCAGGACCTCCTGAGGGGTGACGCTGCCCTGCTGGACGCTGCCAAGAAAGGATGCCTGGCCCGAGTTCAGAAACTCTGCTCACCAGAGAACATAAACTGCAGAGATACACAAGGACGCAACTCTACACCACTGCACCTCGCAGGTAATCAACACTGGCTGTGACATGTTTCTGATTCAAATACAGACTTGAGCCTAATTGTAGACCTGTCAAATGCTGGAATATTAAAGTTTATATTGCAGTGTGTGCATATTTTCTCATCTCATTCTCCTGAATATTCTTCAGCTGGCTACAACAACCTTGAGGTGGCAGAGTATCTGCTGGAGCATGGAGCTGACGTCAATGCACAGGACAAAGGAGGCCTTATCCCCCTCCATAATGCTGCTTCATATGGGGTGAATGTCAACAGACACACTTTACTTATCAAATACCTTGCAGAAAATGTACTTCCTAAAGCCATACTGGACACTGAATGTTATTGTATTGCACATGTATTCACCATTAATGATTTACTGATGCACTTTAACAATATATTGGCTCTTACTTCGTTGTTATAAAACATAGTCAAGGCTCATTCTGATTTTGCTTTATTCTTGGCACTTGTCGAGAGAAAATCATTAATTAATGGTCTATTACTTGAGGAATATTGTCTTGCAAAATAAGGTATTGTATTACCAAGGAGCCAATATACATGTAAAATTTATGATTGCAAGCTAGCTTGTAGCTGTTTAACAGTGAATAAATTTACCTTCATAAAAGTTAATGGCATTACCAAGCCCAGATTTCTTTTTTGCTTGCTCCCATAATCAATTTTCTTTCAAATTTGATTCAGTTACTGAATATTAACAAACATCAGTGAGAGTTAAAATAACTGGCTTGTCTTCTGCTACCTCTGTTTATTACAGCATGTGGACATTGCAGCTCTACTGATCAAGTACAACACATGTGTGAATGCTACAGACAAATGGGCTTTCACACCGCTGCATGAGGCAGCACAGAAAGGCCGTACCCAGCTCTGTGCGCTGCTGCTGGCTCATGGAGCTGATCCCACCATGAAGAACCAGGAGGGCCAGACTGCCCTGGACCTGGCCACAGTATGACATCAACTTCTTAGAAATTACTGTGCAAACTTGTTTTTTAGGCCTTGAAAAGTCCTAATGTGTTCCTTTTCCATCCCTGCAGGCTGATGACATCAGGGCTCTGCTGATGGACGCTATGCCTCCAGATGCCTTGCCCAGCTGCTTTAAACCCCAGGCCACAGTGGTCAGCGCCTCAGTCATTTCTCCTGCCTCCACACCATCCTGTCTGTCAGCCGCCAGCAGCATAGACAACCTGGCTGGACCGCTCGCTGAGCTGGCTGCAGCTGCCGCCTCCGGGGCATCTGGAGTTGCAGATGGAGCCACAGGTGCCGAACGCAAAGAGGGAGAGAGTATGTCTCTTTAATTCATTACAATGTGCTCTTTTGGTCTGCAAACGTAGTCGCACAGATGTCGTCATTTGACTGTTTGTGTTAATTTCATAGTGGCGATGCTGGACATGAACATAAGTCAGTTCCTGAAGAGCCTGGGTCTGGAGCACCTCAGAGATATCTTTGAAAGAGAGCAGGTGAATAATTAAAAAGTTCTAAATGAATGATACATGTTGTGCATTCACATAACAGGTTCAATGACTTATTTCACAGAAATATTAACATCTTGAATTCAGTAGATTTCTCTTGTTTTAAATTCAATGATGAATAGTTGGAACCAGCAGCAGGAGTCTGTTTTATTATCCGGGATAATTTTTTTAAAATATCTTTGTGTGTTACTCTTTTCCAGATCACCCTGGATGTGCTGGCCGACATGGGCCATGAGGAGCTGAAAGAGATTGGGATTAATGCCTACGGCCACAGACACAAGCTTATCAAGGGTGTTGAGAGGCTGCTGGGAGGCCAGCAAGGTGAGGAAGCTTGTTTTTTTGTTTGAGTAACAACAGCGCAATATGTTCTCTGCAAACTTATTTTTTTTATTTTTGAGTGTGACTCAAGAGTCTGTCTTAAATCTTATACATTGTTGCATATTCTGTATTTTGCAGGTGCAAACCCATATCTGACATTCCATTGTGCCAACCAGGGCACCATCCTCATAGACCTTGCCCCAGATGATAAGGAATATCAGTCTGTAGAAGAAGAGGTGAGTGACTCGACTCTCTACAAATCTACATGGGGTGTATGTGTACTCTCCATCAGAGGTTTATGGTCAAAGTTTAAATGCCATTGACTCATATAAGGGGTCAATATCCTGAAATTAGATTTAAAACTATCGCAAGCCATTTGAACTTGTAGAACACATAGTCCAAGTTTAGGGTGAAAGAAGCTGCTTAAAGCAAGCAGATTACACTGGTCAGGCCACACTGACTAGAGTTGATCAGCAAGGCAATACACTGAAAGGGCAACGTGTTACACTGTTTTATACACTGCTCTCCCTGCAATTACGTACATTAAACACAGTAGCCAACTTGATTTTAGCTTCTTTTTTTTGTTCTTCATTTGCAGGACTATCTATGGAATATTTATTCTAGTTTTTTTTTTTTTTTTTTTACCATTTCTCGTGTATATCCTGTCCTGTACATCCTGAATAAAGGCATTTTATAATAATTGAACTAATGGGCATAATTCATACATTCCTCCTTGTGAGGGTTCAGTCCTTGGTTCATAATGGAGAAATGACACTGAATGGTTTGTCAAACCTAACATTGTATGATTATCAACTGTATATAAGACATTTTGTTTGTTTTTGTGTCCCTCAGATGCAGAGTACAATCAGAGAGCACAGGGATGGTGGGAACGCTGGTGGTGTGTTCAGCAGATACAATATTATCAAGGTTAGAACCAGATATTTCAGTTGACACTGTTGCTTTTATATTTAGGTGTCATTGACCGTAAAATTCATCATGTGTTCTTCATGTCACAAACAGATCCAGAAAGTGGTAAACAAGAAACTGAGGGAACGTTACACACACCGACAGAAAGAGATCGCAGATGAGAACCACAACCACCACAATGAACGCATGCTGTTCCATGGTAATCACACAGCGGCTCATTAATGCCTTTGTTTTCTTATATTAGCATCTCATCTTTCTTCAACAGAGGACCATCTTATGCAGATTTTTTGTTATTTTTAACTATACCTTATAAAGATGTTCTATCGGTTTGTCATATCTGGTTGAAATCAGGCAACAAATCTCTTGCTTTTCTTAATCTTTCATTCTCATATGCTTCAGGTTCCCCGTTCATTAATGCAATCATCCACAAAGGCTTTGATGAGCGTCATGCATACATAGGAGGGATGTTTGGAGCAGGAATCTACTTTGCAGAAAATTCATCAAAGAGCAATCAGTACGTCTACGGAATTGGGGGAGGCACAGGCTGCCCAACACACAAAGACAGATCCTGCTACCTGTGCCACAGGTAAGCTCAGCTTTAGATCTTAAGTCTGAAGGCTGGACTGTACTTTAAATCCTTTCCTAAATATTTTGAGTCTTCGTCTGTGTCTGACCTGTCTCTTTAATTATAACTCACAGGCAGATGTTGTTCTGCCGAGTGACCCTGGGGAAGTCCTTCCTACAATTTAGTGCCATGAAAATGGCCCACGCCCCCCCAGGACACCATTCAGTCATTGGACGACCCAGTGTTAATGGCCTGGCCTATGCTGAGTACGTCATCTACAGAGGGGAGCAGGTAAAAAAAAAAAAGATTTTTACCCTGTAATAATGTTTCTGCAGGTTTCTGAATTGTAAACTTAAAATGATTTTGTCAGCTCTTACAAATTGCTTGGATGAAGTTAATATAACTTATATGTTGCTGCATTAATGGATAACATCACAGTTTCTCCATTTACTGATTACATACAATCTGAAGCATCAGTCACATGGAAAGTCAAAAAACATAAATCTGTCTTTAAAGCCAGCACTAAAATTGCCCAAATTTTGTTCTATATTCATGACACAAATATCACACACCACTCTGGTCCTTTGTCCTTTCTTGTTTTTATGGATATGAAATTGGTCATAATCATCTGTTTGAGGTTTTAATGTGTTGGATCCAGCTTCATTGCGATGTCTCTTACTCCTTGCTACATTTGTGTTTCAGGCCTACCCGGAGTACCTCATCACCTACCAGATCCTTAAACCGGAGAGCGCAGCCCAGTCTGCTGCAGGAGCTGAGCAGAAGTCATAGTTACTTTATGTCAAACACTCACAAGGACTCAGTGCTTGTTATTTTGTCCTTCGTATTGCAAATGCCGAAGAACCTTTTACTTCCAACACTTTCAGTGTCCTGTCCAGTAGAATCCGTGGTGACCAGTGCTTCAGGAGCAAATATGGTGTATAATCTACTCTCCTGCTCGTGGTGATGACACGTCCGTTTCACCCTTTTTTGCATCGGTTGCATGTTAATAGAAAAAGAAAAGCATGTGTGGCCCAATAGATTGCGTGGGTTAGTTCTTTCAGTTTCCCCTCCCTGCCTCCTCAGCAATCAGGAGGGTGCTTGTAGAGACTATGAAGTATGAACATTAACAGTTTGCCACTCATGTCACCTCATGCCTTGTGACTGTAGAGAATCACCATCCCCTCTTACCACACACACAGACACTGTCTCACTGTCAGAACTGAAACCTGTGGTCTACTACTACTACTACTACTGCCCCACCGTATCCGGGTCCATCCGTTAGAGAATGGCGTCTGGTAACTGTGATTTTAATGACAAACTATTAACACTACTCAACAAGCAACTGTGCATTTGCTATGCTCTAATACTGACTCCTTTCCCAGCATTTGTATGAAATCACCTGAACAACACTACGAAGTGGTTTGATTCGTGGCTGGACGCACTTGACTCAGAAAGGGCTCTGTCAAATCAGAAGTTGAGAAGGAAGAACATGTGCGTGCTCAGTTAAAAAAAAAAGCTTATAAGGCATCATAACTACACAAGATAATCCTACAAGTGTGAATGCTGTACATTAAAAGCATTATGTTTGACTTTGTTTCACAGTTGGTAAATGTTCCATATGATGAAATGTGCTTGTAATGCCTTACAAGTTAACACCTGGTAACCAGTGAACTTACCTAAGCACCCTTCTGTCGCCATGGTCTTACTCACAGACATGCCATGCATAAGGATTTGCACTTTTACATAGAAACCTATTTAAGTTATTTTGAATTAAATTAGAAAATTTGCGGGAAAAAAATATTTGTACAGGTTGTGTAAATGGTTGTGTATAACTGTTGCTGTTTAACAGTAATCTTTAAGTTCAACTGTAAATGACATCTGAATTTTCTTTCATGCCTTCTTGATCCTCCCAAACTTTTCTTTTTTTTAAATAAATGTCCCATTAACAGCTACTTGTCAGTTTTGTTTATTTGGAAATCAGGTGATAATTTTCTCACCATTTTTATAGAGTTTTGTCAAGTATGAGATACTGCAGTTACAGCTATGGAAACAGTTGAGGTTAACTTCTGGATATTTGGAGTGATTTCACATTTTTGATTTCACAAATAAACATTTTGAAGAGTTACACAGCTCAATACATGTGGTTGCATGAATGAAAGTGTAAGACTTGTAATTGTGTTGAATTAACCAAAGCCAAAATAAAATGTGTACCTCCTAAACTACCATCTAATGGCTAAATAGAATGAAATTACACCTTTAGATGAGTTGTGTCATTGTCATTAATCAATATATTTAATTATGTTTTCAAATACCCACATCACATCTAAAATTACAAACCAGCTTTCTTGAACTGAAAGCTGGTTTTATTTTTTTTATTATAGCAATAAAGTGAACATTTATCAATATTTTATTATGATTAGGTTAAGTGTTTAAAAAAATCTTTGCAATACATTTATTGTGTTAGTTTTACCATAAATTGTCTCATAAACATTCAACCTAACCTACAGTTAGTTTACGGTCATACATAACATACATATTTGCCACATTATCCTATTATTTACTAGCATTAGTCGCAGTGTTTTATCGCAAAAAAATGTTAGAAAAAAATGTTTATTCAGAAAATGCCTTCGCTTCCATAGAAGACTACAACATTGTCGCACATATGTGACGTCACGACACTCAGCTGACTTACTGCAGGACGCGGTTTTTGTAGAAATGTTTTCCTTCGTGGTTTAGTGTCTTTATAACACTTTGTTCATAAAATGTTAGAGGGTTTACTCCACACCAACAGTGTGTGCACCTGTTGTGTGTAGCCTGGATGGTTTGTGTTCACATTTTGCTGGATTTTGTATCAACAGCCATGCGTTGGAAAGCTTTTTATGTATATGCATTATTGTTGCACCTTTGCGACACTTTGGACACTTCATATGTGATCACAGTGGATGTGGACAGACCCGTTGGAGAACTTAAACATTTCTGGAGAAGTACCGGTTTCTGGTAGGAACAAACATTTGGGCCAAAAAAAAAAATGTTTGACTGAAAAAAGTGGGTGTGAATTATATCCGGATGTTGAGGATTTATGTGAATATAAAGCACATTGTATGTTTGTCTTCACGTAGAGACATATTAGAGTCTGCGTGATTTTAAACAGGGAGTTAAGTAATACTATACCATTTACATATCTTGAACTAAAATGATATATTAAAAATGTACGTTTAGTGAATACTTGCATTATGCAGGGTGTCTTCAGGACCTTAAAATACCACTTTTATAGATATTAGCCTTTAACCTTCCTACACTGTGTCCGTCTGTGCAACTGTCTATAACCTCTGACTTTTTTACTTTATACTTTATAACAGGGGTGTCAAACTCATTTTAGTTCAGGGGCCACATTCAGCTATATTTGATGTGCAGAGGGGCCGAACCTGTAAAATAATGACAGAATAATATATAAATAATGTCAACTCTACACTTGTCTTTATATTTTACGGTGAAAAAAGTAAAATGACATGAAAATGTTTAAATCTACAAATGATCCTTTCAAACAATGTGAATAATATCAACAATATAATCACTATTATGCTTAGTTTATCATTTCCACATGTACATTATAACTTACAGATCACATTGGATCGACAGATACACAAAAAATTTTGTAACAGGTGGAATATTATTAAAATTGCACATACTTCTCTTAAGACATTTCATGTAGGCTAATTCAGATTTTTTGCTAAATTATACTTTGTTTTAGTCTAAATACATGAAAGAGTTTACATTTATAAAGACAAAAAATTGGATTTATGACTATTTATAGGTTATTATGACACTGAATTGGTCTCAATATGGAACCTGAACTAAAATTATTGTTAATAAATTTGCATTTCAAAAATTCATCCCAGGGGCCAGATCAGACCCTTTGACGGGCCGGATTTGGCCCCCAGGCCGCATGTTTGACACCTGGGCTTTATAAAGTAAAAAAAAAAAAAAAAGAAAAAAAACTAACTCACTGTAATAAATATATTCCAACATAAAATCAACTTTTTATATTTACCTGCAATCCTTGAAGAACTAAAAGCCTGATTCAGACTTACATTTGTTTAAACTAATTTGTCTAAGGTCCTTCACAGTGTCAAACTTAAACGTCTGGGCTCATTTATGTTTTTACAGAACACAACAAAATATAGTTGGGACTCTGTGAAATCACATCTCTTGCCAAATACTTATTGTACATCCATAATATTGTCTTGTCCTGACAAATGACAGTATTTGAGAGCAGATTCTTTGTTTATGTCCAGCCCTCCTCTCCCTCACACTGAAGCTGACCAGTTTGACCTGAGCACTGACCAGCAGCTCAACCTGGCCTATGTGGGCTCTGTCCCCCATGGAGGGATTCAACAAGTCCGGATACACTGGATGCTGGAGCTGGTCACTGCACAGTGAGTGAACAGAATGAGCATCACAGCAATGAAATGGAAATAATATGCTGATGTGTTTGATTGTTTTTTAAGTTTAGTTTTTTTTTTTAGCTAATTTTTTTAGTGTTTACTTATGCAATTGAACTGTCTGTGTCTGATCGTTTTAGAGATATTGAAGGACAACCTCAATATAACTTCACTAAACTGGACCAGCTGATAGATCTACTGTGGATTAATGGACTCCAGCCAGGTTTGTATTTCTGACTTCCAACGTGTGCTGTGTTAGGGCCTGGCCAAGTAGTAACGGAGGGACAGCCTCACTACATTTTTGTTTGCCTTTTCACAACTATTTATGGTAGAAAGATGAATGATGCCTCATTTTGCAAGGAATAATGGGCACTTTTAGATATGATTAGGGCCCGAGCACTGAAGGCGCGAGGCCCTATTGTTTTCATGCTGTTTTTTCTTCTTCTTCTTCTTCTTCTTCTTCTTCTTCTTATTATTATTATTTTTTGTCTTCCCACATATTTGGCCAATTTTGAGAGGGTTCCCGTGCGTGAATTCGAAGCAAAATATGACACAGAGGTGCGGTAGGTGGGCC
>JAPSES010000219.1:12941813-12954731 GCA_029822895.1 Maxillicosta whitleyi
ATATTGCGGGGTGTCAGTCACAATATGTGGGGGAACTGTGCTGCTTGGTGGAGGTTTGCGCTCTCTAAGTGCTTTTCCAGTTTTTGAAATGTAACACAAACATTTAGAACATAGCGTCAGTTGTTGTCGTGTATATTGCCCATTTTTTCCATCAGTCTTCACATGTTGTTTGCTGTAGTCTTATGATATAAAAAAGTAATTCATGTGAATTTAATTATTTAGGGTAGGGGGTCCTTTTGACACCATTTTCATGTGATGGCTTTTTTAGACCCTACCAAGAGGATTTTAATCAAATATTTATCTCCACTTGGTATGTGTTTTCCTGTTAAATGACCCAAATATAGCACAGAACATGTTCTTGGTAGTTCATATCCCCATATTTTACCAAGTTCTTCGCTGATATTTTTCCAATATTGGGATAATTTTGTGCGCTGCCAAAAAACATGCACGTTACCCACAGATCTGAGGTAATGATAGTGAATTTTTTTGATCTTTGGTATAAAAAAATCTCATGTTTTTCCAACTGTATATTTTCCAATTTCTACAATTAGACGTTGTCACTTGAGTTTCACATATTTCATACCATGCGTTACCACTAAATTCTACCAACAGTTATTTATTCCATTTATCTCTAACATACAGAGTCTTAGTTTTTCTGTTGGATACCACTTTTTCTCCTTTATTCTGACATGCTTTACCCAGATTCAGTGATGTGTTTTATTTCACCTTGTACGTTTGGTCTGATCTCCTTTTGATAATGTCTCTGATCTGAACGTACATAAAGAAGTCACAATATTCCAAATCAGAGTGAACAGACACCTTTAATATAATTTAAGCAGTGTTATTTTGTGATTTATGCCACACAAGGTTAGGATTCCTTGACCTCATGTATGAGCATGTTTTTTTCATTTTTTCCCCCTACTCCAGGGGTGTCAAACATGCAGCCCGGGGGCCAAATGCGGCCCGCCAAAGCTTCCAATCTGGCCAGTGGAATGAATTTGTGAAGTGTAAAAATGACATTTAAGATACTAACAATCATTTTAGTTCAGGTTCCATGCACATGGTCCTAATAACCTTTAAATATTCACAACTCCAAATGTTTCTCTCTGTAATTGTAAATATTTTCATGTAATTTTCCTATATTTACAATCAAATTAACTGTAATTTCCCCCAAAAAAGTAAATAACCTGAATATGAACCTGAAATGTCTTAAAGGAAGTATAATTGTACTAGTATTCTACCTGTTATTAAATGTTATATGTATTTTTAGACTCACTGTAATCTGCAAGTTAATATTGTTAAAATTGGACTTAGTTTTTTATTTAGAAAGAAATTTTAGGTTCATGTTAAAAATCATTTATAGATGAAAACATTTTTAACATGTAAGGATAGTTTGGAGTTGACATGATTTATATATAATTATGTTATTTAACTTAGTGGTCCGGCCCACTTCAGACCAAATTTAGCTGAATTTGGCCCCTGAACTGAAATGAGTGACATCCCTGCCCTACTCTATATCAAATTAAAATACAGGAGGTCCTCTGGTTATGTGGTACTCGACCTACGCTCTCTCGTCTGTTATCTTGCCTCCAGTCGCCCAATAGTGTAGAGCAGGGGGGGGTCAAACTGATGTTGGTTCAGGTGCCACGTACAGCCCAATACGACATGAAATGGGCCAGATCATTAAAATAATAATGTATAAATGATATCAATTCCACAATTATATGTATAATTACTATATCTTAGCATGAAAAAAGTAAAAAAATTGTATTATTAAATGTTTACATCTACAAACTATTCTTTAAAAACATGAACAAAAAGAAAAAAGTGCAATTTTTACAATTTATGTCATTATTTGGCCTCAGTTCCTCATTTTCACATGTTCATTATAACGTACAGATCACAGTGGATCTACAAATACACTAAATATCTAATAGCAGGTAGAATATTGGTACAATTACACTTAATTCTCTTGAGACATTTTTGGCTGTTTGTATTTGATTGGGTTCACATTTTTTTTTGTTAAAGGCTAGTCTGTAAATGTAAACATTTTTGTGTAATTTTACTATTTTTATTTACACTAAAACAAAAAGGAAAAAAATGCGGTTTTCATTATTTATAGTTTATTATGATAGTGTTTTATTGGTCTGACCAAAAATTATTTGAACATCTTAATATCTTCAGTGTAATTTTTGTATTTCACTAATTCATCCCACGGGACAAATTGGACCCTTTGATGGGCTGGTTTTGGTCCCCAGGTCGCATGTTTGACACCTCTGGTGTAGAGTGTCTGTGTGTGTGCTCCGTAATTTTGTCAGTATCCTAGCCTTTTTCACATCGTGGTACCCAAAAAAAAGAAAGCAGGATCTTCTACTGATGCTGGTCCAAGCTATTACGATGGAAACGAAGCTGGATATTATTAATTCCAACTTGCATGGAAATTCGGGTTACATCACCAGCGTACGGAACAAAATTTGTTCGTAACCCAAGGACCTCCTGTATAAAAATGTGATAAATATCGTAATGAAGGCAAATATTGTGTAACATTGTCAATCATCCATTTTGTCAAACAGCTTTATCCCAACTGCAGTTAAGGCCTCTAGAAACCCAAGGACAACTGTCCAGTAATAACTGTAATGAGTAAGGATTTAAGACAGAAATGGTGACTTTTACTACAAGTGTTAGTTCCGTCATGTTTTCTAAGTAATTAGTAATAGATAAGATTGTGAATACATATATTAATGAGGTTGAAGAAGAACAAAGTTCATGTTTTGAAATTGAAAAGTTTTCATTTTATTAACACATCTGCCCCGCCAGTGCTTTGACAGGAACTAGGAGTTTATATCCAAAGGTCACACATGGATAAACAAAAAAACAAAAAAACTACAGGGATTGTGTAATTCTGTATTTATGTCATTGCGTCTTTATAAACATAAGCTTAACTTATAAATACAGCTGCATTTGCAATATTACAAGATTGAGTTGAAGAGTTTTATCTTGCATCGTGTAACAAACAAAAGTAATGTGGCTGGTAACCTGGAGTGGGGTGTTCTTATTCAGAGAAGGCATGAGGTTGTTGTGACAAAACCTTCCCATCAGGGACCAGAGTCAGGAAAATTGCACAAGTAAGTGGACGTCCTCACAGAACTCCACAGCTTTACTTCAGGATGGTGTCTTGACTTGCTGTAAGGAGTAAAAAGCAACTGGAATTAGTATATTTTAGATTACACATCATCATTTATGTACAATATGGTGGTCATTACTGTGTTTTCGCGGTCTTCTGCACTTTAAACACACACACACGCACATCAAGTGGTAAAGACATGAAACCAATAGGCACTAATGGCAAACTGGTAAACTATTGCGGTCACAAGCTGCTACAATTGACTTTAAAAAATAAAATTGAGCACTTGTGAACCTCTACTGCCTATAATAATCCTGAGTAGGGTACCTTCTGCTAGCTGCTTGGCAATGCGCTCCTGCTCCTCGCGGGCCTTCTTCTCTTCCTCCTCGATCCTCTTCTCCTCTGCAGCGATAGGCTTCAGGTGATCTGAGCAAATGAAGAAAAAACAGTATTTTTATGTGATGTGTCAAAATTACATCAAGTACAGTCACTGTAGCATGAGGCTGTGCAACCTGACAAACCTTTATATTGTGCTCTACACAGTGTATTTGATTTGATTAGATACATTTAATTAATCCATACCGTGAGCCTTATTTTGTACCAACAGCTCAAGTATTCCATGTTTATATGTGGTATGTTATTTACTAATATGTGTTAGGCCTGTAGTTTCCTGCCGCAATTCAACATTTATACTGCTACAGAACGTTAAGGTTTATTTTAATATTTTTGTCTACATCTACATTTTAGGTCTATACTTATTTTATTTGCAACTGATTTGAACTTAAAAAAAAAACACACACATTAACATTTTATTATGTATTCAACAAACAACTTGTACTAGGTTTCTACATGAAATGGAACATAATAATATAAATAATAATGAAATAAAAGTTCTTTGCATTTTAAAAAAAAATAGCCATTCCATATATACTACTTCTTTAAAGAAAACTACACCTCAGACATCATTATCTAGATATGCAATGACCTCTTTTTGGCCATATTGCACTGCCCTGCTATAATGTGTACTGTCACTTATCTCATTAGTAACTATAATTTACCCAGCCAGTATCCTTTTTAACACTAAAAGATGCTTTAATATTATTATTAATGTATAGTATAGCACTAAAAATTCTCTTCACATTAGTTACATCTATGATTACATAAAACTCACCATATCTCCTTTTGCCATAAATGATGCCAGCAATCAAAGCAGAGTACCTTGCTGTCTGTAAAGAAGAAAAAAGATGCAAACACTGGTGATGTAATTCATTCAGAACATGTGAAGATCAGATCGTATGAAATAACCAAACAAAACGATTAGTGTATCTGAATTTCAGATATAAAACATTGTAAATGATCCGTTCCAAATAAAGACAAATGTGCTAAAATCCCAGGTAGTCCATTAACTTCTATAACACGCCATCAGACAATGGACCTGACAGATTTCATTAGAACACCCTGAGTTACTAAAGATGCAGTATTTGGTTTGAGGGAAGTAGTTTATAAAGTGCAACATAAGATCCCTTACGATTAAGATTCCCTGTACACTGCATTATATATAATTCATATATTGAATGGTCTGCAATACTCATTTTGAGGGGGTGATGCTGTCAAAATATACTATTTCTAAAGAGTCAGAAGTTCGTGAGTTCCCAATGACGACATCCACCAGCTAAATAAAGCTACGTTTCAATGGAACCGCTAATGGCAAATTAAATATTTGCATCATCAAGGGTATCGTTCCCGGAATGGACAACATCTTAGAACTGATGTATTATTACAAACCAAACATAGCTGAATTTTATTTATATGACTACATTCAATGTCACCACATCAGTTCAAGTGTAAGCGTTAGCCGTTAGCTAGCTAGCATGCTAAAGTTAGCAGGTTCGCGTGCTCCGTGAAGGTGAGCTGGTAAACTGAACGCATTGGTGATTTTTTAACCAAATTTATATAATCCGATTTCATTTCACACTCTGCAACACTAACCTTAATCAAAGGTGACACAGCAACTGGAGGAGCCATGGTGTAAGAGCAAGTTGACAGCTAACTACAGGGGTGACTTTACCACTGCAGAGGACTGTGGGACAGGAGACTTCTTCTTCTGTGGTGTTTGACAGCATCCGGTGTTAAGTTTGGACCAATGCTGCCGCCACGTGGATTGTTTTCCTCATTGCTATGCTAATATTACCACACTGTGAAAATACTCCTTTACTATGTACTGTATTATGTAAGTAAACAAACTAAATTATTCACAGTAAACTATTTAAAGTGTAAAAAGTAAAGGTAGTATTTCTGCTGTAAATAATCAAGATCAGTGTTTTAGTAATATATGATTTATATAACCCTAACTCTATATGTGATTTCATATACAGTAATGCATCATATTGTATAAGAGCAGTGACAGTTCAATGAATGACTGTTGACTACTAAATTAGAAGACTGTTTATAAGTCATTGGTTTCTTTCTTTCTTTTCAGAAAAAAGTCAAAATTGTCTGATTCCAGTTTCATAAATATTAATATTTTCTGTGTATGGGTGTCATCTTAAGATTTGGAATACAATTTTTTAATATATATATTTCATCAAATTTTTCAAACAATTGATATAAAATATCCAGTAATCAATAATGAGAGTAATCATCATTTGTAGCACTACTGTAACATTAGTACATGTTTGTATATTTGTGGGTATCCACTACCTAACCATCTACCTCTGAAAAGTCAACCTTTCAGGAGGTACTGAAATTAGCCATGTTTTCAGCTTTGTGAAAATGCATTTTCTAATTAATCCAAAAAGCTTACTTTGCTTGAGAAGCAGGAGAATTAATATTAATATTGATGCAAATATTCAGCTTCAGCACATTTGGAAATGAGATGTATTTTTCACTTGAATAAAAAGAGATGAAAATTTCTGATGTGAAAAGTAAGTATAGACAAATGTAGTGTAGTAAAAAGTACAATATTGGCCATTGTGATATAATGGAGTATGATTATAAAGTTATAAAATCTCAAGTAAAGTATAAGGACCTCAAACAGATGAAGTACTTTGGTTAAAATACAATTGTTGCATAATTATTTTCTAGTTATTTATTAATTTTTCAAATATACCTGTGGTGTATCTGGTTTGTTGTGTGGTTAAACTGAAAAAAAAAAAAAAAAAAAAAAAACCCTCTAATATTGTATCTGCATGTACTGATGTCTGAATCATATTTTATACAAACATGGCTACGAACACCAGCTTTAGTCGAAATTCTCATTTGTTGGTGGAGATTTATGTATCTTGCAGTTGATGTCCATTAGTACACACTTTGTTTTCAACTATTACAGATATCCATCTTTAGATAACTATAAAATTACTTTACTCCCCTCTTTTCTCACTCATTGAAGTAAAAACAGTAGTGAAGGTTTTGCAGTATTGCAGGTCGTCCAGCAGAGGTCAGTAGTGGTTCATTCTGAGTCTGTATTGGCCTGAAGCCACATGAGAAGGTTGTCAATGAAGAGAAGATTTTTATGAGCAATGTTTATTTAAAACAGTATCAAACTGCAGTGTGTGATTTACTTGCAAGCGTTGCGAGTAAACCCCACTGCATAATGCGCCAAAATAACATAGCATACAATGACATTATAAGCAGCACTGGCATTAAAATACGAAGCACTCATTACAAACCCACTGAGCAGCCTGTGGAAGTAGACAAGATTCATAACCCTGCAGCTGCATCTACAATGGATTGTATAGTTTTACTCAGACACACATTTATTCATGTTTATTAGCAGCTGAAACCAGTAAGGCTATGAGAGCTGGGGCTGTAATTAGACAGACTTTTCATTCATTCTTTAATGCCTCGTAACAAATCAGCATGACATAGTTTAACCTCTTATAGTGTCTTGGCATTATTACAGTTTCCTTATGTTATTCAGTTCAGTAACATTACTAAACCCATTCTGCACAACAATGTGTGGCACACTAAATAAGAATTCATATATTCTTAGATTTTTTGGGTTTAAAGATCACTTGAGCATACATATAATATGGGTTAGTAATAGTGGAAGGTTAATCATAATAAATATAAAAGTGTATGTACTTACAGTTCTGTATTTCTCAGTGTAACTCTTTATGAAAAAAAAAATATATAAATTGTTTAATGTGTACAAAAACAACACATGTTTTAATCCCAGATCTCCTTGGTTCATTTCATTCAAAACTGACCATAAAGCACCCAACTTTGTAAACACATCATGACCAAACTGTCAAAACCTTCTCATTCATAATTTACAGTAATGCATTGCTTTATATGATCCACAGGAGCAGCTTTAACTGCTCCACCCCTGCAACATGAGCACATTAATTTTTTTTTTACATAAATTTGCAAACACACAGGCAATAGAGTTACATGTAAAACAAACAGTGACATGAAAAATCAGTTTGGGTGACACTGCCGCATTCCAAAGACGTGGTTGAGTGATTGGATTGTCCTCTTGGCAAACCTAATCTTCCCTCGTTTCTTCAGAGAGGCAGTGTACTGATTGGACTTGAGTTTAGAGTAATAATCAGAGAATTTGTTGAAGAGGATGGAAATTGGCAGGCCATTGAGGATAATTCCAAAAGCGATGCAGATGAAAGCGAAGATTCGGCCCAGTATGGTCTCTGGGTACACGTCTCCGTAGCCCACAGTGGAAATGCTGACCTGCAGATGAGAAAAAATGAGCCAGTTCCACTAGAAAACATGGATCACAAGCATAAGTATAAGCCTAAATATTTCAGTATTAAGATATCACTGTGTAACTAAAATAAATCAAACAGCTCAATGTATTCAGTACACAATAGATGCAAGAAAAAGTCTAAATTGCTTTTAATTATACAAGTATATTTATGATTAATTGTCTCAGTAATATCAGCTTCATTATGGTGGACAAATGAAAACAATTAGAATGATTTCACTGTTGACAATTAAATCCTATCACACTATTAAAGTAACTATGGGTACTGATTGGGGACTGCAAATGTTAATTCCATTTCCTTTCCTTGTCCAAGTGTCCTGTCTTTTCTGCACAATCTTTTATTGAAACAAGACCAAAAAAATCCAAAAATTTAGTGTGTATTTTTTTAATAAATGACCAGGCCTATTCAAATCAATGTAATCATACTGATATTAATTAATGCAACCTATGTTTTGGTGCCTCATTTTCAGTATACTGAAGTAAAATAATCAAAATAAAGTGCCAAATAGTGATTTATAGAGAAAAATAATACATTCAATTAACTGACATCGTAAAATAATATTGATTTCTCCTGGAAAGTCCTGGAAATACAAAATAATTAAAAATGCATAGAAGTAGAATGTGATAGAACTGAGTCACTGATGTGATCATATAATCTGCTTCTACATATTCATTCTTCCTGCAAAAAAAGTGTACTGCTAAACTTTCTTCTTTGCATTGTAATGACATTATTTTATATAAAGAGACACAAATACATATTTACTGAATTCCTTTAATGTTTTAGGTCTTCTCCTTAAGGTAGGTTGAGCTCTTGTTTATTCCTTTTATCTTCTATCCTCTTCAAATGTTCTATTCATGTTGTTTTATTATTATTTATATGGGGTTTTTTTTTAGTTTCCTGTTGTTTTAAATGCATTTACACTTTATAAAGCACTTTGCATTGCTTTTTTGTCAAAGTGTGTATATATAAATAATTGTATTTTATGTATGTACTTATTTATTTTTTACCAGTTTTACTAGTTTTCCCCTTTCTTTTATGGACACAATCAACACTGATCAGTTTGTCTGACTTGATTAGGATGTATTTTCACTGAGGTCAGCTTGGTGAAAGACTTAAAAGAATGAATTATCAGGTTAGTCCTGTTAACAGCAAAAACCAATGTGAAAAACAAGCGATCCACTCCGTTAAGACCACGACGACGTCACTCCACTATTCTGCTTCTGCTCAATGACAAGAGTCCATTACTATGATTACAAGGATTATCATTTCCTTCCCCTGGATTAGACGTAAGAATGTTCGACTCTAACAGAGAGGGGCGTGACCTGTTGCCGAGTTTATTCATGGTAACAAGCAGACCGGTTAATCAAAGCGTTGTGTTCACTGCACACAGTCAATAACCAGACTGTCACACTCTTTTGGATAAAGTTCCTTATAAAAGACACTGGACAGAACTTGAATCTTTTGTCTGACACATGCCACAGAATGAGGGGATGCATTCTGCAGAATCTGGAGTGTAATCTAATTACATTACAGCAACGACACACCATTACAGTTCCACGTAGATATTTCAGGGTTCGGACATTTAATATAACTTACTTCAGTTTGTGACTTAGGTCAGTGATACATTTTCTCACGTTAAGACTTGCTTGTTTTTTATATTATCTTTAAAACTTCTGTGAGTCTTCTACCTTTCGGACTCTCTCTCTTTCATCTTATCAGACTTCATATACATATACTCACCGCTGCCCACCACCATGCATGAGGAATGCTGGTGAAGTTTGTGCGTGGCATATCATGCTCCACAGTGTAAACCATAGCAGAGAAGCTGAATATTCCCATGGCGATGAAGAGGAAGAGGCAGCCCACTTGTTGGTAGCACTGCCGCAGAGTGAAGCCGAATGCCCTCAGACCTGTGGAGTGTCGTGCCAGCTTCAGGATACGAAATATACGCATTAGTCTCATGATCCGCAGAACTTGCCCTAACTTTCCCACCTGCCCCACCGCCTGCATGTCAGCCTCATGTTTCATATAGTTCTCATCACTGTCAAAAAACTCCAGGATGGCCTGTAGGTACTGAGGGAGGATGGCGATCAGGTCCACAGTGTTCAGCACACTCCTACTGAAGGATCTGAGGTCAGGAGTGGACACCAGACGGAGCACAAACTCCATGGTGAAGAAAGCAATGCACATGGACTCTACGTATTCCCAGTATGTTTTTCCGCTGAGCTGACCTGTGGCAGTCCTGTACTGCATGGCCTCCACAGTGTTCAGGGTCATGGCCACCAGAGAGATGAGGACGAACAGGCTGGAGGCCACGGCCATCAGCTTGGCCTTGACAGATGAAAACGGCTTCTCCATTAAATTCCAAATAGCTCTTCTCCTATGACCCATGAACATGTCTTGGAAGAGTTCCTCATTCTCCTCGATCTCCACCTCGGCCTCCAGCTCCCTCTGGATTTTCAGTTGGTCGTTCAGCTCATCCTGCCTCTCCTCGAAGGAGATGCGGCAGCAGCGATGGGTGTTCTTGATCCTCACACCCCAGTAGTTGATTTCCTCCAGGAAGTTACGGGGACACAACTCATCTCGGATCCACAACACACCAGTCCTGTAGAAGTTGAAGATGCTGTGGAAGACGTCCGGATCCCTGTCAAAAAAATACTCATTGCTGGTCACAATGTAGTCGTCGCACAGATCCAACTTCATGTTGTGGTCAGTGTAGGTGGCCAGGCGTCCTATTCTAGTCTTGGGGTACTTGGCAGCCATCTTGTAGGCTATCTGATAGGGCTTCCCTCCAACATTGATGTTAATTACATAGTTCTTCTTACTGGGTGACATCTGTTTGGAGAGGCTGAATGGAGGGTAGTCATCCTCATCATCTTCATACTCTGCATAAATGTCATAGATGTCCCTGCTCAGCTCCTGCATGGAATTCCATGTCTTCACACAGCTTTCCTTGGCTAATGGATAAACAATCTCGGAAGGTCTTCGGTCTGTATCACTGACTTTGTAATTGGGGAACAGGCTCTGTCTCCTGTTCCACAAGTTGGCCATCTTGCTGGTGCTCCCCATGTCGATCCCCCGACTACGCAGCAGACAGAGCGCACAGACTTCCCAGCATTACTGCCGTCTAATACCCCTTTACCTAAGCACGGAGGACATGAGCAGGATGCCTCATGGCCCCATTAATGTTGCTGACTGAGAGGATCTGATGCTTACAGGACATCTAAATACCATTATCCCCTGCTGAGCTCCCAGACTAACATGGCATTGGTTGTGGGGCATATTTCAACCAATGCCCATCATAAAT
Organism: Maxillicosta whitleyi; assembly: GCA_029822895.1. Taxonomy (NCBI): domain Eukaryota; kingdom Metazoa; phylum Chordata; class Actinopteri; order Perciformes; family Neosebastidae; genus Maxillicosta; species Maxillicosta whitleyi. The sequence continues at coordinate 12,952,966 of JAPSES010000219.1, forward strand.
TCAACACTATAAATAACTTTAAAAAGTGGTAACTAATGCATATAACTACAGAAAACATAAAGGCATTAATAGAAAACAACATCTGTGGTTTTGTTTTTTTGTGGATGTATATGCATGTGTCATGTATTAATCTTCTTGCAATCCCTACAGATTATTGGAACAAAGTCATATATGATTGGAAAATACCATCACGCGTCTGGTCTCGTACGTGTTGCCTGAACTTAACTTATTCACTATAATGATTATTTAATGCTACATTACTGAATTCTTGACGTTTCGTTCTACTTATCTTTAAAACCTGTCTATGAATTATTTATGTTGGTTATTATTTTGTAGACCTCCAAGATTCCTAGAGTAACACGGGAACAATGAGAGGCTGGTACATAAAAGAGGATAAGGCTTTAAGCGTTAGCCTACTTCCTGATTGGGTGGGGGGGGGGTGGAGGATTTCTTGGACATAAAGTGAGACATGAAGGCCACAGACTCTCAGAAATAATCCTTTGACTTTACGTTAAAACTCAGTAGATCTATCAGTTGTAAGTCAATGGTGTATTTTGGCATAATTTCAGCAAACCAGTATCATTTTTACTCAAAAGAAATGAAACATCTAACATAAATTTGGTTGTAACTGAATCCTATCATTGGTCCTTCTGATTAAAGTGCTCTGTGACCAGAGATGTCACCCTCCCACTGACGGTACTGTGAGTCATCAGTCGGTTTATTCACCTTTATTCACCTTCCTTGTGCCAACCACAGCAGGCTGGTTAAAATAATTGAGTAGGATTAAACCTGTTAAAGCAGTGACATTTAAGAGCTACCAGAATAGTCTTGTTAGTAAAACGTGCCATAAGAACAGGTGATGAACTGAGTTTGACATGCAAAAAAACAGGCTCTGGAAGAAAAGAATAATGATAATAATAATAATATTAATAATAATAATAATTGAATGATCAGAATTTCAATTCAGGACTAGTAGTGTGATTTGAGCCACTGCAGATTTATGACATTTAATGGATCTCTTGTCTTCTGATTCTCTATAAATGCAAACTTATGATAAACAGCATCTGTGGATGTTCATATTATTTGGTAGAAGTGTCCCAAAATTCACATTTCAATTAAATACAATGCAACCATAAATTATTATGTTATTATTAAACGAAAAGAATTTAAGATTTTTTTTTTTATCCATATTCAACAAGTCTTCCTAGAAGCAGGGTTGCAAAAACAAATCTACATCCCCATCCTTGAATTTCACGAAGGTTAATATCTGCTCTCTAGCTCTCCAGTTTCCTGTCAGTCAATAACTATTGTTTGCAAAGATTTACGGATCAAATTCAGTAAAGTCCCTTCAAAGCAGCTTAGTAAAACAAGAATGCAGGATATAATCCTTTCTGTAGGTTTATAAATCCTTCTGTCATGTCCATTCTCTCTTATTTACAGCTGGAAAATCCAAACACAGATTGTTCTGTAACGGTAAAAGTGTGCTTTAACCTGACCTTTCCTGATGTGCTTACAGTTAAAACATACAGTGTCTACTCAAAAATATAGAAACATACAGTGTGGTTTAATTATTACCTCCGCCAAGGAGGTTATTTTTTTGCCGGCGTTTGTTTGTGTCTGTCTGTTTGTCTGACTTTTAGCAACATAACTCAAAACGTTATGGACGGATTTTGATGACATTTTCAGGACTTGTTGGCAATGGCACAAGGAAGAAATGATTAACTTTTGGGGGTGATCCAGAAGAAATCCTGGATTCTGGATCACTT
>JAPSES010000219.1:12957604-12968989 GCA_029822895.1 Maxillicosta whitleyi
CCATTACAGAAATGTGGATTTGTTCATTTCTTTGTTAGCAGCATGTAATTCACATTTCTGTGGGTATGTTTCCAGTGGCAAGAATCTAATAAAATAGATAAAAAAACAAATGTGGCAGTAATATTGCAGGGTGCCAGTCACAATATGTGGGGGAACTGTGCTGCTTGGCGAAGGTTTGCGCCAATCTATTTTTTATTTTATTTTTTTTTTTTACCTGGATGCCTTTGTTTTGTTGTGCAGACGACGGGTTCCCAAACTTCCCTAAATTTGGTATTGCCATGAGTTTTATATTCTTTACTAACTTCCCCATAATTAAAACAATGTTTCATCATGTTTTCAGTGTAGATTCAGGAGAAGTGAGCACACAGTAAAACACTCTTCTTTTGTTCAAACTGAGAAAATTAATCCACATATCACAGTACGACAAGAAAACTGGTCCACAACCTGTTTTGAGTCCTGACCTTAGATTTGGAAAAGGCAGGTGCAGACAATTTGTTTTAAATCACCACTGACAGGAACATACAAATTGTTTTAAGGATTAAGAATTGGTTTTAGGATGAATATTAGAATTTTGGGATGGTATTGCATTTAAAGCAAATGACTTGGAAATGCATTGTCAGCGTGTCCCCACAAAAACAGTGAGATGCAGGTGTGTGTGTGTGTGTGTGTGTGTGTGTGTGTGTGTGTGTGTGTGTGTGTAGAGTAAGCCTGATTGGTGTAATTAATTACATCTTTGCTTTTCCTGCTGGGTGACACATGTCCAATATGTTGCAGAGGAGAAAAAACAAACTACCAAAGGGGAAAAGGCTGAGATTGGTGTGATTAGTGTGTGAATGTCCAAGTGTGGATGTGTGTGACAGGGGGAACTGATAGACATCGACATGACAGAAGATCATGAAACACCTGTGGAGGACCATGTGAGGCACAGAAAAGGTTACTGTATGTCATTTATTTATTTATTTTTATATTTAAGAGAGTCTTGTCTAGAGATTTTAATGTTTTTGGAGTGTTTTTTTTTTTTGTTTGTTTGTTTGTTTGTTTTGTTTTTGCATTGTCCTTTCAGTGTATTGTAATAAGAGGTGTGAGACAAAGAAACCTTTAAATTCTGTGGACAGTGCTGTGAGGCTGTGGAATTCCTGCCTCTATGTCAGACTTTAGTTAATGAGACGTGGAGTTCAGGCAGACTGGAAGATTAAATATCAGTCTGACAAGTGTTATTTCTGATTCACTCAAAGGAAACTCTATTATTTCTTTTATCCTTGGTGGCTTTGAGGAAAATATTAATGTTTTGGTTTGGACAAAGTACAGAAAGCAACAGAAGGAAATAGTATCCCCTTAAATTGTGGTTCCCTGTCTGTTTATATTGTGTCTAAGCTATATGTAGGATATTTTTGCTGATTTTCTTCCTTTTATAGAGCTGTACTTTTTGTTGTTGTTGTATATCGTTACATGTATTAATATCTTATAATGAATCCATCCATTCTCTTTATAGTTAAAAAAAAAATGAATGGTTTTTTTTTTGGTTTTTTTTTTTTTTTTTTTTTTTTTTTTGTCATTTTAATCATAGCCTGATACGTTTGGAGACTTATTGCCTACATAATAGAATTTTATTATTTATTAAATGCCTATTAAGTGGTCATTGGTTCATTTCCATATTAGTTTCTGGTGGCTGATTAAATTGGATTATTTCATGCCTTATGCTCTATATTGATATCACTGCAAATATTCAATATTTACAGTGTGGCTGACTGTTCAGTTGCTTAAACAGATTAATTTCGTAATTTAAAATACAGGCCCACAATAAATGTTGTGGGTTATGCAGAATGTAGCTGATTTGTGTAAAAATGATTGAAAATGTAGCTTTAGTGTTTAATCTCACCATAGTTGTTTGCGTCATTTGAGACAGTGCAGCATACAAAGGCGACACTATTGCATTCATTATAAATACAACACGGATTTGAATACTCATAACACTTTCCATTGCGGAGTCTCACCTTACAGATGCAGAGTTTCAGCGGCACAGTGGGCCCAGTGTAACTGAAAGCTGTGTAAAGTTACATGCACTACAATGAGGCCAGAGATGGTGCGATTGTGCAAAAATAAAAGCACTGCATGTGAGTGACATTAGAAATTGTGCAATAAACTGCAAATAATTGTATATTAAAAGGATGCATGACATTGAATATATATATACACACACAGTGTGTTATATAAAAGCATTCATGATGTGTTGTGGCTGATGACAAATAAACAAAAATCAGACTTTAAATGGGGTATGCATCCTTCTAATTTGCAATAGAACGATGTTTTCATGAATATCTGTAATGTAACCAGTGCTTTTGTTGAAATGTAAGAGGCAACACAACAGTGTAAAAATATTATTTTCCAAGTAAAAGGCCTGCGTTCAAACCCTTAAGTAATAAAGTAATGGTATCAAAATCATAGGATATATATATAATTATCTAAATACACTCAAAAGTAAAATGCAGGATAATAGCTGCATCACCTGATCATTACTGATGCATTAACGTGTTCATATTTAATGTTGGTAACCATGGGGCTTATTTAACAGCTATACTTACTGCTAGGTAGCTTAATCACTAATACTGTATGCAGTGGTGGAATGTAACAAAGTATTTTACTTCGTTACTGTACTCAAGTATTTTTTTTTTTGTATTTGTACTTTACTTAAGTAAACGTAATAATGCATACTTTTACTTCACTACATTTTGTGGCAGTTATCTGTACTTTCTATTCCTTACATTTTGGAAACTGATGCCATTATTTGTTACATATTAACATCTTTTTATGGAAATCTTTTTTTTTTTTTTTTTTTTTAATTTTGGTCTAAATCTTGCAATGAAAAATTGCACACACAATATTGACACCAATCTTTTCAATACACATAATATTGGTTTGTTTGCACTGAGCAGTGACATTGTCAGAGGCATAAATAAGTATGTCTACATTCTTTATCATAATGACACAGTCCACAGACTGACATTGTGTGAGTACTTGTACTTTTATACTTTAAAGTAAATTTGAAAGTAAGTACTTAGTACTTTTACTTAAGTAATATTCTTGATGTAGTACTTCTACTTTTACTTGAGTAAATATTTTGCAGGGTATTGGTACTTTTACTTAAAGTACTAAACTTCAGTACGTCATCCACCCCTGACTGTATATATACACCTGGGAGGTGTCTCCTTCAGACTCGGGTCCTCTACCCGAGGCCTAGGAGCCTGAAGGTTCTGTGCAGGATCTTAGCTGTTCCTATCTCTTTCGGGCAGAGATCTCTGATGTCGTCCCTGGGATCTGCTAAAGCCATTGTCCCAGCTTGGGGGTCACTGCCCCTGGTGCCCCTGATCACTACTGGTTTATGTTATTATTATTCCATCCTATTAATAAAAAATCATCTTCTTATGGTACTTGTAGTAAATGTGGTTGTGGTTAAAAGTTTTTGGTAGTGACTGAAATTGTTTATTTGCTTAAACAATTAATTATTTGTCTCAGAAACCATGTTGAAATTAAAAAAGAGAGAGAATTTATGTCATTCTCAAAATGTTTTGCCACAGCTCTACAGTAAATCAATAAATCAAACAATCAATAAAAAGTAAAGTTGCCTCCAAATGTAGTGGAGTTAAAGGACAACACTGCAGAAAATGGAAAATACTCAAGTACAAATAGGCCAGCTGATAATTAAACTTGTGTAAATGTAAGCAACTTAGAATGTCCATGTATTTTTTGAGCATGTTTCATATCCCAAGGCTCGTTAATACCTTAAAAGCCCATATAAACAACCAATTTCTAAAATTATAAAAGTGGTTGGAGTTTAAGATATTTTTACGACAGTAAAATATCTTATTTTGAAAACCACAACCGGAAATCATGTTGCGGTTAGCTTCATCTGCTAACAAAACGCTGTTTTTAAAGGGAAATCAAGGTTGTTGAGGTCTGGGGTGGGAGTAGCAGGTTCAAGGTAGGTGTAGTTTCTTATCTGTGTACTGCCTGTGTCATGAGTATCAATATCCCGGTCCGCTTAAAGCGTCTTGTTGAACAGCTTATCACTTAGGTTAGCGGAAATCAAGATGCGGCCAACTGTCAAGTCAAGACAACTGGTGAAGTGCAGGCTAACCGGCTAGCTAGCATCATGCTAAGGATGCTAACTGAACCATTATTTACCCGGTTCAGGAGACTTAACGGCCGGACCGAAGTGTTCTTCGGTTCGGTTGGTTTCCGTAGGCGAATGTATCCGGTGGACACTATTTCAATAAAATATAATGTCACAGTTGTGGTCTGTTAAAGTATACTGGTGACTGTTTCATTTGACTGGCTGCGGGCAGTGGGGGTGTTATGGTGCTGGCGGTACCTCATACATTACTCAAATATTGGCTTTAACAAGTCTAGACGATGCGGTTTAACTTCTTTACCTGCTATTTTAAACCTTAACAGGCACACGATCGTGAACTTTTCCACCTTTTCCCCCACAAGTAGTCTTTGTTGGATCCATTGTATTAAACTGCTGACTTTTGTTAGATTGTGAATGGCCCTCACTTATAAGTTTTCTTCTATCAGTTATGGGTTACGTCGAACAATTAATCGAAAATTTGACTCTTTATGATGTTGTGAAGCTTTATTATGGATTTAGTGTTTAAGCTTGACTGTTTTATAAACTGGGACCTGAGTATCTAGTTTCATTTTTGACATTTACTTTCTTGATCCTTATCATATTATTAAAATTTCAATATCTGCAATAGCTGCTTTTCTGCTGTAAAGGTTAACGGAGTTACAACATAACCATTATATTTCTAGAATAGTAGTTCTACAGGGGTGCTTCAACCCTAAAATCACATTTTCAGCTACATGCTCTAGTAGACTGCAGCAAAAATCCAGTTTTTCCAGCACAAATTAAATTGACAGTTCCACTAAAAGGTGGCAAGTTGGAAACAACCTTAAATAATTCCAACTTAGCTAGTTATTACATATAACTTGTTACTTGTAGAGATTTTTATTTTTACCCAAAATTTTAAAATATGTAATAATCAAAAGTACACATTAGGTATTTCTGAGGACAAAACCTATTTTTTGATATAGGCCTATCCATATTTTGTAACCACACATCTGTCTATTACGTGTAGATGATGGTGTACGTTGACTTCCTTTTATTTCAGTGTTCATTTAAACTTCTTTGACTAAAAGGAGATCTCAATGTGGATGCAATGAATATTCATTCTTGGACAAGCCAGGCCTACCGGAAAACACAATGTCAGGCTGTAACACAACAATGAAGTCCTTGTCAGACAAATTTAAATATTTCTAAGAAGAGTGGACGACAAAACACAGAGAGATCGAGTTCACTATAAACAAAACTTATTTGTTTGCGAAGGATAATGAGCCGCTGTCAAATGTGAAGCTGAGAGCAAATGCCCATATATCCATGGTGACTGAGGGTCTGGTTGTTTAATGGTGCTCATGCAGATGGAGGTTGTGTAGCAGATGGGAAGGGTGAGTCATTGTCTTCTAGAGTAGGGGGTGTCTGTAATGGACATTCTGTCCTCGGAAGCCTTCCCCCTCACCCTTAATTACACCAGCGCCTTTCCTCAAAAATTACCTGTCATATACACCTGCTGAACATATACTGTCTGAGGGCACAATTGGTGGAACCAGAAATATATTATGGTTGTAATCGGTTCCATGTTACAATTGTTTGTGGGGAAGCTGTTGGTGTATTTTGACAAATTCCCATTAATGCTCAAAGAAAAAAAATGACATGTTCTGGTATCCTATCAGTTTTGCCCACTGCGCGTTTATTTTATAAATTGGTGTGTCTGGCTCAGTGAAATGCATAGGCTAATTAGGCTATGTCTAGAAAATCACTTTGGACCTTGTTCAGTGATGCATGATTCAGTTGCTAAAGCAAAACAGCAATATCAAGCATCTCCAAAACTGATCCCTTTTAGCATGATAATATATGTAATACTAAGAAATACTACATGATTTACTCAACTGGAAAGGAGTTCCATTAAAGTAACACATGCTTTTGATCATAATAGCAGCAAACATTTGTAAATGAGACATGTTTAGGTGATCATTTGGGATGTTGCATGCACTTCTGCATGGAATGTATCATTTTTAAACCTTAGTTTGCCTTAAAATTGAACCTTACTCATCTCATAGATTCTAAAGCTTGATATATCTCATGTATAAATATAGTGTTTTTAATATATTTCAAGCAATAGAATCTACAAAGTGGGCAAGAATGTTATTTTAGGTTTTAAAAGTCAAATCTCATAATTTTGCTGTATTTTCTAACATGATATTCAAATGAGTTTAGGTCAAAGGTCATGTTTGGTCATATGGATCAAGATATGTATTAAAGGCTGTATTTAAGTATTGCATGCATGAATAATATAGAAGTTGATACAATTGCACAAGAGGTTTGATGTGATTTTTAGGAAATAATGCTGGTGCAAGGTGATGGTAAGTGGGAGTGAGTTCAGCTGCTGCTGTAGCAACATCTGCAGGTTTAAATACATGTAGAAAATCAACATATGGCATCGTAAGGTGTGTCGTCCTTGGAATAAAAAATACAACTATTTCTGAGTAAGTCTATGAAAGTGGGCCAGAAAGATAGGGACAGAAATGAGACACACCCTTAGGAAGTTGACCAGACTTTACTTTACTGAAGGTGACCAGAAAATTGAAGTGAGAAGCTTCCCAATTTTATCTAATGTTGTAATTTGTGCAACAAAATACCCAGTCTAATGGTATTCAGCAGTGCAGTATTTTCTACCTTTCTTTGAGATCTCCTTCCTTTGATTTACTTAAGATAAGGTCATCTGACGTGAGTGTGTATTCCCTTTTGAGCAGAGGACACATGTGTAACTGTACACGGTATTAAGTGTAAAGTGATCTGTGTTGCCCCATAACTCCTTCCTTCAGTGCCTGACCTTGGCTCAGCCGTTATTCTTTTAAGAGTTTCATTTTGCTCTGACAACTCCACTGTTGAAAGTGATACTGCCTTTCTTGCTCACAGAATTTGATAATAACATTATTTATGTTGCAGTTTTTAAAAAGACAGTTACAGTGTGTTCTACAGATAAGAACAGCCATAAAGTGGTAGAATAATCGCTGCCTATTGGTTTAAAGAGAATAAAAACATCCAAAAGGATGAAAAAGTATGTATAATAATGAAATAAAACAAGCAACAGACAAAATACTTAAAAGACCAGATGGTAAAAGTAAGTCTGGAGATGATTTTAAATGAATGCAATTAATGTTTTAAGTAATTCGTAGAATTCCTTGTGTAATTATTAATGTTTGTGGTATTAAAATGAGGGGTGTTGCTAAGGTAAACGTCACCACATACAGAGAACATCAATAAAAGTGGCAGAAGTATAGTAGATTTGTTTTCTCACTTTTATGTTTTTGAGTCTCACTGATGACTAGTTTGTTTTTGTCAGTTTTTTCTGGGGAGTCTGATACCAATATTACAAAGTAGAAAAAGTTTCCAATATGAAATCTATCAGCCTAGATTCTTCAGATCTCTCTATTACCTCCATGAGGTCTTGGCCCCAGTCCATTTGATCTAATTAGGATGTCTCCTGATTAGATCAAATAAAAATAGAGTAGATGTCAAGTCCAGAATAGTTTACAATATATCAAACATTATTTTCCAAAATGATTCACCTCATTTAATGTTAATAACTGGTGAAGACAACTGTGACTTGTTTCAGGAATGTTTTTTTTTTTTTGAAGGTTCCTATTGAGCATGCTCAGAACATACGTGCCAGTTAGCATGTCATCCGGCTGTCAGCTTTAGCTTTTGTGGTCAAAACATGTTAAATGTGTCTCTTTGAAGTCAGCTTTGTAGGTCAAGGCTCAGACTGAACCCAGAATCACCCAAAATGCAACACAGCTGCAGTTACAGTAGACCCTTGGGGGAGCAAACGTCAACAGTGCACTGTGTGTCTTCCTACTTTTAATCAGATCTTGTGTCTCCTCCTCAGCTCGCTGCAGGTTGCCAGGCCTTCTGGAGCAGAAGAGCTGTGCTGTTCCCCCTTTGTCCTCTCATGCCCCCCCTTGTGTGTTTCCCTGTGTGTTAGTAACCCCACACCCTCACCCACCCCACCCACCTGATCCCTCGTGTTGTGTCGCCACTCCATCCCGAAGACCCCGTCTCACCCCATGCTTGGGACAAAGCCAGCTCACTGCCAGCCCAATGACTGCCTGGATCGTCCTGCCTGTCAGCCTGTCTGCCTTCTCCATCACAGGAATATGGATAGTGTGAGTAAAACATTTCTGCTTCAAGATGGTGCACAGGCTAAGAGTTAATCTAAACTATTAAATATGCCTCTGGGCATGTGTGGCTTTTCTACTGTACAGAGTAGAACACGAATAGAGTATGTAAATAAAAGGATACAAATAAAAGTAATGGGGAAGAAGCAAACAGTGTCACTTATAGGAATAATTATCAAACCACCAGTGATTTCTTGCAGAAACAGCTTTTCAGCATGATCTTGTTTCATATTCAGTTTCTTTGGACTGTTATTTCTAGATTGTTCAGCATCAGATACTCTTCACATGTTATTTGTAATTAGAAAATTGAGGTTTTGTTCATTTAAATGTTGAAAGAAATCTTTTGCCAGATTTTTTTACTGACCTTTTTTGCACACAAGAAAACATAAAAGGCTTTAAGTCACATTTATGACAAACCTTAACTTTACCATACGGTTACAGTCTGATACTTGGAGTAAAACTGGGTACCAAACCTAAAGACTTATGGTACTAATTGAATTAGTCGTGCCCTTACCATATTAATATGATTATTCCACATAACTTTTTTTTTTTTTATGATATATCTCTAGACGGCAAAAAATCTAATACAGACACTCAGAACACTGTAGACACTTTAGACTTCAGATCATTTTGGACATAACATGTGGGAAGTTGAGCAGCAACACATTCAGTTATTAAGTTAAAGCTGTCTATCTACTTCAGTCTGTTTAGGGTCCTAAACACTGTCTACATATTGCTCGATGAGACCCAAATATAGAGGTGAAAAAATATTTTGATAAATAACTGTATTGGTGTGAATAGGACATTGGGTAATTTAGAATCTACAAATATCCGCATTTGATTTGAAATTTCAGTAACTATGAACTAAACCTCATCACTGTTTTGCATTCACTATGCATGTACAACTTGTATTTTTATTATCGATGTGATAACAGACAACTTCAACTTGTTGTAGTAGATTTATTTTGTTGTAAAACTGCTTTGAGTGCTAAAGAGCTGAAATGGACAAGAGTGTACAATGCTGCAGAGGAGGAGAAAATAATGTCTGGGATCATAATGTCCATAATGTGTAATGTTGTTCTGTCTTTGAAAGTTGATATTGGAGAAACTGAAGAAATTGAAACCAAAGTATTAGTATCAGTACTGGTATTAAAAGCCACATTGATGTGCAAAGATGCATATCAACATACACACCATTCAGTTTATGTCCATGTGCTCGTCTGCTGAATGACTCTTTCTTAAGCTGAGTACAATCTTGTCTCTTTCACAGCTTCCTCTGAGTTATAAAGCTGTTTGACATTTGCCTTTTCTTGCATTGAATTATGAAGTGTTTTTACCCTCTAGGTATGCCATGGCTGTGATGAATCACCATGTTTGTCCTGTGGAGAACTGGTGAGTGATTTCTCTTCTTAAAGATGCAAAAAAAAAAAAAAAAAAAAAAATGGGTATAAAAGCAGTATATCTTGATATCTGGACAGTTTCATTCCTCAGACACCACTGGGGAAATTAAATGAGCTGAACTCATTATGTCACTCCTATAGGTCTTACAATGTAACATGCATGGAGGAGCTGCCTCGGCCAGGCTTCCCCAAGACATGTTGCACCATCCAGGACATTCCCCTCATCAGGTTTGCTGCTCTGAACTGGAGTTTATGTTTTTGCAGAATACAAAAGCAGTTTGTCAGCAAAAGTCCTCAAGCATGTATTTGCGCCTTGTTACACAATGGTTCTGACAGTCATTAACCCATGTTTTGCATACCCTGCATTTATTTAATCTGCAAATCAGCCTCTAACCACGTACGAGTACAAAAGCACTCTTGTAAAAAAGGCATCATGAGATTAGCAGGATTTTGTTTCCCTGTGTACATGGAGGGAAGCTACGATCCAAAGTTCAGTTTTGTTTTTATGTTTGCTTTACATTGGTTTATGTTTTTTGGATCCAAGTACAAAAATCTCAAAAACACCCTGTCTTAGTGGAAACCACTAAAGTAATAAACACTGACAGATGGTTTAAGGATTGTGGTAAGAAGGCATAAGTTAATCTTCTACCTTTTTAATTCAGAGGGTCGTTTTGTTTCCCTGTCTGTCCTGTAGTAAATGTGGTTCTTATCCTCCTGAGAGCTGCCTGTTCAGCCTGATCGGCAACGTTGGAGCCTTCATGGGTAAGGCCTCCAAATAACTGAAATGAACAGAAACATGAATGTACACTGTTGTGGTGATCAGAGGTAAGAAAGTAGTTTAGTTTGCACAAATAAGTCATTTCCACTATGTAATGAGGGAATGTAACATTTTCCCATGGGCTCTTTGAATTCCATGTAATTTGGATTCAGAGATTTTTTTCTTAAAAAATAATCAAAAATAATTATGAGCTGAAAATACTAATTTCTGTTGTACTGGACTGTGTCATCAGTCCTGTTATTTATTTATTTATTTTTTGAGTTCAGGTTTTTTAATTTTTGAGCCATACTTCTTGTTTCACAGAATTGTTAAATTATTTAAATGGGTAAAAAAAGAAGCATATTAGAAGTAGCAGTCATCTCCTTTGAAGTTATCTTTACTTTTACAGGGTTTTAAAAAGTCTTAAAAGTCTTGATTTTACAAATCTGCGTTTAATGCCTTAAATTCATTGAGAGGTTGTAAATTTGATATGGTAGGTCTGACGTTCTGTTGCCATAAACTCGTTTGCTGTATTTTGTTTAAATGTGTCCAAACTGTAAAGAAGGTAACATCAGTCTACTCAGTTCTACTAGTTCCACCTGACAATTTATATTGAAGTTAGGAACCAATTATTGTTAACTTTGCAGCCCAGGGGAGAAATTACTTGGAACTGTGGGAAACAAGGCGTTGGAGTAAATAAATACATTTTACTGGATTTGAGGAGCCCCAAATTTTGTCCAGTATGGTTGTGAAATGGACATTAAATTCTAAGTAATCTTAAAAAGTCTTACATTTAACTTGAAGGAACCCTGTATTAAAAAATTATAAAATTGTTTTGAAAATTGTCAAAATATGCTTTATATGCATATTAATATAGGCTAACTTTATTTTCCTATGTTATGCTACTTAGTAACACATACTGGGAATGTC
>JAPSES010000219.1:12992752-13014224 GCA_029822895.1 Maxillicosta whitleyi
CTTCTACAACAGGGGGTCGACGAGGGGCGGGGGGAGAGAGAGGTGGAAGCACCTTCCTCACAGGGACAGGCGAGTCTGGGGGAATTATGATCTGAAGAAGAGGAGAGACAGACACAGAGGAAGTAGACACACAGAGGAACAGCAGTAAAGGTGATTGAAGTGGAAAATTTGGGATGACTGTTGAGCACACTGAAGCCAACCTTGTCAACCTCACTGCTGGCTCCCTCAGGACGGAAACGCTGGGGTTTCGATGTGACAATTACACCCTCAGTCAGCCAGTCATCAGACTGTTTACGTCGCCGTTCAGCGCGGCCGATCCCAAGTTTTCCCTGTAGCTCTTCTATGAGGCGGTCCTGGGAACTGTTTTTGTTGACGATGATTGGTCCCATTTTCCTGCGTATGAGTCCGTCTCGATACATTGGATGGACATTGGGAGTTTCCTTGGTGCGCCTAATCACTGACTTTATCTAAGGGAAATGGTGAGCACCACATTACAGCATATGTCCAAACATTCACAACTCAGGTGAAGCAGAGACAAATGCAGAGCTCCTGGGCAGCAGGTGAGTCACACAAATTAAAATACTGTGTTCACAGGCCAGGATGCAGAGGTGAGTGGGCTTAAAGTCACCTTTCATGCACTTGCCATCTACGCTCAGTAACCTCCCAGGTTAATAAAAACAATGCCAACATGGTGACATTAAGATCCTTCAACCTAAAGTACTGCAACAGGTGACAGAGTCAAAGCACTATGGTTTACATGTATCATGCTGAGAACAGACAACCACAGCCAGTCACAAACAGCTGTTCCTGTAAACAAGCTTCTGATCAAATAACCTCTGTCTGATTCCCACATATTTCCTTTTCGAAATGCTGAAACAAAATACTTGTGTCCACAATAACCCAGACTGAATGGGACTATAAGTGGGTCATTTTCTTCATTAACCCTTTATTATTGGCAATAATAACATTGTTCACATATTCCAAAACCTAAGGATTGCACCTGTAACCAATAATCCACATACTAAGGGTGGACTGACTACTGACCTGGCTCACTGGACTGGGTCTCTCATATGCTGCCTCTCTGTATGTAGTCAGTGACAATCTCAGCTTTGTTCAACACAGGCTTAAACTGTTGAATATTTAGAATTGAGTTTTACCAGTGTTAATATTATTTTATCTAATCTAAGAAATTGTCCTCAAGTTCATAATGGCAAAAGGTCACTGTAACCCTATGTGTGCAGCACCCTATTAAATACTATAAATTATGTTTCAGCTTTTCAAAAAGACACAAGATGGACACTTTTGAGAAGAGGCTTGTCAGAGTAGTTTGTAAGGAAGCTTTAGTTTAAAAAGCAACAAAAAAACACAGCAAGGTGAGAACAAAACAAGCCTGTCCTGTGTGGAACAGCATACATGTCCAGAGGCAGACACCCTGTCTATATTGGGAGTCTGTAGTAGGGGAAGGTCCAAGGCCACGTCAGGGGTCCCGGGGCAAGAAGATGGGGTCATGGACTCATCCATCCAGCTGGCCTCTGTCAATGGGGTCATGCTGCCATCTGTGTAGGGTCTCTCCGTGTATGGTGTCATGGTGCCATCCAGTCCGTCATGGAACGACATGGACAGCTCTTCATCGGCCCAGTCCAGATCTCCGTTCCCATCAGTGCCTCCGTCCACAGACTCATCTGTGATGGTGTTGGTGGTGCTGGTGAAGGTTTCAGGCTGTACACTGTTTCTGTCCATGGGCAGGATGAGCTCCTCCTGTACCTCCGACACTCCTCTACCCAGACTCTGTGCTTCCATCTTTACCTGTGGCGCCTCTGCTGACATGTTGTTCTGTACAAAACTCATCGCCAGCAGTTTGTCTAATGCCTCATCCAATGAGGGTTCCACCACGGCAGGCTGCTGCACACAGAGGGGGCTAGCTCTTGGTGTTGTAGGTGCTGGCTCTGTAAGCTCTCTGCTGGGGACTGTAGTACTAATGAAAGTCAATGGCAGAGAGGGAGACGGTGAAGATGCTTTTGAGGAAAAACTGATAGGGGGTGTAGATACAGAAACAGCAGGGAGAGGAGAGGGCGTCTTTGGAGCAGAAGCAGGAGGGGTGAGGTTTTTGGATGGAGAAGGAGTTGAGTAATTCATATTTTCAGGTCCACATGAAAGTTTACCAACAGAAGTTGAGGGTGACAGCCTGTCTATAGATGGACTAGGGGACTTTGACGACTTGTGATCTAGGACAGTGTTAACTGAAGTCAGTGAGGGAGTAGTGGTGGTGTTGGAAGGGCTTGAGCCATTTCTCAAAAGGTTGGAATTTGGGACAGATGAAAGGACCAGGAGGGACTTGTTTTGGGAGGACAACATGGGGGCTGAGACATCTATTACAGAATCCAGGTCTAAGTCGCTGGCTGCAGACAGTGAGGACAAAGGACTGAGGGGAGGAGGAGCTCGGTTCTGATTGGTTAGCAACACGGTGCCATCACTTCCCTCTTCGTCTATGTGCAGCTCTAAACCAGTAGGCAAAGACAACAGAGGAGAGGCACAGGTGGACGGGCGGGACAGATTAGGGAAAGGAGAAACCACTGGAGTGACGGACAAAGAGACTGGAGGATGAGGAGAAGAGCTGAAAGGTGCACCAGCTGGGTCCAGCAGAGAGCCCAAAGAACTGGGCTAGAGAACAGAGAAATGAGAAAAATAAGCAGAACCAGAGGTAAAGGACAAAGATATCATAAAGAATAAGACAAGAGAAAGTACCAAAGACCTCAGAGTAAGTATTCTCTTTGTACATTAGTTTGTTTTTCTGTTCACCAATGCTGCTTTGTACCTTAAAGTCAGACAAAGAAGCCATCAACTCATCTAGTTCTCGTGTAGCACAAGATGCTGAAATTCTGGCTTGCTGTTGAGAGGGAGTGTCCAAATCACTGTGGCGAGAGGAGGGGCTAGAAAACATGAATTATAACGGGATATATAATTACATACAATCATAGAAACCTGACTTAGAGCAGAACCTAAAATATGCACTTCTTCAGAATGGGACTGGGAGTAAATTAGTGGTTGTTTTCTTACAAGTGGCCAGATCATTTCATCAGCTTTAAATGTTTGATAACAGCTCAGTTGTGTCTAATGGCAGATGTCAGTCTTAGGCTGCATTCAGACTGCTGGCAAAAATGGACTTAACTGTTTTTTATGATTTATTTATTGTCACACAGATTATTTTTTCGGAAAAAGGTACTGATGTTTTCAAGTCCACATCTGTTTGAATATATGGGCTTGAATTAAATTAACTTTCCCAAAGTCTAAACCAAAATTTGTCAGTGCTGCACTGTTGTTGCCATCTGTTTGAAAGTATACCGAAAGAAACCACAAAAGAATATGGCTGAAGAAAGAGAAAAGTTAATTCACTATTATGCTAACTTATAATCAACTCTAGTGAACTTGTAAATGAATCCACAGAGCTTACACTGATGTCAAAGGCCTCAGTATTTATTTCTGTCTATCACAAACATAAAATGTAAGATCAATGCCCAAATGAAGAAATAAGTTACGACGGATAAATGTAAACTGAGCACTAAGGATTTCAGTATGGCCAAAGCTAAACACTTAAAGCATACACGTTTAGTTGAAGCTGTAGACTATACCTGGGTGAGGGCACTGAGCCCTCCAGCTCATCTAGCAGACTCTCCACAGTGGGTCGACCTTCATCCACCTTGGTTCCGTTCCTTTTGGGTTTCTCCTGAGGGGCAGGACTCACCATTATGTCTGGACTGTTTCCATTCTCATAGTGGGTGATGCTGCAGGATGGTAAGGGTGGAGCCGTCTCCTCTGTGGACACATAACGGTAAAACTAAGTCTGCTCAGCACAAACACAGATGATAAACACAGATCTTTGTCTCTACCTGTAGTGGGGAAGGAAGGGGAGCTCTGTTGCACTGCATTAAGTTCCAGCAGCAGTCTGTCAAGCTCTGATAGGTTACTACCCAGGGCAGAGGTCATGGCTGCTGTTGATGAGTCTGATGTCTTCTGTTTGTTTGGAAAACTAAAGGACAGAATGCAAAACCTGTTCATAGTCATGTTCCAACAAGGAAATTTTGAGTGAAACTTTGACATGTCACAAGAAGAAAAAGGAGAATGTAAATATAATGTGATCATGTTAAATGGCTTGAGGTGAGTAAACCTTCATTTGGTGTTACAAAAGCTACAATAAAGAGTTTTCCATCTAGAATGACCGGTGTTTTTTTAAATACAGTCCAAAGTATAATTTGGACTCCTCACTGATACTGGCGATGTTTTTGCATTCTATGGGAATATAAACAAAACAGCTGATACAATAACGTACACTACAGCATTTGTTATTCAGAAAAGGTCTTGCTGTCTCTCACTCACCAGATTCAGCAGAGAAAGTTTTATGAAATACAGTGCAATTTATCAAATTCGGCCATTTCCTTCAACTATTTCTAATATGAGATTTCAAGATGCATATAAACATGTCAGTGGAAACATAGCTATTAACAACTGAACACAAAAGAAAGTGGTACATAGGAGATTCAACTTCATAGAGCAAACAGCTTGTGTGCAGTGAGTCACCTGTAGACGTGGTCCTCCTCAATGTGAGACAGTGGAGAGCTGCTACTGTCCCTGGACCACGAGCTCTTTTGTGCTGAGCCTAAAGACTGTAGATCACACAGAGGACACATCAGTCAGTGAAGATAAACCACTGATATAAGGAAGACATTGAAGTCAAATCAGTTTCAACACTACAAATCTGTCTCAAGGAGCTTTACAATATAAAACATCTCCCCAAAAACCTTTTAACAGGAAGATAAATTTGAGACTTTCTAAGATGGCTTAGAACAGAATTTAATGCCCATTTCACAGTCACACTGGTAAAAAATTTGCAACTCCTTGAATTTAGGAAAATGTATGTATTTACTCTAATGGATTGATTCCGAACATTTAGAATAATTTCTCAGCAGAAGCTTTAAAGTTAGTGATAAGTGGTTCCTAATTTCGATATAAATTGTTGGGTTGGAACAGGTGGAACTGAGTCGACTAACATTAGTTTCTTTGCAGTTTAGACATTTGGACAGTTTAAACAAAATACAGCCATATCAAATTTAATACCTTTTAAAGATTTTTTTTAAAGGTATTAAATGCAGATTTGTGAATTCAAGACTGTTAACACCCCGCAGGAACCCTGAGGAAAAAACCTGAGTAAGTGTCATGGCAGAGAAGTCTGCATGTGTAATATATACAGCAATGAATACAAATATGGATATTTAAAAGCACTACCTGCTGAGAGGAGTGGTGAGAGTCCAATGGATCGATCAGTGAACCATTTAAAGCATCAGCAGAGGGCGGAGGAGGGACTGGAGGTGGGACTGAGACATCCTGGTAAGAGTGCCCTCCAGTTGGGATGGAGTACGGGGTCTCGTCGGGCAAGAACACCGGCCGCTTTGAGATATGGGAAGTCGTAGATTCTAGGTCTGCAAGCAACGCATCTGAAAGTTGTAACAGTTAAAGTTAGTCAGTTGTACATTTTCTACCACACAAAGATGTTTGTAAAATACTTAAAAATCAGTTTTATTCAGTTGGATTCATGCACTGATTTTTAAGTCAGGCATAAAATAAATTTGATGCATGAATGTCTCTTGTCAGCTGCGCATCACAGTCAAACACTAAAGCCATTTTTGTCAGACATCTGCAAGAGGTTTCATACTACAAGCACAGCTGACCAAGAGACCTATGAATGTTTTCATAGGGGTGTTGGCTGCTCTGAGGCGACTACGGAGGCTGTAAACAGACAATAATGAGGATCTGACTCAGTCCAATTTAATTCAATCTAAAAAAAAAAAAACAACCACACATACACAGATTATGAGTATTAGGCTACTCCATCAGTTTCATCTTAACAGCAGGAGCTAAATCACTTTCTACATCCAAATGCATTAGGCCTTGATTATACATCTACTTTAAATCCCAACATATCTCTTCTATGAGTCCTCCACTATAAATACAACTCTGCTGCCAGTGAGCTGCTACCTGTCTTTGGTGCATATGTGACAGTTATCTGTTCATTTCTTTAAATAATTTCTGTTAGAGGTGGGAACCAGAGGAACCCACAAACCAATATTTTCACCTATACATCATATGAAAACAATGGTATGACAACACTATATGATATTTAATATACAGAAATACATTTATTATTGGTAATCAGTGGGTCTGTGTAGTTAAAAAAAAACCAACTTGAATGTGTGAAAAGATATTGGTGTGAGGAAATAATGTACAGTCTCAGTTTAGAGACTCACACACATACTGGCAGCATCTGTGTGTTATTGGGTGTAATCAATATTTGATGCCAGTGTATTGATAAAATATGGCAACAAGCCTTTTATACACATACATCCATACATGGATATTTAATCCCAAGGAACAAAGAGTCTGAGCATTTCTGAATACAGTCCAGGGTTGAGGGGGTACAGTGTCACCCTGCTGAGTGGTCTGTGGAACACAGGAACAAAATAGACTCTGACATCACACAATCCATCCATCGTCAGTCTGTCCAGAATAGACTGCAATCACTGGCTGCATACTGTTACACTACAGAGGCTTGGACTTGTTACAGTCTGTTTCAAGGAATTGCCGCACTTCTAAACTCATGACACTGGAGAGTCAACCCAAAAACCTGTTAAGTAGCTGAACCATCTCTACAACACAATCTGTGAACATATACAAGTTGTTACTGAACTGTCAAACATGGGGAGAGAAAAATTACAAATTTACAAAAGAAGTGTAAGAGTTAATCATGTTAAATCATTCATTAATTAGTAACTGCTCATTTCTACAGAAACTAAAGATTTACTTTGGGACAAATTTGTCCAGATACTCAGCTTTTAATTCTTACAGTTAAGCAGGAAGCTGTATTACAATGCAAACACTTGAGCTGAGGTGAACAAAAGGCAGAGTCTGACCAAATCTACATATTAGATACTCTAAAGGTCACCACTGACATTATAAAACAAACTATGTTCAGTATATAACAAATATGAGTCCCTATTGCCCTGTTGGAGTACTGCAAACAAAGGCAGGTTATATTAAATAAGCAATATAAACATTTAACTGTTAAAACACCCTGGTATCTGTACTCACTTTATTTGCTCCACCTGCTGTTTCTATAAAGTCCAGCCAGGGTTATATGTGTGAAGCAGACAGCAGCACTGACAAAGATAGTGTGAGCAACAAGGAGCGCTAACATGCTGCCAGGCTAATGGGGGAGTGGTCTGAGAGCTACACATGGGTGAAAATATCCCTTTAATAACAGGGTCCCCGCAGTAGGCCTTTTATCTGACAGAACCGTGTAAGTCAGTCTACCCCAGGGGATCCCAAAGTGGGGTACACATACCCCTAGCAATACTTGGAAGAAGCCCAGGGAGTATACTTGAAAGGTTTTGGAGAAATACATTAAATAAGTCATCATATACCAAATACAAAATAAATAATAAAATTAATGCTGAAATATGAAACAATAAATACATTCATAATAGTTTTATTGTCAATTGTCTTGTTTAAGCTTTGGTAACATTTTAAGTGCATTTCCATTTCAGTTTATTAAAATTATTTTTTGTTGCTGAAAGGTTAATTTATTAAATAATGACCAATTTATGTAGTTTTAGTATCGACGTAAGGGCATATTTCAGTTTATATTTTAGAAACAAAATTAACTTTAAAACATTTTGTTCCATTTTATAACTTACAGTTATATATATGTTGCTTGCTTAAAAATTCTTGAAAATATAAACAGACACCTTTGGCACAGAAACAAATTTTGCCTTATTTTTTTTCTCCAAAAATGCCAAAGCGAGCGTTGGGGGTACTTGGCTAAAAAAGTCTGTTTCAGGGAGTACTCCACGGTAAAATGTTTGAGAACCACTGGTCTACCTTACTGGTGCACTCTCACTCTAAAAATCAACCCGTCCCGACAGTGAATAAGCCTTAACATCACATTTTAGATCAGCGGTGTATCTAACATCCACATTTCAAGCATGCGCCTCGATCAGTTCATTAAACGAATCTGAAATCATTACACCACTGTTTTTAGATTTGGCAGTCCACAAATGGCGTTCCTGCCCAGAAGTTTAACGTCTATGAAGTTTGACATAAACCACATGGGAGCATGAGCCTATTTAAAGCAGTAAGCTCAGTGAGTAGCCAATGTGTGTGCAAATGTGCTGAAATATCATGACCAGCTCAAAATAATCTGCACCTGGTGCTGACATGCTCAACGAGGTCTTACTGAGGATGACTTTGTCACTTATAAAACAAAAGGCTCCAAACTGAAAAATACCACAGCTGGTTTCAGGGTGAAGGTAAGTCCTACGGAATACACGATTTCCACACAGATTTACACTTCTAACATAATACACTATAAATGCTGTCAAATTAAACAAAAATACCCCTCAAGACTTACTACTTATGGCAAAGTATTCCTAGAAAGTTCATCTTGGCCTTGGCAGAGCTGAGAGCCATCCTGCCTGAGGCTTCCCTAACACTTCTACATGGAGCCAAGTTTATGAGACATTGCTCCTTATACTGCCTCATTATACCCCCTCCCACCTGCTGATACCACACATCTGTGGCCCGTGAAATCAATAGAAGCTCCACGGGGGACATGTGACACAGTCCAAGCCATTGTTTAAATCAAACTATAAGGCCTCAACCATTGTTATACTTATTCCTTGGTGGAAAAGTACAAACACTGAATGTGAGGAACTTTTTCTGTGGACAAAGCTTCTTCCAAATTCCTGAGAAGGTTACTGTTCATACAAAGTCCCAGTAAAAACTGATATAGTCTGTCATTTACTTTTGACCGTTTGGTGACAGTCTAACTTCTCTTCTCTAAAAGAGAACTTTTTCCATTTGTAGCACTGGTTCTGCTATTTCTACATCAGCTTTAAAAAGCAAAAACGTAACAGGAACAATCTGCAACACTAGTCAACAGTTTTTAGCCAGCAAACTGTAAACTGTACATGAGAAAAGTGTTGACACTAAACCAAAACTTCCCTGCTTACAACCTTACATGATACCGTATGTACAAGGTATAGAAGAACCAAGGAAAAGTACCAATACCACAGTGCAGAAGTGAAAGTCACCAATTGACATGAAAGTACTGTGCTCCTTTCCCAGTACATGACGTACTAGGAACAGAAGTGCAATGTTTGCAATGTACTGCAGAGGAAATATGTATTAGAAGCAAATAGAAAAACTATGAGTGGTAAAGTTGAGTAAAGTGACTCAAGATTGTGCACAGCAATTAAGTAAATGTACTATTCTTCACCATAGCCTGTACCACTCAGACTAATCATAACAGCATCTTTGACACCATTTACTGGAGGTCATAAAAGGATACTGAAAATACTTCAGTCGTTTGCCTGAGGAGGGCAGCATTGATACAACGGCAGACGGACAGCGGGCCGTTGTCAAACAAGCTTGGTCCATGAAGAGTAAGAAGCATTAAGAATGCAAACATGCACTGTAAGCCAAGTAACAGGCTAATCTTTTCCATTCCAGACAGGGGGTAGGAGCCACAATGGACAAAGTCCAATTCTGCTCTAACAGCATCCTGACTCAATAGTCCATTGTGCAAGATGTGGAGGAATAAAGCTGTCATCAAAACGGATATGAGTGAAACTAATAATTCATGATGAATTCATCAAACAATAACAGATTCCCCTTCCATTGTCAGGGGAACCATCTGTGGTGACACTGTAAGAACTGATCTTCATAGTGTTCAACAAAACAACTCTGGAGCTCTGTGGATACTGTACACATTCTTGTGGCAGTGGGTGCATGTACAGTCTTGCTTGTCCACGCCCACTCACCCTCACTCACTCTGCCACGGTCCTGCAGCCTTTATCAGATGGGAGAGAAGGTGCATGGAGAATTCCACACATTCCTTTGTCCACTAAAGGAGAAAGAAAGCAATCAAGCTGGAATACATCGAGGAAGGTGGCTCAGGAAAGGGAAAGAGCACTGCCCCACGTTCAGGGAAACTCTAGTGAACCTGTCTCAACTGGGGAGAGTGACAAAGACAGAGCTAAAATGATGCTCTGCAATAAAATCTACTCAAGCAGAACACACATTCCACTAATACCACAGGAGTTGAGGTACAGAGCCGTTGAGGAATGTACTCAAATACAAAACACCATCTGTTAGTCCAGAAAATGAAAATAATGTGTTGACAATTACAGAACCCGTCCCACAAACTACAGCGTGCTTTGAATTCCAGGATAAAGGAGATGTCAGTGTTTTTACTGCCCATTTCCCACAGAGCTGGGAGTATAGCGCAGACAAGCTGGACATCAGTACTGTCTAATCCTTTCTATTAACATGTGGGAGAAGGTGATGGGCCACCGGGTTCCACAGCTCACCTGTTTATAGCCAGAGCAGAACTGGCCACAGCCCCAAACCGAAACTCTACCCCATCAGGCCGACCAGAGGCGATATTTATATCAAACAAGACAGGCAGGGGCCAGGCAGAGGGGGGCAGAGGGTGGGATGCCAATGAGACACGCAGGGAAAGCTGGGTTCAAACTGGTGACTGAGAATGCAAGTGAATCCACTGAACCAGTAAACAAATCAAGAGGTACAAGCACAAAGAAGTGAAAAAGGAACATTTTATAGAGCTTCCAAATACTGTACAATAGATACACAGAGACACAAACAAAAGATGACTGAGGATAATAACATAGTATAAGAGACACAGGAGCATCTTAGGGCGATTACTTCAAAATAAACATTCCTAAAAATACACTCCCAAGCAGCCCCATATCCGAAAGATGACACTCCCCTTGCAAGAACAGTGGACCAAAATAAAAGCACTTCCCCATAGAGGAGTAAATCAGATGACAGGGAATAGTCTAAAGACTGATGTAACAAGAAATCACTGAGAGCACATTCATGTTCATGGGTGCATGTGTGAGGACGGTATGTCAGTGAGAAGCTCTTTGTGGCATATTGAGAGTGAAATTAAGTAGGATGAGGAAGCCCCTCAAAGGCACACTTGTCTGTTTTGTCCTCAAGCACCGACTGAAACACTCAGACATACTTCAATGAGTAGTTGTTCTATAGAAAAGCAAGACATTAACCAGGCAGCAGAAGAATGGAAGGACATTAGTCAGTAGTTTGTCACCACCGCCTCGAGTTGGTAGGACTGCATATCGTTAAAGAATTTTCTGAAGTCAAGATCAGACCAAACTTTTTAATCCAGAAATTCTTGTGCCAGACATTGCAAAAATTTACAACAATGAAAGAATAAACACAGGAAGTATAACTAAGTTGTACGAAATGAGTAAACGAAGAAAAAAAATCATTAAATGAAAGAAAAACAATTCATGTTTATCATAATGAAATGAAGTTTTAAGATAATCAACTTGTTTTACCAGAACAATTTTACATCAGTCTGAAGAAGTAAAAATTTTTTTTTTTTAAAATTGCCAAATAAAAAGAGCAAATATGAAATAGATAATCTTACAAATAACTGAGTGTCAATATCATGCTACATGCAATTCATGTAAAAATATTAGATTTAGAGGAAACCGTGTCTGTACTGTAGAGATGCTAGACATGTCATAATGTACACCTGTTATATTTCCCTCTACACATCTGACAGAATCTCAGCAGCAATTGTCAATCATAACATTGTCAATTCAGCATAATAATAATGCTTTCAAAAGATATAGGTATTCATTAGTCATCTATAAACTTGAATTATCAAAAGTAGGATTTAGAAAAATGATTCCCCCATTTAATCATACCCAAATGGAGCTTCACAGCAACCTGCAACTATAAGCGGTGTCACCACTGTGTTATAATGGTCTGTTAAAATTCTACAAAAAAAAATCTGTTTTCTTCATGTGCAGACTCATTGTGGGTCTGTTATTCAGACAGATGTTAACTTAAAAAAAAAAATAAGCATGATGAAATCTAGCTAAAAAGAAAAAAAAAGAGATAGACATCACTTTTTGCCCAAGTTGACTGACTGGCATGGAGGGGGCTGAGCTTGTGACCTATAGAACAACCAGTCTCCAGGAGGCAATCAACATATTTTGACTTCACTCGAAGAAGCAGCTGTACCATCCATGTTAAAGTCTATGTATGACACCCTTCAGAGAAGACTCCATGTCTACATCAGATACCAGTGCCCTGAAGCATTAACAGTAACTAGTCTAATTAATAATGACAGTAATGAAACATTTTAGACGTAGCTCTGGGTAAATGCTGTTTTAATGTCACATCTTATACAATCCAAACAACAAACCGTTAATACAGAAACTTGTCTGATGAAAGAAGAAGCAAAAGTAAGGTTTCCTGGTCTACAAACAAACATGAAGTCCTCCAGATGCGGTCTGTACTGACTATCTTTGATCATGGCCTGGTTGTCCCAGATTAAATAATGCTGAAAGAATCCAGCAGGGACTTGGATTCCTACTGCATTACCCAGACCTGTCAGGAAAATAATCAGCTCTGTTCTATGAGCCAAGTTACAAGGTCGGGTAACAGGGAGGGCGTGGAAACAGCACGGGAAGGGGAAGACAGTGAAGGGCACTATAAGTGAAACAACAATGTGGTACAACAACATTAAATAGTGAAAACACTGTCCAAACAGCAGGATCACAGCCTGAAGGCCAAAATCCACCCCCACCACCAATGTTTGCCGGCCTCCAGCACTGACTCTGCTCATTGTTTTTCGCCTCTGTTTCCTCAGGATGTGGGGCAGGGTCTGTTGCCTAAGCGATGAGGTCAGCCATGCAACTCTCTCTTCCCCAGACCCAGAACAGGATGGGTGTGGGACTTGGGAACAAGACTGATTTACAGTCAGGAGCTTCCCTCTAGTTTCACAGACAAGCCCACTAGTTAGGAGCGCTATGGGGTGATGATAGCTAGTCTGGTAACATTAACTCTGTCCTTCTGACACACTGGGACACAAAACCCACTCAAGACCTTCGAAGATCTTTCGGTATGCTGTACAAGAGCTGTAAATATTTAAAACCATGCTGCCTCACCTCAGATAAATTTTGCTCACGCTTTGAGAAGACTTTCTCTGCGAGGTGGTCAGCAGATACATTTATATCCACTGTAACGGGGCTGCTGTGAGTTTACAAAGGGTATGTTTAGCAGACGCTGCCTTTTCAGCCCACATGGCTTTCTCCAAACAGACGCAAAACAGAGCTAAGTGACTAATTCTGAGGCATGTCTGCATAATGTTGAGAATATGTTCTACAACTACTGTAAGTACTTGACATTATACCTAAAATTCTTCAACACACAATGCTGACACGCTCAGAACTTGTCTCATTTCATTTCAAAAATTATAGAACGATTAGAATTAATTAAGTTAAAGGGACTTAGCAAAAATCCTAATGCTCGTCTTGACTTTCAGAGATTCAAAGCTATTTTTGACTTCATCCAATGTCACCATTACCTTTTTTTTTTTTACTTGTTTAAGCTGAAATTTGTGCTGAGTATTCCAGGATCCCAACTTGTCTTCATGAAAATAGTCTTTGCTGAAATCAAATCAATAAACATATGTTGCCTGAATGAACACTTGTGACCACCAATTGTCTTTTTAAATATGAGGACTGAAAACCCACCCATGTACAGCACAAATTTCAACCCAATTCAACTGAAAGTTAGTGAAACAAAGAATACAATCTCATGATAATATTTAGCTCAGGGGACAAATTGAACAATTCATGTCTAAAAAGGGATTTGGAGTAAAGCTTTAGCATCTGTTCTATAATCAGATATAGTTTTTACATTATTTTTATTTTATTTTCTATAGCATGAATGAGTGAGGTAGGAAAATGGGAAAAAGACTACGGGATTTTCGAGCCAAACAAGAAGTATTATGTTAGAGTTGAACAATTTGTAATCTGCTCTGTAAGGGGGAGTTCACATACAAGAGCCATGATCTATGGAGAGTGACTCACTTTAGTCATGCATCTGTAAAACACTTTTTCAGTGTCAACCTGCAGACATGAAGCAGAGCCTCCACAGCTCAGTGAGGTCAGTATGTCTGAATTTTACATGGCCCTGAGGAATTCACAGAGAGAGAGGAGTGTGGCTTCATACCCACAAGTGCAACACACAAGGGCACGAGAGGCCATGAGGCAGTTTGTCACATGTGGTTTAGCTCCACATCTGGGACAGGACCTGTCCCCTGGGCTACATCAATACATGAGGGTAAAGCCAGGTCTGGCTGCCACCTGGTCTTAACTGATTGGGGGAAACCTCTGGAAAGTCTGACTCAGAGGAACAGAGTGGAAGAGTGCTCATATTCTGCTCGGAGGGAATTCCCTTCCTCGAGTGTGAGCAATGCAGGAGGATCGATATACAGGATAAAAGAGGCTGCTTCAGTTCTACGAAGTATGGTCAGGTTTCCAAACAGCTCCATGTAAACGTGTCACTCATTGGTGAGGATTGGGACCCCTGGGTGCTGGTCAGCTGCTGGTTAACTTGAAGTATCACAAACCACAATCATAAAAAGTACCCTCAAATTCCACTCAGCCCACAGACAAATAGCTTTATTAGATACTAGAGACATGCAATATGACTAAAATACCACTATCTAAAGGTTTATATTCAAATGAAAACAATATGGTATACTTTCTATTAATTAAATGCATTGCTTACATAAAAAAAACCAAAAAAAAACACACATAGGCTCTTTTGTTATTCACCTCTGAATTACATTCTCAACACTTCCTCAATGCTTTGCTCATGTTTCTCCTTTTAGATTAATTTTGCATCAAGTATTTAGTAAAATATAGAATAGCCTATTTAAAATAGAAAACATTAGAATTGAAATTACAAACAAAATAAGTAAATATGGGCCTCAAAAGCAAATACAGTTAAAATTGTCAGAATAAAACATATTGGACTCTGAAACAGTAAATCATGAAGCAAATAAAAAAAAATAAATAAATACAGACCTGACATACTGAACACATTTAACACTTTAAACTACAGCAGTAAAATATGACTCACACTATAAACAAATACTGGGTTATAGCAGCCGAAACCAATGTTTCCTCTGTATCCATTTAGCAGCTATGTAAAGGAAATTTAACACTTCAACACAGTCAAGTACTGTTCAACTACTGAATTTGTCAACAACTGATAAGAACTGACAACTGTTTTGAATAGTGTTTTGAGAGAAAGTCAAACTTCTCTAATTCCAGTCTCTTAAAAGTGAAGGTTTTCTATTTGAGGATGTCATCTTGGCAATTAGGAAACACTTCATCACATTTCTGACATTTAGTATAAACAATTAGTCAACAGATATAATCAACAATGAAAATGACTCATCCATCATCATATTACACAGCCCTGAAGCTCAAAACTTCTGGGAAATCAGCAAACAACAGGTATGTGTAAAAGTAAAGAGGACATGTAGAGGCACAGCTCTCCCTGTGCTAACAACATGCATGGCTCTGCGAGTCGTATTAGGAGGTGAGTATTTGGCCTTGGACCCTGACACAGAATGATGTCTGACATTCCTCTGCAGCCTCGCCCCCTCCTTCAGCCTGCTTTACTGAAACTACAGGCTCCCTCTCAACCAACAATCAGCCCTTTCACTGGCCCATGGCAGTGAGAGCATCTAATGTGCCCTGGAGGTATTCTCACAGCAGGCCAAACTCAAAATGTGGCCCATCGTCTCTCCACTTAAACAATTCAGAAATCTATTTTCACTGTCTTTTCACTCCGTGTAGAACTGGGAGCATTGCCTCAAATACTGGAACAGGATTAGTTTTGTCAAGGTAAATATAGTAAACTGGCCAGCTGGAGTAAGGATAACAAAATTAGAAGTTCAAAGGTTCACTACAAGAGGTCAGGGGCCAATGAACTGAAAAGGTAACTGTTTGGTGCAGGAGAAGAAATAGACACACATTAAAACTTAAAAAGGCACTATGCAGAAATGCAGATCCTGAAAATGAGATTTAACAATTGCACCATTAATCAACCGGAGTCTACAGTTGTGATTATTCTGCTCTATCAACATGAAAAAACACAAGTCATTCCACCTCCTCAAGTGTTTTAATTTTGGTGAGAAGTTATTTAACAAAAGCTTCTGTAACTGAATCCAAAAGTAATTAATATTGTTGGAGTATTAACATGTGTATTAATTTAATGATGATAGTAGCAACCACGTACATGCTGAAAAGTATTAAAAGTATGATATGGCATTATTCCTAACAGATCAGAATTAACTATAACCTGATAGACAAGTGTTGTATCTATCTTTTCTAATAATCAATCTGACTCATCACCAAAAGGATGAATTAGCAAGTTATGCATTTACCACTGTGGCCCTTAGAAAAAAAAAAAAAAACAGTTTCTTCAAATTGTGTCAACATAATGATTACTTAATACACAAAGTACATCAATTTGGCTAGCTCTAACTACAATTTTACATTTAAGGAAGTACTGTAAGTAAGCAGGACTGTTTTAAATTAGTGCATAATTAACGTATTGCAATTATTTAAAATAATTATGATTATTTCACAATAAAACAACAAATCATTTCTATTCATATTCACTAAGCATGAATTCAATTAGGGATTATGTTGCTTGTGACAGCCCTAACTTTAAGTACAACTTCAGACACTTTACTGGAGTATTCTCTTAATGCCCCTTTATATGACTACTCCAACATATCTCATAAGAAAATATTGTAGTTATCCAGGTGTGTGACTTATTTTGGATCAAATGAAGCATTAAGTGTGTCTTTATGTGTTGAGAAACATCACCTGCCTCCAAAACAAAATAAACAATCTAAAAACCATCTTAGATTAGCTGGAAAACACGTAAACAGACCCGTCTTTTTAAAAATGAATGAAAATAAACAGTAAGCAAGCAATCAAAAGCATCAACTGACTTAAAAGGCCTAATAATTCTTATCCTACACTAAAATAATTCAGGTAGAATTCAGTTTTATTGACCCACTTGGATGCTCAGAGGCTGTGAACATGGAAACAATCATGTTCTGCTACATTAATTCATCAATAAAGCTCATGTAGTCTGACCAGTGCAGAGGTTGCAGATGCTTAACGTTCATCTATTGACATAATTTATTGATTGTAACTTGTTCTTCAGTTTTTGATATAATAACCTTCAACTTTAATCTGACCTTTTTTGAACATACATACGTGGTCCCAACTAAATTAACCCATAAAGACCCAAACAGCCACTGGCAACCAAAACCATCTAGATGTAAAATGTGTAATAACTTCTAAACCACTAAACGTATCAACACTTTGAAGTCATTGATGTAAAATATTCATATATTCATATTCATAATTTTCATCTTTTGTGTTCATCAGATATGACTCATTTGTTTGTTGGATGTTCAGAGGCTCTGGAGTTACCATGGAAACACCATCATCATCTTCTACAACATTGACCAGTAAAATTGTGTTCAGTTTTTGATAACTTTGCTGAAAAAGTCGCTTTTTCTTCCAGGTTTTTTTTTTCCAGTTTCTAATATAATAACCCTAAATTTTAATCTGAGCTTTATTAAAAACAAATTAAATACAGGAACGAAATAAAAACATGGAGGATTATATTATAATAAATGGCCTTAAATCACTTAGGTTAAGGTTAAATAGAGATTTAAAAAAAAACATTCGGGATGTGACACAAAAGTCACACTGAATGTTTATAGGTTAAATATAGGAAAATACCTGATGATCAATGTATAGCTAAAAAGCAGAAGATAACATTGTAGTAAACGGTAGTAAAACATGTGAAAAAATTTGAGAAAATAGAGAGAAAACATTCGGGAGCTTCCACTAAAGTAGCTCTAGGTTTTTATGGGTTAAACAAATTAATGAAGGATAAATGTTAATTAACCACAACTGTATCTCACAGTAACAACTTTTAGCATTCATACTTAGCTAATATTTTGTTGTTGAATGCAGAACTTTTACTTGGATTTATTAAGTACATGATATTCAATATTTCCTCCAGCTAGGCCATATCTTATAGCAGAAATAACCAAAACAAAGTTCAAGTTCTGCTTTTTTTTGCAACTGAGATGGAGCTTTTGGAACTTTCTCCTTACTTGGACACATTCATCCACGTTTTCTGCTGTCCCATTCTCATTACCAAAGGCTTTCGACGAGAAAAGGGGGTAAATAAAGTGCATTTTACGGTTTTTAACTTGGTATCACTTGCAGTTATGTGTAGAAATTCATTATAAGGCGACTTTGTGCTTTTGTACAGAGCAGCAGTCTAAATGGGGAGGCCTGTTGACTCTACCACTTCAAAGCTGGAATGAACAGCCTGAGGGCAAAAGTTGAGGAGGTAATGTTAAAGCTGGGTGTCAAAATGTCAGCCAAATATCTCCTCCCTCTGGCGCAAATACTGCTTAAAACTCAAAAGAAATTAGCAGGACTGCCAGGTTCTTTTTTTAGAGAAATGTTTTACTACACTGAGGTGGCGTTAGGGACAGAGGAGGAGGCTAGCGACGTCCAGCTGCTGTTAGTCCCGAAAATACGGAGGAGAAAATGTGCAAAAACTCTACTTTCTGTCGCTGTTTGGGTGAGATATTAGCTCGTTCCTCTCACAAGAGGTGACCACAGCCAACCAGACACTCTTTTCAACGTCCAATCTCGTCGTTACGTCTCTCCTCCACCCTGCAATCCGCTCCTCTAAAGAAGGTTTAAGGGGAAAAATTACACAAGCGGCGACAAAAAACTAGCCTCATAACTCACCTAAGTCGTCCATGTCGGCAGCTCGGTTGCGTCCTGTGTCAGTTTGATGTTTGGTAGTCTTCTTAGGAACTCTGAATTTTCCTGTACAAACTTCACCGCTGCTGCTGCCCTGGAAGTTGGTCTGGATAGCTCTCGTGAACGCGCTGCAATGTGTGCATGTGTACTTAACCAGAGCGCGCACCCTGACTGAAATTCAGTTAGTGACATCTAACGGTCAGGAGAGGTAATTACACTACAGGTGGAAAGAAAAGAAAAGAACAGAATAGAATAGAAATCTCTAAGTTCAATATTTGCATTTAAATGTAGAAAAAAATAAATGTATCAAGTTGCAGAAAAAGTACTTAATTGAGTGAATGTACTTATATGAACAGTGTGCTATGATAGTGATATTATGTTAATTGCTTGAAGTAATCAGTCATATCTGGATAACAAACATCACAACAGGATCAGTTTAAAACAAAGAAAACTCAACAACCATATGCCAGTCCGTATTTATTAAATTACAACTCATAAAAGACTTACAAAAATTACCATAGAGTAGCCTTTATATCCTAAACAAGCAGTGTCCAATCCTGGGTCTCGTGGGGCAGTATCCTGCATGTTTTAGATGTTTTCCTCTTCCAGTACAACGGTCATTATGAGGCTTCTGCAGGGCTTGATGATAGGCTTATCATTTGAATCAGGTAACATGCAGGATAGTGGCTCTCTAGGACCAGGGTTGCTGACCCCTGATCTAAAACATGCGGGATACAGACCCTCAAGGACTAGGATTGGACACCCATGTCCTAACCCAAAACCTTGGAATATGAGAAGTAGCATAAAAGAATGCTGACGTACAGAGGGTTCGTTTTTTGAATATGTTCAAGTCAAGAGACAAGGCCTCATTTCACTGCAGTGAATCCAAACATATCAACTTCTCTCAAATGGATTCTGTAGTTATGCATTACACATGTGTGGCAATATTCAGCATTTCAACAGGACAAAAAAAGAAAGTAAAAATCATGAAAAGAAATTAAAGAGCTCAACACATTAACATAAATAGCCCCTATGTTTAATACAGAAATTGACAAAAGATATTCAGCTGCTACTGAGCAGTCCCTTAATGTAACAAAATTCTTAATACATTACAGAGAATTTCTTACATTTACTAAAATTATGTTGGTTTAAATGCTCAATAAATAAACAACTGATTGTAAATACCGACAAATCAGATATTTGGCATCTCATACTAGTCTTTTCCACATTAAAAAAAATTCATAGAATACATTCATTGTTGTAAATTTCATTATAAGTAATAATTATAGTAATCTTCAGTCTGGTAGCAATTAAAACAGATATTTGTCAAAAGTCCACTGATTTCAGCTTCCTCTCCTCCTTCTCTGTCAGCGGCTGCTTAGAGAGGATTTTGTCATGCAGGCGGTGATGTTTGCCAATACCCAGCTTCGGCAGGCCTCGGTTCAGCCCTTCCAGCAGCACACAAGATTTACACAGTGCCTGGCTGGAGATGTAGCCACAACGGCTGCAGGTTCCCTGCACAGGCATCTTCACGCCCTCCCGCACAGACAGATTCTCCCCAGAATGGATGATGTCCATGATGGAGCTTGGTCTCACGCTCTCCAGGTCCTTTAAAAAGGTCCTTGCATGGCCGCGATAAGCATTTGGTGAATAAATACATTCAGTGGAAAAGTAGTCCAACTTCTTAAAATAAGCATATAGAACTATCTCTTTCTCATAAGCGTATTTAAGGGGCTTGCACCGTGGAACGACCCCATCTCCCTCACTGGTTGTGGAGATAGCAGTGCACCTCCGCAGACGAGCAATGTCTCCTCGCAGGACATTCATCAACACAGTTTCTGCAACGTCATCAGCATTGTGACCTATGAGAAAAAAATAAAACTATATAAATTACTCTATAATACATCTCCTATACTAAGGAGACAAAATATTATGAATAATGGGCAAATGTCAATACTGTAGTGCATTCAAGTGTTTTTGTGCATTACATTTAATGTTATAGTACAATTAAAATCAGTGTTTTCACTAGGATCGCAGAGGGTTTCTGTGCTTTAGTCAGCCTTTTTTTGTATATAACCGCTATAACTCAGGACATTGCACTACTCATTTTACTTAAAGAACTTAACACTATAGATATTACAGTATGTTCTGCATATTTGACACTGGATTCACTTTTAGTGTTTGTTTTCTACGACAGATATGACAAAAAAAACTTTTATATGGTCGTTACTCACTTGAGCACCTTACAGAATGTAAAACCAAATTTTGCTGCACTATATTTGCATAACTTAGGACCTGTATTACTTATATGATTAAATAGCTGAAATACAAAACAAATGTGGTCATTGATTAAGTCATCAACACATAATTCCTGTTTCTAATAGGGCATCTTCATCTCCAGAGTTCCTTAGCTCAAGTGCTGTATCAAATAATATTATATGATGGTGAAAGCGTTGACTACCTCCACCAAGGAGGTCATGTTTTTGCCAGGGATTGTTAGTATGATAACTCAAAAAGTTATGAACGGATTTTAATGAAATTTTCAGGAAATGTTCGCTCTGAGACAAGAAACAGATGATTACATTTTGGAGGTGATTCGGATCACAATCTGGATCAAGGAATTTTTTAAAGGATTCTTTATCATTGCAAGATAGGGCCATTTTCAACATATGTGTATAGAACTTCACACAGAA
>JAPSES010000219.1:13014324-13024389 GCA_029822895.1 Maxillicosta whitleyi
ATCTAATAAAATAGATAAAAAAACAAATGTGGGAGTAATATTGCGGGGTGTCAGTCACAATATGTGGGAGAACTGTGTTGCTTGGTGGAGGTTTGCGCTCTGAGTGCTTTTCTAGTTAATAATTATAATTTAACTTTCTGCATTTCTTGCAGGTATATAAGGTAATATAATCCTGCACTGATCATTCAATTGCAAAATTAAGTTTCTTGATGTATTAAAAAAATTCTAATATTGTCATGTTTATTTCGGTCTTCAGTGACTTTATGCCATTCCAAAGTTAAATTCATGCACTTGCATTAGATATATAAAACCTTTATTTTCCAGAGATATAGTAACAATGAACAGAAGTACAACAATAATAGTTATTGATGGTATGGCAATCATTGTTCTCTTTTTTTGTAATTTAATGACTGACATATTATTTGTTATGAACTGTAGACATTAGCTGATTAATAGCCAATTAATGTGAAATGAGGGTAGGACAATATCAGCTTGGGTTATTCCTACTCCTTTTCAGACAAAGTATTGTTGAAAAGCCTCAATTCAATAGTTATACATTTGCATGACATTTGTTTTTCAGTTGATTTTTTGAGTGTCCCGTTTAAATTGGTAATTTCTTTCACCTACTTATGTTTGAAAGTCTGTCTATCCATCCATCCATCCATCTTTGGAGTTACCTGTGCATATCTTGTCCACTTTCAGCATAATGGCCCCTCTGTCTAGTGCCTGCCTCCTGAAGACTCCACAGAAAGTGCAGTTATTCTTCAGTCCCACCTGCTTCACTATAGCATCCATAGTCCAGCCGTACAGCTCCTCATATGACACAATCTTCAGCGGTAGCTCATACTGCTGCTGGTTCCTCTTCACTGTCTCCAATGAGTCATCTCTATAACCTGTGATCCCCTCGTCCACTGAGAGAAGCATAAGTTCAAGGCCGTAGTTGTATCGCTCATTCAGAACCTTCATTACGTGTGCGAGCACTGTGGAGTCTTTTCCACCTGAGGCAGCAATTCCAACAATCTCCCCGTGTTTAAATAGCTGTGCAGCCACAATTGTCTGGTGCACCTCCTCCTCAAAAGCCCAAAAGAAGCATTCCTTACACAAGGAGTGTCCAGTTTTTGGACGCTTCAACACAGCACGCTTCTCAGCACAGCTGCTGCAAAGGACAGGCATCTTGACTGTAAAAATCAAAACAATTATAAGGTTAACTTAGTTTACAAGCATTTCCCAAACATTTTCAATACAAAAAACTAACCAGTGGTACTGTATAATTCACTAAAAAGGGAACATCATGGGTTAAAATTTCAGAGTTGTTCACCATTTACTAATGATTAAAGCCTAAAGTAACTCCTGTTCTAGTTAGTGTTTTTTCCTTTCATAACTTGGCCATAATTGAACCATAAAGACATCAATTAAGATGCCAAGTCACCTGAAAATTTTACATATAACATACATCTTAACACATACTTTCAGATTTTTACATACTGGTTAAAAAAAAAAAATGTATTTACTACAGGACTTTCAAGAAGACCTTCAAAATTATAAGCTATAGTGTGGAGTCAAGATTTACAGGAAAACATAATTGCAATATGTTAGAAAGTAATAAGTTATTTCTAATTATAATTAATTTATATATTCTATTATAATTTAATTCAGTCTGACATAAGGAATGCAAAGCAGTATCCTGAATAAACCTTTCTATTTTTCTTTCTTTTGAACTCAGCACAATCGAAAAACAAATATATCAAATATATATTCACATTATGCATGTGTCATTTTCAGTCGATATTGTATATTATGTAGGTCAGGGGTGTCCAATCCTGGTCCTCAAGGGCCGCTATCATGCATGTTTTAGATGTTTCACTTTTCCAGCACACCTGATGGTCATTATCAGGCTTCTGCAGAGTTTGATGACAGTTTTATCATTTGAATCAGGTGTGTTGGAGTAAGGATACATCTAAAACATGCAGGATAGTGGCCGTTGAGGACCAGGATTGGACACCCCTGATGTAGGCAGTGATAATGATGTACTAAACATTCAAATAAAAGTCTACTGACAATTTACTGCATCAAATAGATAAATACGTATATACATGCATACATACATAATCTTACATTGAACTGCACATCACAAAAACTCGAACTGCTAACTGACAACAAATCCACAACTGACAATAAAACAAGGAATTTTCCATTTGCAACAAATGACTATTGTGGTTTGAACAAGCTCATTACTTTTCAAAGTCCGATGGTAAATGTTGGCTCAATAAAGCTTGATGTAACTCAAGCCGAAAGACTGTTCTGTAAATCTCAGTAAAAATCTTTTACTTTGAACCAATACACTTGTAAATGACTTCATTTTACAAATCCTCCTGATGAAACGTAGTAGTTTAGTTACCGATATACATTTTGTGCTATAAAATACAGTAGCACAACTTTCTTGTTAGCTAACATCTTAGTAACGCTAATAGAGCTAAAAAATCACGTTAATAGAGAAAATATTTTCATACCCAGTTTCCGAGATACAAAGGTTTGACGTGAGAATGAAGAAAAAAACTTCAAAATGCCTTACTACAGTAAAACAAGTGTAAGGTTAAATAAAGTAGCATGTGAATGTTTCATCATGTGCTAACAGCCTGTCTGCAGTGGAGACAGGAAGTGACTGTGGTCGTGAATCTACTACAGCGCCACCTGTCGGTCGGAGGTGGTCAATGCCATAACCGAAGCAGAAAACTTAGAAACACCCACATGGCACTTTTATTGACCAATTTGATTTATATTATAGGATTATTTCTCTCTGTTTACTTCTCTAAGTGTTGGTGAGAAACAAAAGGGAATCACAAGTTAAATGTAAGCAATAAGGATTTATTATTTTTTATTTTTATTATATTATTATTTGCTTCAAAGTCCCTACTGCAACAGCTGCAATAGGTATCAAATTGCTGTTTGGTGTAGATGAGGCAGGGGTAAGGGGGTGCTGTTGAGGGTCACAGGGCTGCAGAGGTCAGGCTTGATGATAGGAAAAAGTCACAGGCTTAGCTGACGGGGTGGAAAGCGCCCCTCTGATGCCACTGCATGTCTCTGATGCGGCGAACTGACTGGATCTGTGGAATCTGGGCTCCGAATTCAGCGTTGTCCTTGTACTCGCCCTTTTCAAACAGGTACTGAAAACCTCTGTAGCCTGGGTACTGATAACCCACCCAACTGGTGCACCAGGAGCAGAGAGAGAGGAGAGAGGGGCAACCAGTTAAACCAAAGAAACCAATCATCGAAATCCTACTTTTTTCATAATGATGCTTTGAAGATGGACTCACGTTCCACTCTGGACTCGAACAGAGGAGACCTTTTCCTGGTACCCATGTGCATGGAAGCTGGGGACATCATCATCTATGATTTCTATCTTCTTTCCTGCAAAGCTGGGGTTTTCATAAAGGACAATCTTGTGCTCCTGGCTGTCCTGGGAGAGCAACATTTCAGTATTAACCAAACAGCTGATTTACTGTAACACAGTCATGTTCATGTAATGGTGAAGTTTGCTTTCTTACAACTTTAATCGGGCGGAATGCAGTAATGGTGTCACTGCGCCTGCTGTTTGTCCAGGAATCCCAGCGAGGATACTCCCCCTTCTCAAACACAAACTGCTCCCCCTTACAGCTAGCCTGTTCATATCCCACCCATCTGAGAGAAGGAAAAGAAAGGGAGCTGTAGTTGGTGCAGGACAGATTAATGTGTTAATGTGTTCTCTATCCTCAATTTTCTCTGTCACCGCCTCTCTGTAGTGGAACTCTAAATCATTTTCTAGCTTTGTGTCTATCTCTGAGCAACACTCACGGTCCACACAGCACCAGTATGGAGCCCACTTTCTCCACGCCTGCTTCCTGGAGGTTGTTACAGGGACCAGTCAGCTCATGGAAGCGTCCCTGGAAGTTTTCCTGCTCATAGATAACCAGCTGTACATGGACAGAAAACAAGGACCGAAAGATTAATCAAATGTTGAGATTTTCCCGACAGATTGGAGAGTTTTAAATTTATATATGATAGTTATATGACAGTTTGTAAATTAAGTGAAGGGGCTTGACTGTAAATCAAAACTGAAAATGTCTGTTTTTACATTCACTCACCTTAAATGCACTGGTACCTGGCTGCTGCTGCTTTGATGCAGGGTTCTGGTGGTCTGTGGCCATAGTGAAGGATGAAACTAAAAGGAAATTAGAAAAAACAAAGTGTAATCAGTGTTACTGAGAAGCATCAGTAAAACACGCTTATCTAAAATCTCTGCTTAAAAAAAAAAAAAAAAAAAAAAGTTTCTTTCTTGTTTTCTCTTTTAATCACAAACATGTTGCTGAGGTTTGAGGCCTTCCAAATACTAAACTCTACACATACAAACCATTGTGATCACATTAAAACAAACATTTAATTACTTATTTTATAAAATGAAATAGAGCATGGAGGACTGAAGCCCTTACCAGTAC
The DNA here is from genome assembly GCA_029822895.1 of Maxillicosta whitleyi. Taxonomy (NCBI): domain Eukaryota; kingdom Metazoa; phylum Chordata; class Actinopteri; order Perciformes; family Neosebastidae; genus Maxillicosta; species Maxillicosta whitleyi. The sequence goes on from JAPSES010000219.1 coordinate 13,018,797, forward strand.
CTGTCTGTGCCAGTGTGTTTGTGATGGCACGTTGAGCTCAATATATATGGGATGACCGGGGGTGGAAACTCTGCCAACAGTACCCACAGCGTCCAAGCCAGCGTGTAGATCGGCCTGCCATAGGCCCAGCAGACAGAAATGAGGGGTCACTGTGTAGACTCCCCCCACCCCAGGGTGTCACACTCCCACAAAGTTATTTCATTAGTTGTCAGTTTTGTCCAGCCTGTCATTGTTCGATATCCACATGATTCAGCACAAACAGTGCCAAGAGTCCCACATCTACAATGAGAGAGAGAGAGAGAAGGACTGTAAAAGATGAGTTTTACTCTGCTGTAGAGGGTTGGACTGATATGAATAACACACCAAATAACACGCAGTCACTTTATTTCATGTTTAACAAATGTCTAATTTGTAGATGAGGTTATTTATGTTCTAAATAGTCTGTTTCTGAGCAGAAAGCAGCTACAAACTTTGAATTCACGAGTCTGGTCTGTGGGCTGATGTTTCCATCACTTAAGTGTCATTTAGCTTTATTTTAAGTTTTTCAAGGTTGTGATTTCATCGCCTTTATGTTTATCTTGGGGTCAAACATTGTTTTGCACACTGAGGTTTTAGATGGCAATGATCAGTTATGATATATTTTACATATAAAAGAAGAATTATGAAGGGGTGATGATACCACAAAACAAAAATACATGTTTAAGGCCATAATCACATAAGGTGCACTTCTCATCAGCTCATTTTCACAACCATTTAGTGCAGTTTATTATTTTTACTGCAGTATATTGTTAATATAAACTTTAGCAGTTCTTTTCAGATTATAGTAGAGCATAGAAGCTTCTATGAATAGGTTTTTATGGTAATATATTATTATCCCCTTCTACCTTGCTGGTGGTTGAGTTGAGGTGACAGTAAGCAGCAGAGTCTATATTAAAAACACCCCTCATCACTATCATTGTTGTATCACACGTATGATCCCCTAAATATTTCTGCAGATGGTGAAATGGCCACACACTGTGACATCTGACTGTGAATGCATTTTATGAAATGGAAGTGCTTGTGCAAACTGTTATTTTGCAGTTGTACTTGTCTGTATACTTGTATGACTGGAGTATAATGAAAGAGTGACATGGAAATAAAATATCAATCAGTGTAGACTGCAAGGAACATGAATCTTCTAAAACTATCTGGTGATTGTAAAATACACCACTGCTAAGATCTCCTACTTTGTAAAAACAGATAGTGTAGCAGTTTTTGATCTGAGCAAAATTATGTATTTGGATGAAATTATCCATCAGAGGATACATTATTGATGTTTATTACCTTTAATATACCATTATTTCAACACACACACACACACACACACACACACACACACTTACACACATACACACGCACGCACGCGCGCACACACACACACACACACACACACACACACACACACACACATAATACTGCAGGACACTAGTGAAATGATTTCTGTATATTCAAATTTTACTACTTGTAAACTCATGTTCCTTGTTGCAAACTTTATGCAAAGCTTAAGTAGAGCTTTAACCATTACTATGTTTCATCTGAGAAAAAGAAGATGTCTGACATATGTCCAAAGAATGTTGGATCTTTGAGCAAAGATGTTGAACTGAAAACACATGCTTGTCTTCAGATCCATAGTGATACATTTTAGTTGGTTGCAGATGCGCTGGACTTAAGATGTATTCATTAATGGCATGTGAGATAAAGAACCACTGAGGGCACAGAATGTACAGTATTAAAATGTTGTGTTGTTTTGTCTGATAACTTTTTACACCATCTATTAAAGATCATGTCAGATGCATTATTTTATGTCTTCATATAAATTGTCATCATAACTGATGTTAATTAACTTAAATCAATAGAGGCGTTTTCAACTGTTAGCCTGATGACCACTTTATGAGAATAACTGACCATCAGATGCACAATGATAACTATAGAGGGGAATGCAGTGCACTCTGTTTTAATAGCAAGCATACATACAGTATGACATCACTTCCATTGCTGTTGAGCAGATGCGTTTCCACATATTCACTGAATCAGTCATGTGTTGCTAATGCTGGATGACTAAACTGAAAACACAAGTAATAAAAGTGGCACACATGACTTGAAATAAATTCAGCTCCAAACACATCTGCACTTTGAAATATTTTCCAAATGTAGGCTGTGTTATTTCCACACAGATGTCAATGTTACATCTTTGATAGCATTTTTATCTGAAGCATTCATGTCTTTGTTAATGCCATTTCCACATGAACACGTGCAGTTTGGTTTACAAGTATAACATCACTAACAAACAGGGCCAACTCCAGGTCAAACAAGTTTTATTTGCCACTGAAACATACATGGCACTCCTCACTGGGCACAAGCAGCGTTTGCCATGGTTAGATTAGGGCAGAGGGCAGGCACTGTTGGCAGCGTAGGAGGGGCTGCAGGAGGGGTTGGAGGCAGATGAGGGTCCTGCTCAGCTGGCTCCAGCTGTAGCGGGGGGAGCAGGAGGTGCTGGGGCAGGGTCAGGGTCTGGGGTAGGAGCAGGAGCAGGGTCAGAAACACTGAAACAGCCCCTCTTGTGCCACTGCATGTCCCGCACACGTCTGACAGACTGGATCTGGGGAGCAGGTGCCTCCCAGTCATTCCAGTGCTTGAAATCTCCTTGCTCGAAGATGAACTGGCGCCCCCTGTAGCCTGGGTACACGTAGCCAACCCATCTGAAAGAAGAAAAAACAGGGATTTTTGCTTGACATTTGGGGCAGTTAAACAGAAAAAAGAAAGAAAAACAAGTCAGACTTGGATGAAACAGAAATAAAACAGATCTTACGTTCCATTAAGAGCCTTGACACTCGCTACACGATCCTGGAAACCATGACCCCACAAACTGGGAACATCATTGTCAAGAATCTCCATCTTTCTCCCAGTAAATCCAGGGTTCTCAAAGAGTTGTAGCTTGTGCTCAGCACTGTCCTAAAGAGTAGAGAGAGACAAAAATCCTTCAGTTGTGTTCTGTAGCTGCAGAATTCTCACTGCTGGTGTCTATGATCCCTGATGAGAGGATCATTTAGATCAATTACCCACCACTTTGAGTGGCCTTAGAGACAAGAGAGAGTAGCTGTTCTGACTGTTGGTCCAGGTATCCCAGCGAGGATATTCTCCCTTCTCCAGAATAAACTGCTCCCCTGCAAACCCATGGCAATCATAGCCCACCCACCTAAGAAGGCATCACAGATGGAGTTAGATCCCAGAGAGACAGAAGGATCCAGATTATTAAAATGTTAGTACATATGAAATTAAGCCATTACTTACGGTCCTGATTCAACGATCACAGAGCCAACCTTTTCAAGACCTTTCTCGTTCACATCTTTACACTCTGCAGAAAACTCTGCCTTGCAGCCCTGAAAGTTCTCGTACTCGAACACCACCACCTGGATCAGAGACACATCAGTTACTAATGCAGCTCAGCTCCCATTTTGGGAAAATTTGGGTGAAAAAAAGTCCCATTCATTGGTTTGTATTTTCTATTTAACAGATTCTGAAAACAGAGGAATATAGTTCACACCAACATACTGTGCTTCTCTACCTTGTATGTGGCTCCAGCTCCACCCTGGCTCTTCCCAGCAGCCAGCTGCTCTGGGGCATTCTGCTGCTCCGACATCCTCCTGATCCACTGCTCCTCCACTTTTGGCAACAAATCACCGTCCATCAACGTGTATGTGCAAAAACAAACAAAACAAACAAGCAAACAAAAAAAAACAAAGGTGAGGAAATCTCGAAGTGCTGTAAAACTTGCATTTGTTGTCAGAAATATTCTGCCTCATGCCAAACATTCCAATACATTTACATTATCTGAATATAAAATAATTAAAAATCATAACATTCCATTAAAATCCAGGATACCAAAATCCTCCAAACCTGTGTTGTCTGGTGCAGTGCCGTCTAACTCCATTGCTCTGGAGTAATTAGAGTGACTGTAAATGATCTCTTCACAGTGAGGCTTTTACCTGGGTATGCCTGCTAGGATGTGGTAGTGTCCCTCTTTTTCTGTGCCACTTGGTGTTTGCTGGGGTTGAGCCATTAGAGGGCAGGGACAGGGGGGGTATTTATGGTTTATTTCTGGCCACAACAGCAGAAAAGGGGGAGCTGTTGATACAGCAAGTCTGTCGTTCACATTGTGTCCGTAACGCTGCCTCTCAATAGGCAGCTGTGTTGGCACACGCTGCCCTGCCTGTCCGACTGCCTGCCAGCGAGCACTGTGTGTGGGCATGAGGAGAGAGAGCCAAGAGGATTCAGCAAACAGCCCTGCTCAGCACAAACACACACAAACATACACACTTTCCAACTTACACCAGCCTCAATCGCAAATCCAGGTTCAATACATCATCAAGATAAAAGCGAAAAAGTGGAGACAGTGGCTTATGTCAAGTAAATTTTATTAAGAATGTATTCACTTTAAGACACTGGCCAGAACAACACAGTGCAATATACATCTTTACTCTCAAATAAAAAAAAAGACAAAGAAAGACATAAAAAATAAACCCTCAAATTTATAACAAAGTAAAACTTAATGTACACAGAAACCAGGCAGAATCACTCCAAAGACTCAAAGCAACACATTTAATTGCATTGCATGAGCATTCAAATGACTTCACCCAAATACAGGAGACAAGACAATGGCCGACAAGAGGGGGCAGATCAGTGCTGTAGTGCATCAAGTGACAAAGTGCTTTATAGAATAGAAGCACAGAGCAAAGGGGTGGATGGCAAACATCAAGAGGAAGATTACAGTCAAGCTGGAAAAAGCAGGTAAAATTTCCTTAATAATACACAGCGATGTGAAGGTTTGTGAGTGTGGTTCTCCTTATTCAGACATGGACAGTACAAACTGTCATTCCACTCCAGTTGTGTTGCCAACACCCTGTCACTCTGGGCCTGTGATTTGAGCAAAGCCTGATTCAAAAGCAAAGATTGTGCATGCACATGAGGACAAAACAGCCACATAATTGCACATTTGTTGGAGAAAAACTTACACTATCAAACATGATTGTGGAGTGTGAAGGGTATGAGCTGAGTGTATGGCTTATATGGATGCTGATAGCTACATTCATTCAAGCTAAGAAGAAGACAGGCTGATTTCATTAAAGTTTGAAGAGCGCATTTGTGCTGATAAGGAGTGTGCATGATTGGAAGATGCAGAGTCACTTGGCCAAAAGTCTCCCATCCCTCTTAAACCACAAATTTATTTTTACACAAAAAAGTTACACCGTATGCAGCAAATTGTGACACTGTTAGGGTGTGGAGTGTATCAAAGTAAAAGGCTTTGGAGCCTCTATTGTACTGATGCATCTTAGTTTTTTCAAAACTAGCTGTCTCTGTTAAATTCATGATACAAATATAACATCTCCTGATTACAGTTACTAACATAATATACACTCCCTACTGATAATCACATCAGCAGGGATTTGTTCACTATGTTCAAGAAGGACAATCATTAGCCTCTGAAATGTTATCCTATGGCAATGCTTGTAACTCCCTCCAACAACCTCTTAAGACAGATGATTGATTATATATA
>JAPSES010000219.1:13024489-13058478 GCA_029822895.1 Maxillicosta whitleyi
ACAACTTGAATGTAACATCAAGTAAGGAAACTAAATGCATCTTTTGGAGAACTGGCTGGATTGTTCACCAGTACATGATGAAACACGTCCCGTAAAAAGGTGCGATGGTCCCACAAATTAACCATTTCCTGAAGTGCAGCCTGACAGGAAACAATTCTCCTTCTGCTCAGTTTTCCTGGTCCCTGTTTTAGTGTTCATGTCCAGTCCCTTCTGGTATGGAGGAGCTTCCACAGACTGAAGCATAAAATGGATAAGCAGAGCAGCCTGATTACTTTTTTCCTGTTGCTTTTTTTCTATTTCAATAAAAAAGGCACCATGCACATTTATTGACCCAGATGGGAAGAGCGTAAAACAAAATGAAAATACATCAGCAGCAGTAGATTCCCCACTCCTGCACTCTGGGTCATACATTAAGGCTTCTGTTTCATATAGATTCATCTGTTAAGGCATCCTACAGGGAGGAATGAAGAAATAGATATTAACGACACACGCAATGCAAACAAAAAAAAATATGAACAGCGAGGAAAAAAAAATACTGACCTCAATATTTCTTAGCTTTCATTTTCATACTGACTCAAGCGCTTCTTGGATTTCAGCTCCTTCAGCCACTGGGGTGAGGCCTCCTCGCTACAAAGAAAAGGGAAACAAAGTGCTGCTAAGTGGAAACAAAGCCAAATCCATAAGTAATTTTTAGAGAAATTATCGGCTCTTCATTTACCCATTCTCCTTTCCACCAGGTGGTGGCAGTACACGCGCTGCCCGTGGAAGGAAGGGTGACTTGGGAGAGCGAGAGATCTGGGAGGGAGAGGGGGTAGGTGCATCTGTCTGATTGTCAGAGTCGCCCCTTTTCTTGAGCTGAGCCTGTAAACAGGAATTGGGTTCATTTAGGTGCATTTCTTTCACTCCATTTCACAGCAACGCTTATCCCTTGTACATTCCTTGGAGTCAATTTGACCCCATTCCGCTGCCTTCGTCTATGGGATGTGGATATGAAAGGCTGCTGAAGGGTTAAGCAGTACTAAATATCATCACTTAGAACAGAATAGCAATCAGACAAGTTATTTGGTGTTTTGGGCTGTATGTGGAACCCCTGATGTGAACAGCAGGGCTGAAAAACTCCTATTGTAAACATGCAAACGTAACCTAATATCAGAACATACTACACACTTTACTGTCTTTCTGCTCTGTCACTAAAGCAAAAATTCTGCCACACAACATGGGCTACATTTGTTTTTTTTTTCCCAATTTCATGCAATTATCATCATGCTAAAGTCTCCTAAACCTGGACCTGTAAACCGCAGCCTTTTGCAGTGCTACTTAGTTCAACACAGGCTCATATCATGATTAAGATTCGATTAATGCACAGTCACAGTAAACAGCATATTCCATTAAAACATTGTAATACTATTTGACTGAGGAGCATTCTTTAGACATTTGCAGAGCAGTGCCTTTATAATATCAGTGTTTCTTGCAGCAGTAAAAGCTCACTTTTAAAGCTGAGGGGTCCATCCCAGGAAACAGAGCGACCCTCTGAGGCTGAGAGGCAACAGCAGGACTGGCGTCGGCTCCTTTGGCCTGGTCTGCGGAGCCTGAGTCATCGTTTTTAGACTCAGCCTTCACTTCTGACACAGGACAGTTATAAAGACAGAAGGTGTTAGGCATTCGGTTGTTTTGGATGCACATCAAAAAGACACAGTGTTTAGACATCCAGGTGAGACGCTGACCTGTAGAGTCTCGGTAAAGCCAGTCCTCAGCTGATTCTCCGTCTCTGTCGGTCAGTGCAGCCTGGGCGGCGGTCTGTCGGGCAGCTCTGGTGGGTCGTGTCCGAGGGGCTCGTTTCTTTCCCAGTTGGGCTCTGGAGCGCAGTGCACTGGTGTCGAGGAGTGTGGTCGGAGCCTGAACGTCCAAACACAAAAACATATAAACCATGAAAATCTTAATGCCATTACGATATTTGTTGCACATTTTACACCAAAGGACTTGTCTTGTATTCTTTGTCATCTATATCTTAGAGCCAGAAAAGGTGTTAAAATAAAGGGTTTATCAAATAAATCCTGAAGAACAAAAATGTAAAGATGTTCAGGACATGAAAACCAACTTAGAGATATTTTTGAATCTCAAGTCATTAAAACACCTTCCAAAGTAGAATTTTCACGAGAATCTTTAGACACAGAAAGTCTTCAGTGCCCATTATTACATAACCCACACCACGCACGGTAGTCATTTTTACACACTGTGGACTAGGCCTGAGTTATGTCTTAAGATGAATAAAATACAAAACTAACCATGTTGCCTTCCTTTTACTCCCTCCCTTCACCACTAACTATGCCTTCTTAGCTGAACTGCATGGACTCTACCATCTGCTCAGGTAGGGGAGGGGTGAGCAAAACATGACGCAATGGACATTTAACAAATGATCAATGTATCACTTGGTTTGTTGCACGTGACACATGAGCTTGCATGAGGATAAATACTTCCATGTTTAAAACAATGTTAGAGGCTAGTCTTTCTCCCATCCTCCTTTAACTCTCCTGTGATCAAACCTCTCAGTAGCAGTGACCTAATCATTCAAACCTGTTCCCACTCAACTTAATAAGCAGCTGAACTTCAACACAAATACCACAGCAAAACATCACCATAGAGCTGGAGATATAACCAAAAAAAAAAAAAGATTTTGATTTAAATCTTTCCTGGCTTCATGAAGTGAACACAAAATGTAATTTGAAAGGATTCTTTCTTTTGTAAAACTATATTGCATACAATTGGACTAACACATTCACATGGAAAATATAACAAAAAGCTAATCTTTGGCATTTTGAATTTTCAGGAGCAAGAAACATCTCCAGGGGAATAATCTTAAATTCTTCATAATTTTCAGAGAGCAAAACCACAAATAATTAAATGAATTTGATATACTGTGGTGTCCAGCTTTAATATTGTATCAATAGTTTCTGTAAAAACTCATAATATTATAATTTGACAATAAAACGGACATTAGAATGAGTGGAAGCTAGGTGAGGTAAAAGAAACAGGTGAATAAAATGTTACTCGTCTTTATCAAAACCCTGTCATTCTCAGGAATTTCAAGGTCGGAGGTTGTTTTTTTTTCTTATCCATGTATGGAGTGGGACCCACAGATAACTAAAGGAAATGGTCGTCCAACAGACCATTTCCTGTGAGTCTGGCTGGATGACACTTACATCAGGGAAGGACAGTGGCTGGCTGTCTGATGAGGATGAGGGAGGGACAGCGTCCACAGTGTCAGAGTCCAACAGTGAGGTATGTTCACCAGGCGTGTGGGGTGGAGTGGGTTTCCGAGGTGAAGGGCTGAGATTACTTTCAGAGCTGGGAGTGGCAGGAGTCAGGCTGGAAAATGAGAGGATTGGAAAGACTTTCTGAAAACAGCTGTGTTGTTGTTGTAACCACAGTTCAAATCTAATAAGAGTCTGAGTCATAGGTTTCTTTTTGTTCCTGACAAGACATCACTGTGGGAAGCTATGATTTAGAGGACGCAAATAAAAACACGCTGCAAGCCACCTCTGTCACCATGACTGGACTAAACAAAAATTCTTCATATATATATATATTATAGAGCATCTGAGATACTTGAGTTTTTATTGCAAGTAGTTGTTTTTTTTCTCCACAGGGCAATAAAACAAATGGAAGAAAAAGGCCGCTCATCTTTAAAGTGGAGTTTAATGATGTGATATTACTTCCTGACCACAGGAGGTCATTGTTAGATTGCAGTGACGGCAGCTGGCAAAATCTAACAGTGGATATGGAGGAGTATCTGTACATTAAAGAGCTTTAATTCACTATAATCTACTATTTCACTGAGGAGACAAAACCAGAGAACTAATTCACCATTACTTTTATCCAGGTTTGAAAAACGTTAAAGTGGATATTTTAAAGACAATTCAATTCTGTATTTATGGTCTAGCACTGTACACAGCTTTTTCTCCTTTTCTGTCTTGCACATTTTTTTTCCTGGGGGAACATGCATTTAGTACCTCTTCTGAAGTAGTTTTAGGGTGTAGAGCCAAAACCAATATCAAACTGTACTTGTTTTTATTTTTTTACTGCTATGAATGGTTTGCATTATTTATTATATAATATTAATAATTCATATGTTAATATATAATCATCTTCTAGTTCTTATCAGTCTTTTATTTTAATGGTTGTCTCAACATCAAGTGATGTTATAGAATCTGGAAGACAGGAAAGCTATTTACAGGACAAGCTAGGTGCATGTTAATTTAACTTTACTAGCATTGCTCGGTTAAAACCAACCGAGGCTGAATGATATACACAAAAAACAATCAGTTTGTTTGCAATTATTCTGACAAATGTGACTTTTGACTGAATGTGTAGGCTTATGTCTATATGCTGCTGTACAAAACAAGGATATTGATATAGCACCACAATACTTCTTTTAAAGTGCGACATTTTTTAATCTTTCTCAAAAAAGATTAGTGATCCTGCAATTTGGACATCACACTTGGCCATGCTGTGATAGTATCTGAAAACAAGTTCAGCTCTGAACCCTTCACACTCCCCCCTTCCAAATTCATTCCAATCAACAATCACACTGCAAGGTAAGTATGTAAACATCGGCTTGTGTTTGGTGCAGGAACACCTGAACACATAAAAACACCTCGTGATTTGACATTGGAGACACTCTGACTGTGCAGTGCATGTACCTGTCATCAGTGCGGAGTCCCGTCTCCCATGTCCCGTACTGGCTGTCAGTCTCATGACCAGGTGTCTCCGAGTCCTTCCCCTCATCTTCACCGCTGACATTTTGCTTCTGCTGCACCTGAGATCAGATCACAGAGTGTGTTATTCAATGGAGAGTAATAAAAATATTCCAAATCAGTGTGCATCATGATGGCATCTGTATGACACACCTTCCCTCTTGTAAATCTGAAACAGTGATCTATAATTATATGGCATGTAAGTGTAGCTGTAGTGAATGCCAGCAAATAACAGGTAGTGCTAACAGATAAATCACATTCTCATTGTCAGCACGATGTAAATATGTGACTAGGACATTGTAAAAGACTACCTGAAATGCAATGAACAAGAAAAATCATTGTTTTATTTCATGTCAACAGTAAATTTCTCACAAACGAATATTTCTCTTAAGACCAACTACATTTAGTCAATCATTTGAGTGAAAAAAAAGATACACCAAAAGCTACTCAAGGACATATGGATGCAGATTAGAACCACTTGGGAAAACATTTAATAAATTAAAAATAAGTTCCAACATATTTTTTAAAATGATTAATTTGAGAATTCTGACTTCCCCCCCCTGACATTCAGGGATTGTCACTTTGGCTTTATGGCATGCAGGAGGAGTACATCAGGCTGACATAATAACAGATTTAGGTGACTTTTTATGCATCCCAGGGGGTCCCGAGGAGCAGATGGGTAGGCAGAAAGTGTTGTGATTGGCTCAATAAAACAACCAATCAAAACTGAGGAGAGGTGGGACAATCCTGATTTTAATCTCGGAATTCCGACTTTTTCCTCAGAATAATAATAATAATAATAATAACAAAAATATTTGACCATAATTCATTATTTTCCAGTAGCCCTAATCCTCTTCTTTAAGGACAGTATTCAAAACTTTATGCAATAAAATCATCCCAAAATATTTAATTCAGGTAAAAGAATATTAATTATGTTTTGAGTTGATGTAAGCAGTTTATTCACTCTCTCTCTATATATATATATCCCACTTTAATATTTATGTATTGAGGCTTATAGGCATTACTGCACTTAACAGTGTTATTGCACAGAGCAGGTTTTCCTCATATTGCACAGGCTCCATCACTTCCAGTAAAAGGCCATCATTGCTGCTAACAGAGCTACAATATGTTGCGGCTGAGCAGCCACCAGCGGAAAATGAAAGGTGAAGGGATGAGTTAATAGAGACAGGACCAGAGCTGGGACAAAGATGGTGGTGGGCAAGTGGCTGACTGAGTATGTGTTTGCTGTCTACTGAACCATGTCTCTTTTAATGAGGCCGGTACAGAGGACATACTGTCTCAAACCACACAGAGCTCACAGAGGCACGCCTGAGCATGAACTGATAACCCTGGCCTATATAGGAAAAAAAAAATAACAAAAGAAAATCCTTCTGTCCTCAAATGTTGCCTGAGGCGTGGACAGAGAAATGTGATCCACCTGGCTCTGTGATTGCTCAGGTTCCTAGACCATGAGAGCGGTTCAGTCGTGATGTTTATATGAGCGGCGACTGTAGATTAGAGCACTCGTTCTTGAGTTTCATGAATGCGGTCCCTGTTTTCTTTGCCTCTCGCACTCCTTTGCTGTGCTCTTGTATCTCTGTTCTCACATACAGTACACAATGAGCTGGCAAGAGCAGCTGAGGTAGACGGGGGTTGTGAGAACTTTTGATTAAAGCAGTGCGACTTAGTGTAGGAGAAGAAGAACAAGAGCAGCAGTGCAGGATGTCGTTCATCAGCCTAACCTTTTACTGACAGGCAAAAAGAACACACGGAGCAGTGAGAATGGCATTGAGTATAGCTCCCTGCATCTGAGAGGGTACTTCACATCAAGTTCATCCTCTTCAAGGCTTTACAACACAGACTGTTCTGTTCAATCTGACACCACAGGGTCAGAACACTTAATCACCTGCTATATCCAAAAACAATGGATCACCATACCTATATATATAATCAGTAGAGGTCAACCCGTGGTGGATTTTTACAGGCCAATACAACAATACTCCGACCAAAAAAAAAAAAAAAAAAAAGATTAACCTGCCATCAAGATGTATGGCCCTTCCACCACTGAAAACACATTATGCAAAACACATTATGTCTGAAATTAACCACTTTTCACTGTGTCACAAACCAGATGGCTGAACCGAGTCAGCGATCATAGAATACTGAAATCAATCACTAAACTTCAAACTCAGTGTAATAAAATAAGAAATGTGCAACTGAATCTCATATTAGCTATAATAGAAAGGGTGGGAGGAATTTTCAGGTATTCTAATACCCTGGAACTCAATTATTATTTTCTATAAGAAGCAAAATATATTATTGTTGCAGATTAACTCACACTTATTAACCCATAAAAACCCAAACATCCACCGTTGACACAAAGCATCTACTGATCTAAACTATTGATCCACTAATTCTATCAATGCCTGTAAATAATTGGTGTCAAATACTGTTTATGTTTTCATGGTCATCAGATATGACCCATTTGGACGTTCAGATGCTCCGTAGTTACTGTGAAAAATAAATGTCATCTTCTACAACATTGATTCACCAGTTAAACCCATGGAGTTGGATCAGTGACAGTGGATGGACACATTTGGTTGATGTTCAGTTAATAGATTTTGATGAAAAAGTCACTTTTTCTTTTTTGTTTTTTTTTTTATATAATCCTCAATGTTACTCTAAGTTTTTATGTACAACTTTATGATCAGTCAGTTAAAAATAGGAAAATAGATGATTTTTACTGGAAAAAATGCTAAATTCAAAAGGAAAATATTACAATAAATAGGGGTAAATCACTTACAAAAGGTTAAAGAGAAAGAAAAATTCATTTGGGCACTGCTGCAAAATTCACATTGGGTCCTTATGGGTTAATTGTCTATCTGGAATAATCAGCGGCGTTAGCGTGTAAAATATTTATAAATAAACACGAAAATACTTTTCTTTAGTTTGCAATTATGTGACTTCCCTGAAGTTTGCATTTTCTTCACATCTATGCACTTCCACTTATATTATGCTTTCTGTAGGTTCTAATTTTATGTCTATATCTCACAAAAAAAGTTCTATTTAATCTAATGTTATTATTTAAAGGATCCATGTGTGTGCTTTTCAGTTACATCTAGTAGTACAAACTGTAGATTATAAGACCAAAACTCACCTAATCTTAAACTAGACTAACCAATTAACATGTAGAGAGCCTTGATTTGTTTTTTGGTCACAATAATATAGAACTCTGGTCCTCACTTAAACAAAGTAGGTGATGGTAAAAAGAAGATGAAGTCTGTTGGTCTGAGCACCAGTAGAAACATAGCTGACGACCTGTTGCCCCACCACTTCTGTACGTACAATCAATCAGCTTATTCTAACACAACAAAAACACAATGATTCTTATGTTTGGCTGATTATACACGAATGAAAGATAATTGTCAACATTATTCTCAATTTTATATCCCTATAAATCCAATTAAAGCATTACACACTGAATATTAAATTATGACCCTGTTTTTATATAAACATACAGCATCATTACATAAATTCCACAGGTGTAACTAGAGCTTTTTAGAACACTGAATAAGTAATCACAAAACTCACTCAAAAACAGATAAATGGTATTAAAAGAGAGAAGCGAGTGACTATTTTGAGTGAGTGACAATTCTGAGGGTAGATAAAATTTAAAAAAATATATAACACCTGTAAATAGGCCACAACAATAACAACAACAATAACAGCTGCTGATTTACAAACTCTTCTAGAACATACTGTACAACAGATTACGATCCAGAAATCATGTACAAGCAATGTAGAAATAAGCTACTTTTTGTGGCGACAAATACCAGAGACATATTAGAGGTAGTCTAGAGACAGCAAAGCTGTTGCATAACAGTCCACTTTGTATTTACACATGGTTAAAAAGCAATTCAAATCATTATTTCAGGCACAGTCTGGCACTTGAAGTGTGCAGAGGAAGAAAAAAAAAAAGCCAAAAACATTTTTCAGGGGGCTATGTAACTGTGACATTCCTGCTGTAAATACTATTTCAGGACCATGGTATTATGTATCCTCCTGTTTTCTTTTACAAGTTGCTGTATCTCTGCTATCACTGCTGTCAAAATGCCAAAAAAAAAATAAAAAAAAATCTAAAAACAGGCCTTGTAAAACTCTGGTCATAAAAATTCCTAGCCTATGGTGTGGATACACATGCCCTCACCTGAACATCATACAGAAGGAACATTGCCTTTGCTTGAACATGTTGCAGAGGCACCATTATAGAACAGCTTAAAAGAAAGACTTACAACAAACCCCTTAAAGTATAATGTCATGTTAAGCCTTGATCATAATCTCTCATAGCATTTATTATTCACTCTACTGTTTTGGTTCTGTTTTGTGTGAATACTGTCAGACTAAAATGGTTTAACGGCCAAACAATAACTGCAAAATACTGCTTTTATGCTGAACTGGTACTTACTAGTTAGTATAAACTTTACAGGCATGAACATGAGAAGTGGGAATATGATGGAGGCCAACTGAACCAACAGGTTCAGTAGCAATGATTTACAGCTGTAAGGAGCCAGGCTTTTCCTTAATAACATTAGCAATAGCCAGCTTCCCCCAGACGACGACAGGAAGGGTGTGTTGAAGGAAACAACATAACAAAGAGCGGATGAATGAAGGATGAAGGAGAGAAAGGGCTGATCACTAATCAGGGTTGAATGACAATCTGAGGAGGAAGGGGTTGGGACGAGGCCTTGGAAACTTCTACCTGATAACAGGCTGATCTCTGGGTGCTGCACATTACCAATGACACACACATGTTGGACCAGACACAGAGGGGTATCACAACAGTAAGGTGGGGACACCGTTTATGTCCATGTAGGCTTTGGTAGTTGGATTTTATTGTCAGACACAGGTACTTGAAAACATGAATTGACGTATTATTAGTCTAAAGATAACTCTTTTATGTCATTACCAATTAATTTGTCAGTTACTGATTAGTTGGTTAGTTTAGAACATTCAGAAATGAGTGACAAGTATCTATCAGTTAAAACACTTCGCTGTCACAGGGAAGTAAGGAAACCAGGAACTATTAGGCCTAAAACTTACACTATTTACCAAAACAAAAACAGAAGCCTCAAGAAATGTTAATATTTATTAAAATATCTATATACTTTAATGACATTTGACTATTATTCAATTAAATGTACACTATGTACTTTCTTCTGGTTGGAGTGTCTTAGTCAAATACTAATAAATGCTATACTGCTGGTAGAATTATCACTGCTGATGACAATCTATCTAAAACGACTCAGAGATCACATTAGTTTTGTAGTGGTTTTATATACAATGTTTTAATGTAATTGTTAGTAAATAGGGTATGATGGCATTGTCTGAAACTGTTAACAATGCAAGTGCAGAGGTCAGAAAAAGATATAACATAGGTCTAGTTTTTAAATGTAAAATATTATTCAGTGCCTACATACAGTAGACGTTCCATGTTCTCACTACACTGTTACAGATGCATCATGGTAGCTCCTACTTGGGATTTTTTTGGGGTGTTCTTCAGCTAAAGCGACATGAAATAATGCATCGTCCATCTTCATACAGAGTCTACAATTACAACAGAGAGGAGTGAGCAGCATGAGATGATGTGCATTGTTGGAGTCAGGTATCTTTCCTATCTTGGGTCAACTTTTATATTGCACCATTGCTTTTATGTTATGTACATAGATCTATTTGGCTTCATTTGACCTTCAAAAACATTTTTAGGCAGAGAAGAAACAGGCCTTGCAATAAAACGGGGCTGTCAACTGATTTTGATCTGCAAAGTAGCCACTGAAACTTTGACCATGTTAACTTCATTTTAAATACATTTTTAAAAGTGAATTGCCTTTTTGTTTTGGTTTTGATTCATGCATCAAGTGAAAAGTCAAATGTTCTTTGCTGTTTATTCAGTCTCAAAAGAAAATCCAATGTCTAAAACATGCCTAGTCTCTGCACTGCTTTCTGTGAAAGAGGAAGTGCAGTGCTGTAAAGCATCTAACAGATGGTCTCAAATCACACCAAAGCCAGTGGCCACTGTAGATACAATAACTGTGTTTACATGAGCACAGAGTCCAAGACATAACTTCATAACTTGGTTAACATCACTTCAGAGTAATGAATGCGAGTGTATGGTGTGATGTCGATCAGTGTCGCAGTAATATTCAATCACATTATATTTGCACTATGTTACCACTCACCACTTTCTATACAACTGCTCTAATATGTCTGGCTAGGGTGGAGTGGGAAAGTATGTTCATGTGCACTCATGGACTCAGGCAGTAATCAATATCAATATCCTACAGATATTCAAAAACAATTGCTCCCATGAGGAATAATCTCACGTCAACAAATGGACTTTCTAGCCGCATGTCAGAGGGCTTACATTAAGATGATCTCTGCTGGGAAAAGCCAACAGTGCAAGTGTTATTCTTTTATTATATAAGTGGTACATAGAGAGAAAAGCTCACGGCTGCACAAAGAGTCTAGTAAGAAAAGAGGGGAGGAATGTAAAAACCTGACTTGGCTTAAGACTTTAGCTCAGCACAGAGCACTGGCCCTGACATGAGTGTGTGTTGTGATGTGGTTGGTCTGCAACACTTGAAGGATTATTTTCAGACTATTTTACAGGTTAAAAACAGAGAAATCAGTTGCATTGAAACATATATATACTTTTTAAAAATTTTAGTAACAACAATATGTGTGAACTCCTTTAAAGCAGAGTCATATTTCAATGCTGTCAAATGGTAGAATTTTCATCAGATTGGTTATAAAGGCTTATTGAAATATCCATCAGGTAAAAAAATGTATAAAGATATGTATATGTATAGTTTACATGAAGCTGAAGCTTACGTATGACTTTCTTTCCCATGTATCTGTATTTAATGTTAAGCAACGGAAACTGATATATTTCTGTATATTGTTGATTATTTTGAGATGAGTAAGGAGGATGTAAAGTACAATTTTTCTCCTTTCCTTTTTTTGATATAAAAAGATCTTGATTTTTTTTCCCGCAACTGCTCGCTCTCTTCTTGACTGTTTAGACTGACATGTTTCCACATCTCATGATACCAGGCCAGTGATTTCACAGCTTAGTTAATGCCAACAGTTGGACGTTTATATTTACACAACATCTGATATCACACAAATGTCATGCCAACACTTAATGGTCTAGAGATTTTGTTTCTGTCATCCTGCAAAGTTAGATGAGATTATGAGCAACTGCAGGCTATCATATGTCAATATCTTTATATATCTGTAAAACGATAAGTGGGAAAATATCATGATGACATAATGAATTGTGAAATAAATATTATATTATCAAAGGTTAGAACAAGTCTGCCAAAGTCAATGTCTGACTAAAAAGCTTCAGTCTTGTGAACAGTGGCCACTGTGTACATCACTGAACTGTCACTGGTCTCCTGCAGTTGCTCACAGACTTCACTTTGGCCCATCTTTGCCCCTTTAATCACAGACACCGATGAGTAAGACTAATCATGACATATGGACACAATGAAAACACATCTTATCTTTAGAAGTTGTGACTCATAAGCAAACAGGCGTGACCTAAAGATAGGAAGGTATTCACAACCTTTCATGGATTTCTAAATCAGTCCATTACATATGGTGCTGAACAGGTTAGATCTCACAGCAGAGGCAAGAAGCAAGTGAAGCGAATAAAGATAGGATGATGTATTTCTTACTTTTTTCTTTAACCGTGCTTAATTATATCCTTAGAAATATGCACTGCACACAACAGAATGACCTGAAGAACCAGTATAACGATAGATTTACTACACAAAGAGACAGGGAAAGCCATGTTTACTCTTTACACAGCAGAATATAAGATGAATTAAGTGATGGAAAAGAGACAGAGAAGGATGAGAGGCAGCAGAGGCTGTGCAGGCAGAAAAAGTCAGACGAGTAAAAGACAGATGGATAAGTTCCTAACATGTTAGAAATGTTTGGCTGGAAACCAAATTGCTGATGAAGGAGCAGCTGTTAACTGGGTGACATTACAGATCTAAGCTGGTTGAACACTGAGACACAGAAAGAGTTCCTTACTCAACTCTAAACAATGTTAGGTTGTGTCAATAGTGAATACATCCTATATTGGTTAGTTAAAGTGAGGAATGGAAAGTGAAAACAGTGCTTTCCTGATGTGTGTACTTTAAATGTGTGTTGTCTTACAGCAGTGGGTGTGTTGGGTGCGGTGCGCCTGCGTAAGGACAGACGTTGCTGGCTGCGCAATGAAAACCTGCGGATGGACTCCCTGCTGCGGGAGGCCAGTGAGCGCAGAGAGTTGGTTCGCTTGAAGTCCCCAGTCCCATCCTCTCCTCTGCCTCCCCTCTCCACCGAGCTGGATAAAAAGTTGAGTGCCCCGTGAAAGGAGCGACGAACGTTCCCCACCCATCCTGACACCTGAGAGTGGGCCACTGACAGCTTGTCCCCCAGATACTCCATCACAACCCAGTACAAGCGAGATCAGCTCTGTCAGTGTAGTCTCCAAGCTGAGCTGTGAATTTTGCAATCACAGCAGCAGGGAAGCATGAGAGTCTGTTCTGCAGAAAAGGCAGTCCAGGGACAGTGTCCTAGGTGTTCACCGATGTGTGTCGCGAGGTCAATACTGCAGCAGTGCAGCGTGTTAGAAAGGACATCAACACAGCTCAGTCAGTCAAACGTAGTGATGACGGTGGCGTCTGCTGCTTACAGCACTGCAGCGCAATCAACGACAGCCAGTCCCTGACCGTTACCAGACCAAGCCTCTCCTCGGCTTCACTTCTAAATGGCTGTTCTGCAGTGCAGTCCCACTGGAGAAGTCAGGGCTCAGTTTCAACTCATCCCCATGAAAAGCTCCATACTGTCAGCTTTCAGTGAACTGTAAAGCTTTCTGTCCATTTCCAAGCCTACAGGATATGTCTGCTATGATGCACCCGGCACCACAAGCCAGTGGGCACGTAAAGGTTATGTAAGGTTGGTCTAAGCCCTGAACTTAATATTAGCTATGCATGACTCTATTATACAGAACAGTCCTAAAATCTACCAACAGGTTTCTCATCCATGTTTCTGTGGCTCCAAATACACAAGTGAAAACTAGAAATGAACAGGAGTCACATGCATTAATAACTATCACATCCTCAAAATTACATTTAAGCCTGAGACAACTTTCAGTTATCTATTTCTATTATATTTGCAGACTGCGCTTCTTAAAATATTTTTTAATGCAGCTCAGAGACCTTTTCCAAATTTTGAGGTGCAAGCTTGCCCGTCTTACTCTGACTCAATTACAGCCAACCTGACAGATCTCCCGGTTCTGGTGTTGATGTGTTCCACCGAAAACAACATCCAGGTTAGAAGTTCAAAAATCCTTTCATCTGAGAAGGCTTACATACCCACAGTGCCTGGAACTATGCTATCTCCTGCAATAAAAATGGTGCAAGACAGCTGCTGTAGTCATTCGTATTCCATAAGGAAAACCAGAGGACAATGAAGTAAAAAAAAATAAAGGAAAAGAAGAGAGACGACAGTGGTGGGGTAGTCAGATCCAGAGGAAAAAAGAGGAGCTGAGACCAAACTGTTCCCTCCTTGGCCTTTTATGCAGGTACGGGCAGGTAGGAGAAAATGCGTCAGCAGAGCTTCTCTCTGTACTCAGTGCTATAGGACTCACCGTCAAGGAGAAACTGGGTGGAGAGAGGGAGTGTGGAATGAAGTCAGAGAGAGTGAGAGAGAATGGGAGGTCCCTGATACAGACCGGGAGGGAGAGGGGAGGGTGATATATGTTCTGCGGTGCTCTGTCGCTCCAGCCTGTTTCAGTTGCAGTGCAAGATACTGTAGTGTCACGGCCAGAACAGGAGAGGAGGGTTGGAAACAAGTGCAAAAAACAGAACGATAGATGCTATTAAGAGGCAGAAAGAGAAAGTGAAGATGAGAATGTGTGATATAAACTCAAAGGAATGAGCACAAGTGCGAGATCATGTTAAGGAGAAAACTATAAATAGAGTGACTAGACAGGCTTGAAAGAGAACACTAAAAAGAAGGTGCAGCTTCACCGGTGAAAAAGCAAATGAAATGCTTATCCACACACTGCAGCCAAAACAAAGAATCACAACAGTCAGTCAATGTTTGTTTAAATCTTACAGTTAGACGAATGCAAACATTAGAATGTACATAGGAAAAACTCATCTTTCAATAGCCTCAGTGAACACATTCCCTAAATAAAGTGAAGGTTAGGGAACTCCAGACCCACTTCAAGAGAGTAGACTCTGGAACAAAGTGGGACACAGAGGGCTAATAATGACGAATTCAATCCACACGTGCCCCCTGCAGGTAATCTGATTAGTATTTCTTTTATGTATATTATAAAAGTCTTACAGTTTCCATACCTCCCGTAAATACACCGTCACATGTATCCATGAGACTCTATGCAATATCCGATATTCAATCTCCTTAACTTAACTGAGCCCTTGAAAATATACTCAAAATGATTATTATACCATTATATTTGTTATGACAAAGTAACAAATACCAATAAGTGTAATAAGATATGTATTATTATTATTTTTTTTTTTTAATACAAAACATAGGATAAACAATATATCACTACAGTATGTATTTGGAGTGTTTGTTGTGGCAAAAGATGTACAAAATTACTGTTGTAATGGAAATTATATATATATATTGCTCAAAGGTTTGCTTTATCTATAACTAAAGAGAAATTCCTCTTTCAGATACCGAAACTTCTACTGAAAATGGTTAGACATTTCACAATAAATCATGTCTTAATATCCCCTGACCTTCACAATAAAGCATTTAAAAAAAAAAAAAAAACATTTTCATTTCTCACGGGGTCATTATAACTGATAATAATTGTACCATACAAGTGATACCGTTAAACTACGATATTGTCTGAGGCTGTTTTAACAATGAAAATCTCTCATAATGCCGCAACCCTACTTAAAAAAACTGCTTTTGAAACATCCAAATCTTGCATGTACACACATTTTAGATGGTGACGGCAAAGGAGTTCATTACTTTATTTTCTACATATTTTTTTTTACAAATATTTTTACAAAGTAATAACAGAAAAGTCATCATCATTCTAGCCACCCCTCCCCATCCTAATACTGAGCATCACATACAGGGAAGTGACTCAGAGCTGATCGTCATTTCCCCTCTTCACTGACATCAGCAGTCAGAAAGCAGCTGAGAAACATGAGCAGCAACCCCTCAAAGACGTAGCGGAAAATACAGTAAGTACACAGAGTAGATATAAAACTAACT
This sequence comes from Maxillicosta whitleyi, assembly GCA_029822895.1. Lineage (NCBI taxonomy): Eukaryota > Metazoa > Chordata > Actinopteri > Perciformes > Neosebastidae > Maxillicosta > Maxillicosta whitleyi. The sequence goes on from JAPSES010000219.1 coordinate 13,040,560, forward strand.
GCAACCACTGCAATGTTTAAGTCCCTCTGTTCATCTCTCCGTTCATCACAGTCAAACATCTGTAATAGCTAGACTGGTATTGTAACTTACCCAGAGGCAGTGAGGGGTGAGGCAGCAGGACCATATGTACAACACAGCTCTCAGCACAGTGCCCATCTCTGTTCTGCCACACTCGCCAGCATCAGACCCTTCAACGGATCCAGATGATGTCACCGCGCAACTATTATCTCACTCATGTGAATTTGAGGAGGTTTCTACCAGTAAATATAATCCGTGGAAATGCATCACATCTCAGAGCTGACATCACTGTTCTACATTTGATCGTAACTTCACATTTTTCTATTATTTTTATGTGATTTTTTAATATTTTAGTAGCACATCAAAATTTGTACTCACTGAAGAACTGGTAAATTATCACTAGAGTTATGCATTATGATGATACAAATGGAGTGATGGTATAAAAATATGTAGCATTTCATATTATTGAGTTGCAAAACATAAGCCATATAGTAATACTTTTTGCCATTTCAACACTTGGACAGACGTAGTCACAAGATTTCTATGAAGGCAACACAAACAAACAGTGAGAGTGAACCTGACACGGAGTCTGATATTTCAGTTCAGCGGTGAATTCAGACATCTACCTGGGGCTTAATTTACTGGAAACTTCTACCATTTAATTGGATTCCCGACAAGCAACATGCGTCTCTCACCGCAAATGAATTTCATTTCATATTTTATTGTTCCAAGTTGAGTGGGATGACTTCTCTGAATAGATCCAAATGAAAATTGCTGTTTGGTTTTGACTGTCTGATGTTAATGTTTTCAGTTGTTTTCCTTAATGTCTTAATGTTTGTTTTGAAGAAATGTATTTATTTTTGTCTGACAGCTGATATGGTAAAGCATGGTATTTCTGTCATGTAAATTCAACATTCCCAAATGTACTTTTTGGAAATTTTTAGGGACTGTGCAACACTAGGATATGTCATGTGGTCATGTCACTGCAATCCATCACAATTACTGACATGACAACGACTCAAATTACTAAACAAAATGTTGTTTTTTTGGTTGGAGTTGTATGTTGTTCTTTTTCATTGTGTACTCAAATTTTAAGACAAATTCAATCAAAATTTTTATCAAATGAATGCACACCTCTTTACACAGTGTAAATCAAATAAGACGCATTAATAAGATTTGGAAGCAAGTATCGCCAAAATGTGAGCAGTATTCAGTCTGGTTAATAAGGACTCCTTTATCATCATTCAGCATGAAGTAAAATTAAACAAGACTTCATTTTGCTTCCATATTGTTTGTTTTCAAATATTACAGAGATTACTTCAAGTAACAAGTAGCCTAATGGTAAATAAAGGTTTGACCGTAATTGGTATAGGGAGATTTATACTTCTTTGCATCAATCTATGTTTTAGGGCTCAACATTTGCTACAAAACAAATCAAAAAGAAATCAAATGTGAACTTTGATGAGGTTATTCAGGTAGCTCTATTAGTGGTAACTGATCTGTAACCCACAACATATGAAAGGTACTCTTCCCAACACAGGTTAGCACCATGAAGGTGAATCTATGTTAACAATATTTCTACACAGCATTAGAATGTACCAGTGTGCTTTTTGATATATCATCTGCTGGTATAGTGTTATAAAGGGTAACACCTTTGCCAACACATAAAGCAGGGGTGTCAAACTCATTTTAGTTCAGGGGCCACATCTTTTCAATATGATCTGAGGTGGGCTGGACCAGTAAAATAATAATGTATAAATAATGTAAATTCTGTGCATTTCTCTATGTTTTAAAGTGAAAAAATGTAAATTACATTATGGAAAACTTTACATTTACAAATTATCCTTTAAAAAATGTGAATAACATGAAGAACTGTGAAAAAACTGAAATTTCTTAAGAAAAATAAGTGCAATTTTAACAATATTTTGTCTCATTTTATGTGCATAACAACGCAAAGACCACAGTGGATCTACAACATTTAGAAACAGGCAGAATATTGGGCCAATTACACCTAATTAAGACATTTCAGGTTGTTCATATTTGTTGAGGTTGTTTTACTTTTTTGTGAAAGAATAGCGTATAAATGTAAACACTTTCATGTCATTTTGCTCGTTTGACAGTAAAAAGAGAGGAATGAGTGAGTTTTCATTATATACAAGTTATTATGATAGAATTTTACTGGTTCTGATCCACTTCAGATTGAATTTTGCCGAATGTGGAACTGAAACTAAAATGGTTTCAATGTCCTTGATCGATAATATTCTAAGTGTAATATTTGCATTTCACAAATTCACCCCCCGGGCCGAATTGGATCCTCTGGCGGGCGGAATTTGGCCCCCGGGCCACATGTTTGACACCTGTGACATAAAGTGTTGCACAGATGTTTCAAAGTCAGGCTCTAAATGGCTGTCTCTCAGCTATGTTCTCACCATAACTCTAAGGAGCAAGTAAACTGACACCAGGGATCCACACACAAAACACAACCACTAGATGGTGGTATTGACCTCACACTGAAATCTGAACTCTGACACTGTATCATGCAATTATCAGACACAATGTGCTGCACCTCTGTGTTCATGGCGTACTCTTTCAGCTTGCAATCACATGGAGAGTGGACAGAACCAAACACGATATCCACAAAAAACAAAGTATATGCGTGATTGCTGATGATATATGAAATAAGTGTGACTTCCAATATGTAAACCTTCCAAGTTACCAATATGAAAATGAAAGGAATAAAATGTGCTGAGCTCTGAGGTTAATATTAGGAGCAACAGGTCTCACAGTGTCAAACAGTCACACAAATATTCTGTTTGGCTGCAGGACACAATTAGCCGTCGCGTCACTTCACAACTTTCCAAGTCACTTAAAAAGCCTGCTGATAAATAAGCATACAGATCAAGTACTCATTAACCATTTGACTGATCCAATCCTGAATTACAAGCCTGCATAGGTGTGAGGCAACACTTCTCTTGAACACAACACAGGATGGGTGGAGGTGACTTCGAGAGGCCGTTCCTTAAACATTAGTCACAGTCTCTTTATCACCTGAACCCTGCAGCATTGAGCTGTCACCTTCCAGTCAACTTACTGCATTCCACTTGCGCTTACCGTCTGACCTTGATGCACATCCTCGGCACAGACACACATGCTCATATGAGTGTGCACACATTTCCCACCCTGCCTGCACACTGCAGACTGAGAAGAAGACTAAACAAAAGTAACTGAGGCTAAAAGCGATCTAAAAAAATTCTCAAGCATCAAATTACAATCCTTCCCAGTTCCAGAGTTTATCTGTTTGTGAGACTGGGTTGTGACTGACTCACCCAGCTGTGTTGACTCTGCTCTCTGTGGGCACTGCGACTCCTCACCCTGGAGAGGCTTCCTTCTAGAGCGCTGCTTGAAGGGGCTGACCGCCGTGATACACTGCGAGATCGCATCCTGTTCAGCTCCTAACAACAAACAGAGACTAACGTGACCAAGTCATACTCCTCATCTTAAATCTGATCATCATGAACACTCACTGAAAACTCTTCATATTGTTCGATTCTGTGACATTTGTGAATGTGCCAGTTACTATTCTCATCTCTTATGATATTCTTGTCAGACCAAATTGTCAATTAAAATTTTGGACACTGGCTTCTTTGTAAATCTCGACACCAATCACTATCATCTTGGAGGCATTAACAGTTTTGGTAGAAATTTAAAGGAATATTTGAAGATGTTGAGGAAAGACCAACCGCTAAAAGGCAAAAATCTTTGTCAAAACTAACTTTTCAGTTTACATGCTACCTTGTAGGTTGTTATTCAATGTATTGAGGGGGGATTGAAAATCCTAACATGTAGTTAGAGGAGGTGGAACACACTACTACCAGAGTCAGACTACATCGGCATAGTAAAAACTGAATCGTTGTTTCTTCAGAGATATTGAAATGTGAACTAGCACTTAAAATTGTTTTGGTTGTTAATCATTTTTTTTAATATGCAGAATATGCATCTTAAAAATGTTGTTTCAGATTTAGATTCTATTTTTCTTTAGTTACAAGTATAGTGGATATAGTAGGGGGTTATTTTGCAAAGCGTTTTGTATCACAAACTCAGTCATCATGTAAGATAAGAAATAGATGAATATGCACACCTTGTATGAGCTGTGTAACATTTTGAATATCATCCTGTTGTCTTCAGTATAATTACCACATGTAATGTGTAATGATAGCATACTGCAGTGCAGTCACAGACCTTTTTGTGATTCTGGTAGTGTTGTAGACCTCTCACTCACCTGTGATCCCTGTGATCTCCGATGGCTCTGGGCATCTCCCCTGCTCTCTTGAGGCTGTGGCTCCCTGGGAAGCCAGATCTGCTCTGCAGAAAAGCTGCTGGAGACTCCTGCAGGAGAGTTATAACTTTTGGTCTCCGGCCCAGGAATCGGGGCCAAGTGAAGAGGCTCATCAAGCAGACCAGACCAGCGCTTGTGTGCAGACTGGTGCCGTTCCTCCTGCTTGAGGAGGAGTTGTTCAGGGCTAGGTTTGCCTGCATTTTTCCTGGTTTGCTCAGGTTTGTCCACAGACATTTCAACTTGCCGAAGCTCCCATGGATCCTGTGGAGACATCGTCCACACAGGGCTTGAGAAGCCTACCGAGGTCTGTGATGGCACCTGTGCTCTTGCCCCAGTCACGGCCTCTATTCCCTGAATACCAGAAACAGGAAACAAGTCTCTAACTGGAGAAGGCTGAGTCTGAGATGTGAAAGAGTCTAGGTCAAGGACACCAGGTCTGTACTGCTGCTCTGCTTTTGGAGATGGCTCCTTCCATCGTGTGGAAGGGTCACCACGTTGAGAAGCAGCCTTGGAAAAGGGGTCAACACGAAGAACAGAGTCCAGATCCACTACTTTAGGTCTGAGAGATGATGCCTCCAGCCTCACTCTCTCCTGTTCCTCTTTCTTCTGTTTCTCTTTCAGGCGCTGTCTTTCTGCTTCCTGTTGCTTAGCGATGTGTCTCATCTTTTCTGCTTCCTCCCTTTCCATCTTCTCCCTCAATCTGCGTTTTTCCAGCTCCAAAATTTGTTGTCTTTCTCTTTCTGCCTGCTTTTGTCTCTCCAATTCCAAGAGCTGCCTTCTTTCCATGTCTTTTATTCGCTCCAAATCCTCCTTCCTCTGCCTTTCCTTTTCTAGCTCTTGTTGTTTCAACCTCTGGTTTTCTAAGTCTAATTGTTTCTGTCTTTCTCTTTCTAAATCTCTTTGTCTCTGTTGTTCCATTTCTCTCTGCTTTTCCCTTTCAATCTCTTTTAGACGCTCCCTCTCCTTTTGTCTCTGTAGCTCCAACTCTCTCTGCTTTTCCCTCTCCATCTCTTTTTGTTTTTCCCTTTCTTTCTCAAGCTCTCTGAGTCTTAACATTTCATGTTCTAAGGCCATCTGTTTAATTTTCTCTGCCTCCTCTCTCTCCATCTTTTCTCTAAGTCTTTGCTTCTCTAGCTCCAGGATCTGCTGCCGCTCCTTCTCTTTCTGTTTCATTTTCTGAAACTCTATGAGCTGCTTTCTCTCCAGCTCCTTAATTCTCTCCATCTCCTCTATTCTCTGTTTTTCCTTTTGCAATTCCAGTAATTTCCTCTCCTTGTCCAGCTCCTTCTGCCTCTCTTCCTCCCTCTTCTTTTGCCTCTCCAGTTCCCGCTGTCTCTCCCTCTCCAGCTCCTTCTGCCTCTCCTCCTCCCTCTTTTTTTGCCTCTCCAGTTCCCGCTGTCTCTCCCTCTCCAGCTCCTTCTGCCTCTCTTCCTCCCTCTTCTTTTGCCTCTCCAGTTCCCGCTGTCTCTCCTTTTCCATCTCTCGTTGTTTCTGCTTTTCCATTTCTTTCTGTCTTTCTAATTCTCTGCGTCTTTCTTTCTCAAGTTGCCTCTGTCTCTCCCTTTCCAATTCTTTTTGTTTCTCTCTCTCATATTCTTGGATTTTCTGTTTTTCAAGCTCTATTTGTTTCTGCTTTTCTAGTGCTCGCTGTTTCTCCTCAAACTCTTGCTTCTCCTTCTCAAAGGCCCTCTGTCTTTGTCTTTCAAAATCTCTCTGCAGATCCCTTTCCTTCATTTGTCCAAATTGTAAAAGCGCTTGTTTCTCCATTTCAAGTAGCCTTTGTGTTTCCCTCTCAATTTCTTTTAATTGTCCTTTGTGTCTTTCCATCTCCTTTTTAGGTTCTCGTTTCTTTTCGCCTTCCAAAATTTCCTCTGTTGTCTGTCCGTCATATGTTGATCTGAATTCCCTGTTTGATGTGCTGCCTCTCATTATCTTCTCAACTTGATCTGGACTTTCAAAGGGCTTTGAAAAAGCTTCATCCAATGATGGATTCCTTCTTAAGGGTAAAACCTTTACCTGGGAGCCCCACTGTGCAGAAGAATCGTCAAAAGGAACAGTCATGTCCCCCACAGCTGTTCCTGAATCCACAAGAGAAGCTGTCTCTTGCATTTGTCCAGTCAAAGCAAAGTAGGTTGCCCTGGGTTTTGGCTGTTCTTCTGCCCGTAACATTTCCAAGTGTTTATCAGATGCATATACATCCTCCTGATCTGCTTCTCTCTGGCTGTTTTTGTCTCGTCCTTCCCTTTGTGTTCCCTTCATCATCCCTTTTTCCAAACCTGCCTCCTGACTGACATCTGCAGTGGTCCATTTCGGCAAAGCACCAACTCTAAGGTACCGTGGTTGCTGTTCTGGCATTGTAGTCACTATGGGTTCTCCTTGTGCTGCTGAATCAGTTCTCTCCGCTGTTGACTTGCTCCCTTCCGAGCGTCTGGAACGTAGGGTCATGGCCTTATCTTCCCACTGAGCAGACGGTACGTTCTCACTTACTGCCCTGTTCTCTTCCACTGAATGAACAGTGTCAAATGCATGTAACACACGCATAGGACTTGACGGAGACGGAGGTTCCTTATACGTGGCAGTGACGAGTTTTCCTTCATCATCCATTTTTTTAGGTAATGGGCTGCTGGGTGAGTCTACCTTGTTTTCATATTTATTATCATCCACCACTAGAACACTGTACTTCTCCACGACATTTTCAAACAGAGATGCTCTAACCGTCTGCACTTCACTGCTTGAATCGCTTTCTTTGGAAGTAGTGCCAATTGACGAATCTGGCCCTTCAGGCATGGAGTGTTTTCCTATCTGCTTCTGGGAATCTTGTAAATCCACAATCATCTTCAGATCACTAGGAGTGACAACAGACTCCTCAGTCTAAAAAAAAAGAAAAAGAAAGAGTAGGAGATACACTGAGAAATATTAAATGAAAACAAGCCTGTTGGACAGACACTGTATTTCCTTCTTCAGTACGCAATATAAGCTACATGAGATACTAAAAGAAATATCTCTAAACTAAAGTATTTTTACTACAGGTCAGACATCACAACAGTGGAGAAAAAATGGGGAAAAAAATGGAAATGAACACAAAAGTCTTCAATGATGTTGGTATGGTATCCCCTTGTTCTAATTTGGCCTCATAACAGTGGGTGTGGTGCAGAGGTGGTAATCAAATCCTCTCTGTGTTGACCTTTTCCCAGTGATCTCCTCTCTCCAAGTTTCATAACCAGTAGCCACAAGGGATAATTAATGTGGCAGCTGTCTAAAGTTTCACAGCTAAGCCCATGTATAGTTTTGTTCTTTTTACTGAAATGTCCCATTTCCTCTGGGAATGGGACACAAACAGGCAGAGCTCCAGACAAGATCCACTCTTACAACAGCAGTTACTTGGGTACAGTTTGTTCAAAAATATTAGAGATGAGGGTGGAGGTGTGATGGAGATGAAGGTAAAGTAAACACTTAATGCTTCATAGAGTGTCTTGCAATATTAGCTGTGGTGCAAAATCATAGTTTAATAGTTAAGTGGCAATGACAACTTTTTTTATATACTTTGTGCATCTGCTCTGAGTGCATTGGCTCTGAGCATCCCAGCCACAAACAAAATATGAGTGTTGTCAGTTAATTATTCTGATCTGTATGATGATAATGCAGTTCAGTAAATCTTGTATTTTAAAGAGGTTTATGCTACTAATTACTTTGATAGACTACAAAATGTCTCAAAAAAATTTCAATACTTTAATATAAAGGGAAGAAAATTACTTTAGACGAATGAAGCTAATGCCCTTTAATAGTTTGTAAAAATCTGTAAGTTTTTCCTCTTAACGAGTCATTTCTTTTCTGGTATCACTTTCTATTTTATTCTAATAACATTTTGCCAGTTATGCACTTTTGATTTCTCCTTTCTATTTTTTCCAAGACACTGAAAAGAAATATACACAGTTCTAGCCTGTTTGAAGGACAGCATGTGACAGTATTTGAGGTCAGTGTTAGTCATAGTTAGTCACATGAACAAGCTAAACATACAGTTAAAAAAACAAAAAACAATTCCTACAAATCTACATCCCTCTCTTACCCTCTTCTGGGGAGCTTTGCTGATCTCATGGCGATCTGTTGTCTCAATGAGGGAAACACTGCCAAGGTCTGATGACCTCTCAGATGAAAACCTGATGAACATACATTACACAAGACAAAAGCCATGCATGACAATGGAACCCCTGGACGAAGACACGGGACAAAACAGACAAGACAACAAATGGGAAGCAGCTCTTACCTTTTTGTCAGGTCAAGGGGCAGGGGGCGGGGTTTCAGCACTGGCTTCACAGCTGGACTCTGTGTTGGTGTTGTGTCCACTGTCAGCTGCTTGATGAGTTGTTTAACACCCACTGCTGGTTCAGTTTCAGTGGGTGGCTGCACAGGTGAGTGGACATCTGACCCTTGGCCTGGGGCAGGTGCTACAGCAGAGAAAGATGAATCAAGAAGAAGAGTGATTCGTGATTTGATACTTGCTCCCCGCTTTTCTTCTTCAGTCTCTTTCACAGATGTTTCTTCTGTGGTTTTATTGCTTTGGTCTGGAACAGAAGCTTTAGCACCAACATCTGTACTTTGTGGGGTTGAACTCTTGAGAGGTTTCTCTTGTTCCCACTTCTGTGGTTGCACCTTCGCCTCTGGAGTGTTTTCCTTAAGGTTCACCTTGGGAGATTTACGGTGCAGAGAAAGACCAATAGATTCAAATCTGGCTGTGAGATCTGCTGAGAGAGGTCGTCTCTCAACCCTGCTATGTGCAGAAACTGGTGATTCTGCTTTAAGTGGGCTGCCAGGGAAAATAGCTGATACAGGTCTGGGCCTGCCACCTCTAGGCTGAGGCCGCAGTGGCACAGCAGCGGGTTTAGGTTTTTCTTCTCCTTCCTCCTCTTGCCCTATCTGAGCAAGAAATCCCATGGACTTAGCTCTGGTAATTGACGGCCCAACTTTAATGGGAGACACCAGGTCCTTCTCCTCATCCTTTTTAGTGGTTCCAGACCACTCTGCTGCTGGTAGTCTTTTAAGGCTCTTTGAATAGGACAAGCTTGAAGCACCAGGTTTCTGCTTCTCTGCTGAAACAGGAGGAGTGGGCTTAGTGGGGTCTCCAACATCAAGAGGAGGAGCTGGTTTAAAAGGCTGGGCAACTGGCTTGACTGACTGCCCTGTATTCAACTTGGTAGATGTTATAAAGGATGTAGGGGCGGGCCGGTTGGGGTTAGTTGGAATGGGACTGGGTTTGGTAGTGCCACCTGGTTGCTGTGGTTTTGGACTGGATGGAAGTTCTGGTTTGTATCCTGCAAGACGGGTGGACTCTGGTCGGGGCTTGGGTTGGGGCTTGGGAGCAAGGATGGGCTTTATAGTGGGGTTTTTCTCTACAGCAAAAGGTTTGGGAGTGAGCCGTGGTTTGGGACCTGGGACAGGTTTGTTTGGTTCAGGACTGATGATATGAGACTGGTTCATGGATGAGATATCAATGAGGCTCTTATTGCTGGAGTCAGTCAGTGGACTCAGGTGAAGTCGTCCTCCTGTCACTGTCCTCCCTACCTCCGTAGCCTGAACCTCCACCTGAGCAGCCATGATCTTTAATAACACCTATAAGCAAAACAGAATGAAAACCAAAATTTATTTAATGCAACTTTTATTACTGACATAGTCAATGACTGTACTATAAAATTAGCTTCACAGCACTTCATCTGGTGGTTACTATGGACTTTGCCTGGGGAGTGCCAACACAATTTTATATGTGAGTGGCAAACATATTTACACAGGGTCATTGATCACTGCAGGGGGTTTAACCGCTTTAACCGTTAAAGCATGAGTGCAACACATACATTCGGGATTTTTTTCTTCCTTGTTCACATCAAAAGTCTTTTTTCACAGAAAACAGTAAGACATAACACAACAGGAACAGCCCAGGGGGAAAGAATGAAATCACTGGGAAAGACAAAGGCCTCTGAGGTCACAGGTGAAACTTAGTCGACTTAGAGGCATTTTAAAAGCAAACGAGCTGACATAACAAGAAAAGGACAGGAGAAATTAAAGCTACGTTGATGAGCAAACACAGCAAACAATCACAGGGGCTTGGAGCTGACAGAGACACAGCTATTATAAATTACACCTGCAAATTATAATTATGCAATGGAAGCCAGTAAAGGCAGTGTAGAGACAAGGATAAGGAAAATTATGTAAAAAAATTATCAGCATGGCTTATGGTGGGAGTGCCTTGTACTAGCACAGAATTGGTGATATACAGTAATGCAGAAGTCCCATGAATTCCAACATCTTCTTGAAACTCAGCAATGTATTTTTGTCTTCTGTAGGAGGCATGAGTTTCACAGCTTTACTTACAAAAAAAAAACAAAACCAAAACAAAAAAGACACTGTTCACTGCAAAGAATATTCCGCAGCAAAAAAGAAAATGAAAACTGTATCTGAAAAAAAAACGGTTTCACTATGCTTTTTCCATTTAAGACAATTATTTAATGTAACTGTCCCGGGTCTCAAGAACAACTTCAGATGCATTGCAAAAAAACAGACCTATAACAAGTTTAGGACCCCATGTAAGCTGTCTGAATGAGAGTTAAAAATAACAAGCACTATCTACATGATTTATCCTGTCCACATTCTGATGAATAATACATATAAGGAAGGGGAAAAAAACTTGATTTGAGCTGATTTTACTTTCAGCTTGAACATACCCTTACTGCAGTACTGCGCAAACATATTTATGGTTAATATTTCTTAACTATGGAAAAATACTAATAATGTTAAATAACTTGAATGTAGAACTGCACAATTAATCGATTTAAAATTGAAATCGGATTATTTAATTAAGACAATGTTTAAACAAAGGTAATCATCAAATTGAATTTCATCTCTCTTATATTTCCGGACTGCGCTCCTCCTCCTTACTGTGAGCTCGGTCTCCACAGGCTTTGGTCTCCACACACCAGTACAAAAATGCCATTTGCTAAGGAGAGTGAGAAGCTTGTGGCTAAAAATAGTGAGAGCAAGTCAGTTGTGTGGAATTGGTACAACTTTGACGTTTCCAATGAAGACCAAACCATTTCTGGTTTAGCCTGAAGGCGGGATCTACCAAGGACAGCAGCACAGCAGTGTGAGCAGTGTGTTGCATAACAGGCTACACATAAAAATGACATGCTGGCTAAAACGCCGCCACCAGCCGGAATCAAAATTTAAAAATCATGTTTTTTGAGGGAAAAAAACTGAGATTTTATTTTTTGCCAAATTCGTGCAGGCCTACTTCTTTGTAGACCACAAAACTGTATGAGTAGTGTTGGAGTAACTTAATATTTCCTCTGTGTGTACCTTTAAGGTGGAGACAAGGGAGGGACTAGACTATTGTAAGTGTCATTGTTTTCTTTTTCCATGTTGTAACACAGGCAAATCAGGCTCAGACACTAAATGGGGGATTCCACTGTAAAGTCACACTAGACTGCCAATGAATGTCCAGAATTTTCTGCAGTTTCCCTTTAGAGAACACTACAACTTTAAGACTGCAGTGATGAAAAAAAGAGACAGTGTCGATTCATATCTGCTTGTTTGAAACATTTAGATAACGCTAAGTTGTGTATTATCACTTGTTTTTGTAATCAATGCAAAGATAGACAATATATCTAAGAAGCTTATGTGATAGCCCTTTAAGAAACTCCCTCTACACATCTGATAATGCTTTCCACATGTGCTGAGACACTTTGTTATTCAGACCAGCAAGTTTTTGGAGGAGAAAAAAAAAACAAAAAACATAGTAGGTCAAAAAACTATGCACCATGTCAGCATATCTTACCTGTCCAAGATGTCAACCGTCGGCCAAGTGTTTTTGGTGGTTTTCGTTATAACCAAGCAGCGATGTCATATCACAACAGGAAGGAGTTGAAATGACCTAGAGGGAACATACTTTTGTCAATAAAGCTCACAGCTGTGTCCCCATCAAGGCAACAGCTAAAATCACAGTGGAAGTTCGACAGGAAAACCCAAATGCTTCTTGACTGTGGTGTTCTCACGGCTCCATATAGACGCAGACAGATGATACTGCGTACACTGACACAGACCTCAGTCAACACAGTCACACCCATACATTTGAGCCAATGACATAAGTAAAGGTATTTTTAAAAACAACACAATACACAAGGAAATCATTAGCTGGCTACTGCTGTGCATTTATCTTTTCCTGTTTACTTTACATTTCTCATCACCATTACCTGCATTAATGCTCACATTGATTGCTATATCTATGTAAATACAATCTTTGCATGTTTATACTCTGAGTAGTGGTAGCATTGCTTGCGTTTTTGTGTATACAAAACCTTTTTTCAATGTACCCCAGACTATGTCCTGAATATGAAGAGATTAGCTATTACAAAGCATAGGAATAAGAATACAGTGTGTCAAAATGTGGTAATTCAAGAAAAGAGACTGTTTATGCCAAAACAGCGACATGTCCTTGGCTAACAAAGATTGAAAACTTGAACTTTAGATGTTGACAGGAAACGCCTTTGCTACAGAGGAATGCTAAACATTCAGTGCAATGGTGGGCTGAGCAGCACAGCAGGGATTATGAAGTGTCTGATCTGCACTGCTTTAGATATGAGAATCCTACATACTAAGACTCACTACTAAAAAGCCACAAACAGCAAATGTCCAAGTGCTGATTTATATTAACATAATCTCTTATGAAAGAAATGTCATGGATTTCTGTGAGTGCTTGAGCAAAATGCATATGTAAGTATAAGAGTACATATTGAGTAACACCTCTGTAAAAGAGTAGGACATACAGCACTGGCTGTGTTTTGACTCAGAGTCTAAATGTAAAAGATATGAAGTCAGTAACCTGGTTCTGCCAGTTATAGAGGAAGTTAACTCACATAGACAATAGACAACATCATATCAACGTATCTATTGACAGGAAAAAGCAGTAGTATAGCATTACTAAATGAACTACACTGAAGGTTGACAAAGCTTAACTTCTAAGTCCATTAAATGAGGAATGTAAAAGTGCATCACATTCAGCTATTAAATAGGCTGTCTGCTTGCATCCATAAAGACCCCATGACCACTTAACCTGTCTGGATACTGCCCCATTTGTCACTGTTCATAAAGAACATTTCGGCATGATTAAGGTAAAGATTTAAACGATTTATTAGCATCAAAAGGTGAAGTCACTTTGGATTACTGCCAATGAGTCACATTAAGCTAAATTTAAAAGGTGCAATAAAAAAAAAAGCAAAAAAAGAGCAAAAAGTATATCAATTAGTCAATACATGATATGCAGATAACTGATTCGATCAATTGATGTTAACACAAAGCATTTATAAGTTAAGCAAATAGACAAAAGTAACTTTGTTCAGTGCATTTACTTGTGATTTATAAACAGGCCCCAGTCTGGAATTTGCAACAAGTGTTAGCCTTCCTGTCCTGTTTGCTCACCTTGTATCGTGGACAGGACCCTGTCCAGTTTAGCCCAAGAGTGAGATGGCCTACTCAGAACTGGGATGTATATGTTGCAGAAAAAACTATGCACGAATGCTGAATGACCATGATGCTTTCACACCAAACCAAGACCAGTGTAGAAATTTTAAAGCCTTAAAGTAACACAAAAATAAACCCATCAACAGCTTACTGGCTAGCAACTGTAAGCTAACAACTCAAGAAGCTGAACTCGCAAAATGGAAACAGACTGAACCTGTCTTTGATCTGAACTGGAGACAACTTACCAAACGGGAAAAACTGTTTTGGCTCCTGTCTTGACGAAAGAATTCCAAGCACAAAATATTCCGTTTAATAAACCGGATAATTACGAGTGGCAACAGTTGGTTGGAATAGAGGCTAGCAGACTAGCTAACTTAGCTGGTTTACTTAGCTAGCCAACTGGCTATCCCGTCTCAGGTTGCAGTGTTGTTGACAGACCCGACTAGACAGCGCTGAACCAGCCGCCGGAGTCTGACTGGTGGCCGGACACCAGAGTCAAGAGCCCCGGGAGCAGATCAGAGTTCCGGTGGACGCCTTCAGAATAAAACACCTGACAGAAAACGGGCAGGAGTATATATATTATTCATTAAACATGACGGGTAAAACTAGAAGGAAAAAATAAAAATAGCATATCCGATGTTCATTCCAACAAAAATGCTGTTTCAATCCCACTGAATATTACCATTAAGTAACTGGATTGAACCAACAAATTAATTTATTAAAAATATAAAATTTTCGGTGTTTCATGTTTAAAAAAATGGAAGAAAATCAGTTGATTCAAGAAAAAAAAAAAAAAAAAACCACATGCAAATGAAACCTGTGGGATCTATTTGAAGTAAAAAGCTATTTTAATCAACAGGGCCGAGTGTACAAATACATGAACATGACACTTTTCCAGCTAATATAAAAGTTATTAACACATCAGTTCTTAACACAGTATTTATTATTTACTTACTTGTACATCTTTGTTTGTAAATAAATAATGTCATATTTCCTCCTACAAATGCTTCGGAGATGTCTGAGTGGATTTTAGCTCCTGACTTGTATTTCTTTTTTTCTTTTTAAGATGTTCAAATGTATTTACAATGTAAAAGACTGTGCTGAATTAAGAAATTTGGATTTGGATATAACACATCCATTTTACAACAAGTACATTTACTATACAAAAATGTTTTTGCATACATTTACATAATTCTTTCCAAAATATTACACAATCAGCAGTCACAGTTCAATCTTGCTTTAGGTACTTTTGGCCTCAACATTTAGAAATTTTGAAATATAGCTTTTTATATATTGTCTTTAATATTTCAAAACAGCATTTCATCCGTAACCAGCCACACTTTTAATGCGGCTCTTAATTTGTAAGGTATAAAATGCATTTCCGGTCAAAGGTGCATGTAAATATAGGTAGTCTGCTGCGTCTTCAGCTTCATACTACACTGAAAACGAGATAATGTGATCAGACTGTAGTAGTATCATCAAGTCATCACAAGTGTGTAGAAGTAGTTGATCATTTTCTGGGCAAAAAAACTAAA
Organism: Maxillicosta whitleyi; assembly: GCA_029822895.1. Classification (NCBI taxonomy): domain Eukaryota; kingdom Metazoa; phylum Chordata; class Actinopteri; order Perciformes; family Neosebastidae; genus Maxillicosta; species Maxillicosta whitleyi. The sequence goes on from JAPSES010000219.1 coordinate 13,055,953, forward strand.
TTTGATCATTCCGACACTTTGAAATTGTATAGGAGAGCTCCATTAGTCTATTAAAATCTAAATTAACTTAGTATTTTAATTATCTCGGATCAAGAAAGTAGATTTCATTCACATCAGTGTTTACTGCCTGATATCATGTAACATAATTGAGAATAAAACAGACCAGCAGGACAAACTTTTATGTAAGTGGATTGAAAGAGCTTTAAAAATTAGGATGAAAGTCCTGCCCTCGTGTGGTAAAATTAAAGTATTACATTTATAGGACACCTGCTTGTACACATCTTTCATATCATTTTAATCAAAAGGCATCCTGGCATGAAAGAATCAAGTACTCAGTTCTTTGATTGTGCATAATTGTTTATTCATTTCAACAGACTAGTTATGTTCACTAGCCTCTAACTTTAAACAAAATTAAAGTGAATTTGAGAAGCCTTGAACAAAAACCATAAACCCTTTTTCCTCATCTCTTACAGGCATTCCTTAAATGTCAGGCATTGTCCAATCTCACACGTCCAACACTGAACTTAAAACGGGGGATAATGTTTAAAGTTAGTAAACTTTTCACAAAAGAAGATGAGAGAAAAGAAACTCAAAGACAGCAAAGTGCGTATTTGTGGGTTAGCTAGAGTCCACCAGACCTAATCTCGTATACAATACTGTGTTTTCCGTCTCACAATGGTTGTAGAGCAGTATGAATTCATATTATTATTACAAAATACAAGGACATCCATCTCAAAGCAGCAAAGGTGATGAATGCAGTCCAGGAGTATCTGTGACAAAACACTGAAAAAATAGTTGTTTTGCTTCCGTTTAACTGAAGTAAGTTTCAGATTGGTAATATTAAAAGCACCAAGTATCCTGGAAAGACTTAAAGGGTGAATGTACCTGCAGCTGGCTGACTGCTACTTTAATATAAAACACCCTTCATTAATCTTATCCATATTACTTGTAGATGTCATTATCTGGTTCAACTTTGGAAAAGTGGGAGTAGCAACCACCTATGATACAAATGAAGTGTCTTGCAAGCCACAAAAAGCCTGGGGGCACACATCATACGAGCCAGCAGTTTGCTATATATTTTTGTTGCTTTATTTAGTATTTGAACTAAATGTTACCCATAACACTTTCAGTATGACAGAGGTTCCTGCAGCGCTTTGACCTACTTGCACAAGAATGTAAATTAAACTGATGGCATGACGTCCAATTGATGCATCTGTGAATGGAACAATGACTGAAGCAGCATTAACTTTGGCTACACACTAAAACCTGCTTCCAAAGCTTAAAGTTCCCAAACAATTACTTGCATGAAGGAAAAAAAAAAAAAAAAAACAGGATCTCAACTCAAGAGTAAGTGAACTTCAGTGTTGTCTACTTTGTGTGAACCATAGAAGTGCTGAATAGAAGCTTCTGTTTTTTCTTTTTCTTCTTTCCACCTTTCTCTTCTGTAAGAAAAGACACAAAGAATGAGAAATACTGCAGCTTAATACAAACACATATATATAACAATCAAGAGACAGTGGTATAGATGCCAGACCTGGGTCGACCACAGGTTGTGGGGAAGAAGCCGGGCCAGTGTCCAGCTGCAGAAGAGCCTTCTCAAAAGCCTGGCTGAAGGAGTTCTGGAAGCTCGGCACTGGGACTCGGTCCGAGTTGTCACTCTCTCCATCGCTGTCGGCTGTTGGGGGAGCTAGCAGCTTATCTGCATGGTGCAAAACACAACGCTCACTTTCAGAAAAGCCTTCAGGGAGTCACACTGTTCAGCTGCCATAAAAACTGGTTTTACAGGAAAGACTAACACACAAAGCCTCTGAAATTTTATCCACACGCCATGCACTCAATGAAACACACTCACATATGCAAAGGAAGAACAAAGCAACCCACGAAAAACTGAAATACAGTTTTGTTACCAGCAGCCTAAACACCAACACACTACCATTATGTGTTCTTTAATATTATAAAAGTTAAACATTTTCTGTCACATTCGACAAAGCTTTTTGTGTTGTAATACAGCATAAACTGCAGAACTTAAAAAGCTTTCTTAAAACTCAGATAAAACTCTTCAATTTGGCAGTCAAAAATTAAGCATCACTTTTATTTAACACATTGGCTTGGTCAGGTTGTTTATTTATGCATAAGCTTTCCAATAATAACGGTCTATATATGCGGCATCTGCTGATGAGAGTAGACCTCGTATTGGACTGTGAAATCAGCAGTGTCAAACCTTTCACTGACTCAGCTCACAGATGGCAGACTAAACCTCGCCAAGTTAATTTTAGGTGTTCACACAAAAATCGATGACTGCTCGACTTCACTGTGTCCACTCTGACTCATTTTATTAGTTTGAGAATTCATGTAATTCATGCAGAAAATAAAACACAATATGTACCCATAACATAAATCAAAAACAGAGTATTTTCTCTTTTTCAGATAACATTTAATGGTATAATTCTGGATTTTTGACATGAATCTGTATTTCATCCCCATCATCAGTGTAGTACATCCACACTGACTTACCCCCGACAGTGT
>JAPSES010000219.1:13077092-13104512 GCA_029822895.1 Maxillicosta whitleyi
ATGTCTTAAGAAAAGTAAGTGAAATTTCAACAATATTCTTCCTGTTATTAAATGTTTTGTAGATCCACTGTGTCTGTGTGTTATAATAAACATGTGGAAATGATAAACTGAAGCAGAATATTGTTACAATTATGCTTATTTTTCAGTTTGTTTGTGTTATTCACATTGTTTGAAAGGATAGTTTATAGGTGTAAACATTCATTCATTCATTGTTTCTCTAAAACATAGAGAAAAGTTGGGAGTTGACATTATTTATATGTTATTATGTTAATATTTCACTGGTGCGGTCCACCTCAGATCCAATTTAGTTGAATGTAGAACTGAACTAAAATGAGTTTGACCCCCCTGTTGTAGAAGATGACTGTTTGCATGTTCACTACGGAGCCTCTGAACGTCCAAACGGGTCATATCTGATGACGGAAATATGAATAATGGCATTTTGCACCAATTATTTACACATACATATTGATAGAACAAGTATTTAACAGGTTACATCAGTAGATACTTTGGCTCACCAGTGTTTGGGTCTTTATGGGTTAATAGACATTTTTACATGATGTCGACTGCTTCACTATTATGGGATGTGGTTTGACTTTCACTGAACGACAGCTTTCAATCCGCTGTCTCTGCATATGTCACCTGTTACACTCCTCCACTAATCCCTCCCTCTCTTCTTTGCTGGGGTTCTTCTGTCGTTCGTAAGCATGGAAGAGGATCTGCAGGGACGCCGGACCCCATTTGAACCTGTTCCTGCGTCCTTTCCTGGTTTCCTCCCCTTGCTCATCCACAGACGTCAGACCGTGTTTGGCATTGGTAAATTCTGAAAATGAACAGCATTTCATCATTTACCGTTCTTCTTTCGATTTTTTAAAAATGTTTTTGTTTACTAATATGTGAAAGCAGAAATGTGCGCATGCAACTCCACAGCTGCTGTTATACTCACGTTGGCTAATCTCACACTGCCTCTTGACATACCAGGTGTACAGAGCAGCCCTCTTCTGGTTCTTCATGGGCGTGCCTTTGTTGAGGTGCTGCGATAGATGGGACTGGTTTAGTCCTGTTGACTCCACCACTTCTCTCTGAGGGAGGTTGTGCTGCTGCATGTAGCTTTTTACCATTTTTGCAACGTGCCACGGGTCCTCTCTGTATGACAAGAACACCCAAACAGACAGAAATCATGTACACATTTTTTTTTGCGTTTCTTTTTCTGTTTAATATTTTTTACACTTGACTGCTTTTTTTTTTTTTTTTTTTTTTACAACTTTTTCTGGATGTTTACCAACACAGGCATGTAAAACTCCACCATTAGAGACAAAGCATAGCTACTCAGAGGGAAGTAGAATAAAGCTTATTGACAAAGAGAGATAAGGGAAAGCACACAGGGGCAAAGTCCAAGCCTTTCAGATCAGTGGAGAGGAAAAAGGTGGAAAAGCTTTATGAATCCTCATTTAACATTTCAACTGTCAGAGAGGAGGCAGATAAAACGTACAAAAGCTCAAAAATACAGCAGCTCCACCATGATTAAAATTCAGCACACAGATATTTTTAATTATTGTATTAGACAATAAGATATAAGAAATAACCCCTGAACACTTCCTCAAACACTATTTAAATATTTTTTCCAACATTTACATCTCATTATAATGTCAGGTTTGAAGTGCAGAGTGTATTCCACATATTGCAAATCAATGTGGATCTACTACTCATGGCTTATGTAAACATAACGTCACGTAGGCAGTTGTATTCCATTAATCTTCACCTCTGCCTGTAGCTTATTTATTAAGAAATGGCCACAGAATAATGATGAGGGTAGGTAATTAGTAACTAGCAAAGGAGGAACCCTCTTTAAAATCGCCTCAGAAGCCACATTGCAGAGAGAGTCAGACAGAGATCGGGAGTAGGAGGCAGGAATTAGGAAGCAGTTTGAGAGTAAAGTTAAAAGAGTGGATGTTATCAGGTGTTCTTGTCAGCTCTCGGGTGCTTAGTTTTGGGGGTGTAAAAGGAAAAAGTAAAAAAAAAAAAAAAAAATAGGGTCAAGTCATTTCCAGGTTTGATTTGATCACGGTCTGTTAGAAGGAAGGAGCATATTAGTGTGTGAAAACAGCAGAAGAGATTAAGGTGATTTTGCTGTTTCCATGGAGCTTCCAGAGAACAAAAACACAGATCCACTTACTGCAGGAGCTGGTCGACTTCTGCCCTCAGTTTGGCTGCTTCCTCTGGGGAAAGTTTCTCCAGATCTCGGAATATAGGCGGTGGGAAATCCATCTCTCCCTCCTCGGAGCTCTCTCCATCCCCCCTCTCTGCCCTCTCAGCGCCAGCCCTGTCTCGTTCCAGTTCCCCCATGGCTTGGACCAGGATGTCCCGGGAAAGTCCGGATCCCAGCAGAGCCCAGATCAGCTGCTCCTGAAGGGCGGTCAGACGGCTCGGCTTCGCCTTGGTCACCCTGGCCCTCTCCTCTCCGTCCATTACTCTGAAGCTATGCCTCGCTACTGCCTCGCAAACAAACACACCGCTCTCAAACAACAGCCAGGCAGCAGCAGGCAGCACTGGGCCTCATTATATCTGCAGTCCCTCTTTAGCACTGGAGAATGTGTACTTTCATTTTCCCTGTGTTGAATTTCCCCTCGTTGTGTCCTGAGCTGCCTGGTTTTAGCTCTCCACCTGCTGTTTTGCTTTCAAAGGTCAATTTCTTTTTTTTTTTCCTCCTCTTCACCCCCTCCTTCTTACATGCGCCCTGTGAACTTTGTCCCTGCTCTCCCAGTCGCCTGCGATGACCAAAGTGCATCTAAAAACAATAAATGGAAAAAGTGGATGTCACAGTTAAGAGAAGAGCTGCAGACATAACAGCTCACTCAAGTCAATACTGTTTAAATGATACAGTTAAGACTCTTCACAGCCTGGTCCCAGATTATACTTTAATCTCTTTAATCATATATAAACCTGTCTGTAGTCAGAGATACTAAGCCAGTAGTTATCTGGGTTTTCCCAGCTCAATGGGTCTAAAAGTTTACTATCAGGGCCCTGAGATTCTGGAACAACCAGCTTGAAGAAGTGAATCAGTCTATTCTTAAAATATACATTATATTGAAGAACACTATTATACAGATATATTATAACAGGGGGGTCAAACTCATGTTGGTTCAGGGGCCACGTACAGCCCAATATGACTTGAAGTGGACCGTATATTTAAAATAATAACATAATAATGTATAAATATATCAATTCTGCAATTGAATGTGTAATTACTGTTTTAACATAAAAAAAGTAAAAAATGTATTAACATCTACAAACTATCCTTTAAAAACATGGACAACCATGAACAAAAAGAAGTTTATTTAAAAAGTGCAATTTTTACAATCTATGCTATTATTTGGCATCAGTTCCTCATTTTCACATGTTCATTATAACATACAGATCACAGTGGATCTACAAATACAAAAAAATATGTACTAACAGGTAGAATATTGGTACAATTATATTTAATTCTCTTGAGATATTTCTGGTTGCTCGTATGTGTTCCGGTTCATATTTTTTGTAAAACTATAATCTGTAAATGTAAAAATTTTTGTGTAATTTAACTTTTTTTTTTTTTTTTTTTTTACACTAAAACAAAGGGGGAAAAAATGCAGTTTTCATTATTTATAGGTTATTATGATAGTATTTTATTGATATGACCTAAAATTCTTTGAACATTTTTGATGGTTAATATCTTCAGTGTATCTTCAGTTTTTTTTTTTTTTTTACAGTTTGATGCTCACTGATCCAGATATATAACAGTATATAATATATAACTGGGTATTTTATTTTATTTTTTTAGTTTAACAGGTTTCTACTGAACTGATTGTCTGATTATTACTCAGGACATTGTAATGTATTGAGAGTTGGTTTGAATGTGATTAATCTGCAATTGTATTTTTCTTTTTCTTTTACAAACATGATTATATCAGCTTTATCATTATTGTAATACATTTAATGTTGTAGGATGTTTTTACCTTCCAAGATGTTTGGACACACAAAAATGATTTGTACATATTTATTTGAGTTACAATAGTTTTAACAAGTGCAGATGTGATTTGTCCCAATATTTTTGTCCATATATGGTGCATCTGAACCTGAGCTGGCCTGGTTGTACATGCCACTAGAGGGCACTGTTGTGTCATCTATACTTAACTAAGTTTCAGGTTCTTGGACAAGGTGGAAAGAACCTTGTGCTTATGAATCAGTGTATATACAGTGTTGGTTCTGGGTCATAACAGCATTGTTGAGTAGATGCTCCTTCACTTAGGAATGGGAGGACTGTTTCTCCTGGTGATATTTTTACTTTATCTTTACTTGTTTCTGCTCATCGTGTTCTTTCTCAATGCAAACTTTTTCTCTGCCTTGATATTTTTCACCTTTTGGAATGTGTAAATGCAAAAAATAAATTCTGCTGCACTTATTGGTGTTTGTTCCTTCAGATTGACACCTGTTCTTCACTTGATATAAAGTGGTCAAGCGCTTTCAAAAGCCCCTACATGTGGAGCTAAAACGACGGAAACGTGTGAAATTTTATGCTACCTGTTTACCTGTGTTATTTTAATTGGCAGATTCAGAAGTTCCCTGTGTTTGATCTACCCTGTTGTTTTTGTCAAAATAAAAAGTTGGCAGGAAGAACAAGCTAGAAGCAGATGGGAAAGGAAAGACGGTAAACTGAATGGGAGAAAACCTCTGAGAGTTAATGTAGTCCTTTATCTTTTCTCCTCCTTTCAGTGTAAAACGCTCACTTTCTCTACCGGGATCACCTTATACCATTCTCAGGTTCAGCCTATCAGCACCTTTTTGTGTGGAGTTCTTGTTACCCCACCCCACCCTTGGGAAGATGGCATTATACTGTATTTGGAAGGGTAACAGAGCTCCCTCTATCTCCCTGAGACATGCCACTGACCTGTAATTAAGTCCCATTGTACTATTCAGAGGAAACTCCTCACCAAAACGGACAGAGGGCAGTGTGTGTGGATTTCCAACAGTTCATTTACCACTGTGACTAATGCTCAACCACACAGGCTGGTTTTATCAAGAAGGACCACATGCAGCACACATTAGAGCTTGCATTTTCCCTCTCCAGAGAACTCAAAGCTATGCTGATTGGTAATGAGATACAATCCACACTGTCCATTTCTCATTAGCGGACCATTGCTGGCAGTGTGTAACCGTGTTCTCACTGCGAGCTCTCCCTCTCAGTCTCTGCCTCAGCCTCGTGCACCCTCCACCCAGCACCCTCCACTCCCTCCTGCCCCGCACACATACATCCCCGCCATTCAACCCCATTGATCATGCATGCAGAAATTTAACACACCCCTTAATTCCTGTCCAAATAGCCCCCTGTCCCACTTCCAGAGCTTCATCTGTTCATTTGCAGAGGATAGAGTAGGGCTGTGTGCAGGCAGGACACTGGCTGTTCTGATCACATCACACACATTGACAATAAAGTGTGAAACAGAGGACAATCACAAACCCAAATGTCTGCCTCCACATCCTTTGTTGCATCCTTTCAACTTGTAAGTTTGCTCTGATCAATCACATCACCCGGTGTGGGCAGATTTGGAGAACTTTTCGAGTTTTGCTTGCTCTTATTTGCTTAAGTCTGAACAAAACAAAAATCCTTTAATCTCCTGATTTTATGGTCCAGGCTGTGAGACAAACTCCGAGCTCTGAGTGAGTCGGACAGCATCCATTTTAAACCCACCATAAGTCAAAGCTGTCATTGTATTTGTTTGAATTGCTCAGGCCATTGATTTGCCTTAACATTGCCTCCCATGTCACATGTTGAGTCAGTGTTGAGAAGATTATCTGGAGCTGGCTTTGGTACTAATTAAATACTTAAACCTCAGCAATGAATGAGCACAGCACACAAACCTTCTGTTATACCACACTGCATAAGCGGGTTTGCAGCATGAAAAGGTGTATTAAGACAGATGAACACATTGTTGCTGGTGATATCCATATGGCTGCAAACAGACATTCACCCAAAAGGCCTTTGGTGCACAGTTAGCTTAGCATCTGTACACGAAATCTGACATTGATTCAATTGAAGTTAATATCTCAGGGAATAATACATATCTCTAACCCCATAGCACAATTACCCAAGTCATATTTTTGGCCAAAATGTGATATCTGTGTAACTTTACTTTCCAATGCAATCACTGATGACATTCTCAAAAATATGAGGCTAATGATATGGGACAGACCATAAACTGTGCCTAACCAGCTCAACCTCAAAGTTTAACCCATTTAAATAAACATTGTTAATTCATGTTAAAATGAAGCAGACTTAACATTACTCAAAATCCAAATGGGCACTGAAAAGTCATTTCTGAATTCTCTGAATAATTATGAAATTAATTCACTTTATGGCATCACACACTTTGTTACTTTTGCAACTGTGTTTGTTTTATTTCTGGCATTTTACATTAATCGCACATGATATTAATTTCCAGACTAATGTGGTTATGTTCTTAAGTTTGTAAATGACTGTGGTTATGGACTCTATGGTCTGTAATTTCAAAGGTTTTTTGTCAGTTGTTTCACTGATGAGTTATTTAACCTACAAACTATGTTTGAACTTTTTACTTATTAAAACATGCTGTCCTTTTATATTGATTATATTGATCATTTGCATTTGTTCGTGTCTTTCATAAATATGATGGAAACTATGTCAAGTCATGTAGACTGACATGAAATCTTACAGGAAGTTTGCTTTTAAAAGCCTTCAAAGTAAAGGGTTAATTTCTACTCGAAAAGTAAGTACAGGAATGCAAATGAAGTAACTTCGTCAAATAGTCTATTTAAGACATTTATGGTTTATATTTATTATTAGCTCGCAAAAATATTATTGTATATTTGTTCTCCAAGCTTTGATGTGCTTTTAGTGTATAACCCACTATAATGAGTTGACATTATCTTCAATCTTTTACTGCTTTTATGATATTCACTCTGTTATCAAAATACAAAATGGTTGGTTCATATTTTATTTGACTGTTTCAAATGTCACCAGACACCTGAAACTTGTAGTCATGGTGGAATACTTAAAACACTCTTGTTAGTGTTTAATGTTTTTGGATTACTATTACATTTTGCAGCTGTAGATGTTTATATTTGGGCAAGTCCCATCTACTTTATATACTATTGATTAATTCAATCTGCAGCATTGCATCGTTTGCAATCACACCTTAAGTTTGGAACTTTCGAACTGTGAAAATTCTGGAGTTATCTAACTGTGAAAACTGTAAAAATTACATTTTCCATGAGTTAAAAAACAAGGCTGTTTTCTGCTTTGTGACAATCTATTTTCTTTTAAAGACTTTATTTAACAATTATTTGATCAGATCATCACAATCATTCATGATCAGTCCCCTTTGTGATATGGTGGATACAAAGGGTAATCTGAAATGGAGTGGAATAAAAAAGCATGTGTAAAAAAAAAAAAAAAAACAGCTTTCCTTTCAGTTTATGTTTACACCTGTTCAAGTTCACTTCAACTGGACTGATTCAACTCTTTTGAAAGCGTTTGGTCTCATCCAAGAGACTTCTTCAGTTCTGAACCGAGAAAAACTACCAAAAGAATGATGACCTGCGCAAATGAGACCCTACACAGACATTCCATGATAATATTTGAGATTTTAATTGAAGTTGAAATTTTCAAGGGGTCCAAAACTTTTTTCCACCACTGTATATTCTGAAACGTAGAAGTTTACTCCTGGGTGTGTTTTGGATGGCGCAAACGCCGGGGCTTTTATTGTGAAAGAGTCTCCCGGAGGCTGCGCGCTGGATACGGTTACCTTGACGCCAGATCCTCGTGTCTCGGTGGGATGAGAGTGAGACAGCGGGGACTGACTGACTGGAGGAGGAGGTGGAGTCTGTCCCAGCCTGCATCTGGCCCGCTCCCCTCTCTGTCACCCCGGGCCAAACCCGCCCAGCCCCTCTCACTCACTCTCCGCCTGTTTTCCCGCACGGCTCGGCCCGGACGCAGCGCTCACAGTCACACCGAGGACACGGAATGGAGACGGAAGGGAGCCAGAGCAGCCTGTCCACCACGGACTCCCCTCACGACCCCTGGTAACTAAAAAAAAAACTTTTAGTTTTTCTCTCTTTCCTAATACACCTCGGGAACAGAGCCGGTATTCTGCGCGCAGCCGCTCTGGTCCGCAGCCAGACTCGCACACCTCCACACTGAGAGCCTTCATGTAAAATCAGAGATGATACACTCTCAAAGTCTGTTTTTACACCTTTAAGACCTTAAATACAGTTTAGCCCTTTCTGTATGAGCCCATACACATCAAACTGAATGAAACCTGCTTTAATGAATATGTAAATATAAATATTTTCTCTCTTTTTCCACAGCAAAATGTTCATAGGTGGACTCAGCTGGCAAACAACACAAGGTAAATCTTTTTCCACCACTGCTTCACATAGAAGACACTATACCACTATGTCTTTAAAACTCCTGGCACTGACTAGAAGGGACTATTAGAAGTTTATTTAAAAAACAAGATTTCTTAACATTTGTTTGCTTTCTTTGCTTTTGAGCTTATTTTTATGTATTAAAGCAGCATTCTAAACTCTAACTGCTTTAAATAAAGTTAGAGGCTGATTTAGAAAAAAAAAAGGTGACATTAGGTCATTCAAGCTCCAATAGAAGATTTTTAGCTTCTGGGGATTTGTACTTTGATTATATGGTATAGATGTAGAAAGCTGCATTTCTTTATCTTCTACAACAAATAGAAATACTAGTTAATGATTTAAAAAAAATACAGCATATATAGTTCTGCTTTACATAAACTGGGTTAATTATGGTTAAAAAAAAAAAAAAATCTCAATACACAGTGTAAAAGTTAACTTAAGTCCTTGTAAAAAGTTGTCAGTCCTTGTTGACTTGTGATTAACGTGTCTGTTTTAACCCCTGTTTTGTCTCCCAGAGGGGCTAAAGGAGTACTTCTGCAAGTACGGCGAGGTGAAGGAGTGTATGGTGATGCGAGATCCGGTTACTAAGCGCTCGAGGTGAGGGAGCTGTGAGCCCGGGTTCTCTACAGGAGCTGAAAGTTTATCTGACCTATGTTATTCCTCGCTGCTCATAACGTATCATTACATGCCAACATCAGTTTCTCTGTCATTAATACCTTCCCCTCGATGTCTGCAGAGGGTTTGGATTCGTCACCTTTGTTGATCAGGCTGGCGTGGATAAAGTTTTGGCCCAAACCAGGCACGAGTTGGACTCCAAAACAGTGAGTTCTCTGTATTTACTTCCCACCACCAGCTAATCCCATTGCTCAGTGTTTGATTAGTGGATTTTACAATAATCCGCTAGAGATGTGTAACATTGCTACATTTTATTATGTTTACTATGGTTCCACTCTGCTGATTCTTTCCTCAAACCATGTCTATTATGTGTTTGTTCCTGGTGTGAAGGTTCTTCATTTTGGTGTGACGCCATGACCAGTTACACTACCCGTGCACCACACACCAGTAGTTGGTTGTGGAGACACATGGGATAATGTCCTCTCTCTTTGCTCTGTTAAGTCAAACAGGCTAGAAAACCTTACCCAGTTTCAATTTCCATAGAAACAAGAGGGAACTGGACAGGGTTGCTTTCATTGCCAAACTTTGATTTAGTCTCTAAGAAAAGCGAATCAAAACTTTCTTTCTGTTCTTTTCTGTCCCAAGGGGTAGAAATGACCCCAAAAAGAGTTTCTGAGTGGAAAAGGCATCTGCAACCTGAAACTATTGAAGTGTCAAAGCTGCAACAAACAAACTCCTGTTGTTTTCAGGAAGAATTAAACTGCGATGATAAAGTCAGTCAGCGTGGCTCATTCATTCCACCTGTGTGATTTGTCACTGAAAATCTATTAATCGTCTGTGTTACAGAGTGTGATTTTGTATGTGTGTGTGTGAGTGTGTGTGTGTGTGTGTCTTTTTGTCAGTAATGAATGTGGGCCGGTCTGGGAACAATGTGGCACGTTGGTCGCCATAGGGACCACTGCCCCCGCCTCTCTCCTCAGTGGGAGTGGTGATGGCTGCGGGTTAGTCACTGTATTGAAATGAGGGGAGGCTATTTCTTCTTTTTCCTCTTTTGTGTTGTGAGCGATGCACCTTCTGAAGTTTTCTGGAATATAAGTGGAAGTGCTGAAGACAAGGGAGTGCAGGGAAGTGAGGAGATAAAAAAAAAAGTGTGGAAAGTTGCAAAAGATCAAGAATTTTAGTCATTATGAATTAAACATTAAGGATAGAAGATGTTTAGTAGCAAAGTCAAAATGAATTCAGTGTTTTTTGTGTTGTCTGGTTCCCCAGTGCCCTACTGCTATAGTGTCACAACAGCTATGACAAGTAGCGCCATCATGGTTGGACGCCACTAACTCGCCATGGGGTTTGTTTCCATAGTGACTCCCCCCTCCACAGTTTGAAGAATGGCTCTGTCACAAAAGAAAAAGGAAGATAACAATGCACATCATTTACAATCATTTCTTGGATACCAGAATTCAAGGCAACATAAACAGTCACCGCGACAGTGACTGGGGGGTCATGATCCTCACATGGCTCCTTCTGATTAACAACATGCTTAGACTCCAGAGACCATCCTTCCACTTTTACTTTAATTTTTTCTTAAAACTTGTGCATGTGTCAACTGCCTTGTGGGCCGTGGCAGGGCCCCTTAAGGCCTGCAGCTGGGTGTGTCGGTGCCGTGTTGGGGGGCCGTGGTCGCCTCAGAGAGAGTGTGTTTGGCGTGTAGAGGACTCAGTGATCAGCCACAGGGTTTGGATGTTGAGTAGAGTAGGTCTTTTACTGCTCACCCTCCCCCCTCCCTCCCTCCCTCTCTTGCAGACAGGTTATCCTGTTAGAGAGGGGAGAGAAAAGTTCTCCAGTGGCAACAGAAAGAATGTGCCATGCTGTGACCGACTGAACCACTCCGGCACTGGAATTAACAGAGCTTTGCACAGCGGAGAGGCTAAAGTGCAAATACAGTGCTGCACAGGAATTTATTGCAACTTGTTGTGTTGAAGGACAGATGCGGCCTGGTTTTGACCAGTATAGGACGGCAGGTTTTACTGTGATTTATGTAACGGCTGCTCTGTTAGCTGACCCTCTGGGTGCCCTCCCAGTTTCCTGCTATCTGTAAAACGAGTGACAGCCGATGCAAACTGCACCTTTGTGGAACAAAGTTTCCATTGAATTTTAGCTCCGAGGTGCACAGCAGAGAGCTTTACAACAAAGTTACACAAGAATCTTTATTAAGACTGTGTGGAGGTGCATCAGGGATGTTTGCAGCTCCGTTAACTATTGCCTCGCTGTTCAGAGTGGAAAGAAGGGGGGTGGGGATGTGATTGCCCATTGCTGATTACTATGGCTATCCAAACTAATAGGATTGGAGTCAACAAGCTTGGGTTGTTCCTTAGAGATGTTGAGTGCTGCCCAGTCGGCATATTGCGTTAATGTTCCTGTAGCTCAGGCTGTGACAGGCAGTGCCCTCGGCCAACTGTTGCATAGCTGGGATGTAGGTGGTCAAAGGGGATTGGCCTGATTTCATAAACCTCTCTTAGTATTACGCTCAGCTTTTCCTCCATTACCTTAAAGTGTGCAGTGGTTAGGCCTCTCCACGAACATCTTTTCTTCCATCTTTAATAACGTCACATGGCTTTGTATTGGAGAATGCCTTCAGGGACAGTTTTTAGGCATATTCATCAAGAATTATGTGTTATATCTTTGAAAATAATGGCAATAATTCATATTAAACTACATACTTTCACTTATTTGTTTTATCAGCATATATATCAGCAGCATATTGGCCTTATTCTACATGACTATTTTCTGCAACCTTTAGGTCATTAACTTACACTTTCCCTCAATAACCTCTTAATATGCTTTACTCCATGGGCTTTTACTACTGCCCTATGAGGCTTGCACTGTTTGCAACTCGTGCAACAGCGTCCATACGTACTGCCGTTAAGCAGTAATTATGAGATTAATAATGAAAAGCTGTTAATTAATGACCTAGTAGTTGTGGAATATGCTCTTGTGTGGAACTGGATTTACATTTAAATGATCTGATATTTATCAATACCATCACAAGACTTTTAGGTCTTTTTCTCAGACTAATAAAACTTGAATGTCCATCACATCTGGATTAAAGAAACCAGTTGTGTTTGATTATATAAATAAATAGATAATAAAAAGTACATTCACGTAACTTCTGTAGGGTTAATTTGTGGAGTACATATTTTTAATAACGTGCCAGATTAGGATGTTACCAGTGTAATTTACAGTTTTATTTCTCTGAAAATATCTTCCATACCCAAGCTAGTTGGTATTGTAGCTTAAAATTATTGCCTGAAATGATATTGAAATGATTCAGAAACTGAGTCGAATTGGGATCCTGTGAATTGGAACTGAATTATTCAAGCTGTAGTCATGCAGAATGAGGAATTAAAAAGTGCCTTATAAGGACCAATAAAGAGCCGATATATGCTGCTAATATTTATGACACGAGTGACTAGTGAAGGGTGAAAACTAGTAGCTTAATATAAAGGTTTTCATAAAGACAGTAAAGTGTAAACATGTGCTTGTGCAATCTGCATTATTTTCAGTTTACTCTCACTTTGCTTCTACTGACAAGCATTTTTAATTAAAAAATTTTTATTATTACATTCACTTCATCTGTTTAATGTCCACAATTTCCTCTCCATGGATGTGATGTGTGCTGCCCTGTGTTGATTTTGTTTGTTTGTGTGTGTGTCTGTTTGTTTTTGAATGTGCACAGGAGTGTTGGACATCAGGAGGGTTGGTGACCGGAGGTGACTATCAGAGTAGTCTAGCCACCATAGAAACTAAACAGTAGACTCTGCATCTGATCCTCCAGTCTAGCCTAGTCTTCTCACTCTGCTACTCTTTAGAACGACAAAATAAAGACAACCTGCGGTGATGTAAACTCTTATTCAAGTAGAAACAACACTGTTACCCTACTCTGGTAAACGCATGCGGTTTACCATAGAGGCTCTAGCTCTCTACTGTAGTTCAACTCTACCCTCTCATGGTTATGGACTAATCTTAGCGCTGTACTGTCTCACCATCTGTTAGTGTAACAGCAGTACAGTGTGGTGTAGTCTAGTTGTTCTCTAGCTCTATTAGATCAGTATAGACTAATATAGAGGTCTCAAATTCCAATTTTACAGCCTGTCTATGATTGCATCCTCATGGCATGGTGTGGTTCTCTCTCCAATCTTTAACCCTGGTGACATTCAGTGGGCTTGGCCAATTTTTGTAGTGGTTTTGTAGTTGCAGTATTAAAAATTTGACTTCTAAAAAGAGAAGAAAGTTCTTTTCTGGGAGTAAATGTGAGGAACCGCAGGGCAGAGGACGATCCAGATCACAGGTACGGGAAGTGTAAAAATGGAAAAAAAAACGCCGTGGTACTCGATAACGTCCTCACTTCCGTCAAAAAGCTGAGGGAGGCAAAAACAAACAAACACAAACAAACAAAATGATCTGCTGTCAGTGTGTGTGATTGACAGCTGTGTCACGTCCTCCTCTCTCCCAGTCTGTCTCCCCCCCTCTCTCCCACTTGTCCTCTCCGTTGGGCTGTCTTTCGCGGAGGTGAGGTGTGTTTGTGATTGTAGTGCCTGTGTGAGATTCCAGGAGATCACATGTCACACGGTAGTGACAAGAGAGGCTGGGGTTCACTGGACATTCCCAGGCATTCCACCTGACCACAGCTGCACACACAAACACAAATACTTGTACGTTTTACATGTGTGAACAGCACATGCGTGCACGCTGTTCGTGTGCTGCAACACAAATATAAACAAACATACACACTGACGACGGCAGGATTCATGCAATGTGGACTGTCACCTAAATGCAGTTAATTAAACAGACTTTTATCCTAATGTGTGTCTTAAATAGTTG
Source organism: Maxillicosta whitleyi (assembly GCA_029822895.1). Lineage (NCBI taxonomy): Eukaryota > Metazoa > Chordata > Actinopteri > Perciformes > Neosebastidae > Maxillicosta > Maxillicosta whitleyi. The sequence goes on from JAPSES010000219.1 coordinate 13,091,025, forward strand.
ATTTTTGACTCAATGCAGAAGGAGTATGGTTAATGGATTGCTTAATTAATTCAATATCAGATGACAGATTTACAGGAATATTTTGAAACTATTACATTTTTGGATAAATTAGCCAAGCACATTTTAAAGTTTTCTTCATATAGTTTTAAAATGTGAAATATTACGACTCATGTCCATGCTAATTCTTGTAAAATCTTAATATTATATGTAGATAAACAGTACCAACTACTGTAGCTGAACTTAATGTAAGGATGAGGTATGTAAAACCAAAAAAAAAATCACGTTTAATCACTGTCACTCTTACTCTAAATCACCTTCTTTTTTTAAAAAAAATACTTTATTTGACTGTAGAAGCCAGTTTCTTACATTTTATGTGAATTCTATCTTAATTTGTGTCTTAAATAGTTGATTCAGTGAGTTGATTGAATTATGGAAAAAACAGTTGCTAATGGATTTCTTGCTGAAATAATTTAATGTAACAGATTTGCAAGAATTTCTCATTTTTACAGAATTACATACACATTATTATTCAGTTCTGTAGTGTCAGGAAAATTAGTCAAGTGCATTTTAAAGCTGTCATCTTGAATTCACCATCAAATTTGATTCATTTCCATGCTATTTCTTCAAAGTCTTAGTATTGTCTAAAGAATAACAACCATTGTTGCCCAACTCAGTGTAAAGATGAGTTGTTGTTTTTTACAGAAAACATTTCACTTTTAATCTCGAAAAGAGTGAGTGTTAATGTCACATACATTTTGATAGTGACACGAGAATTCTTAAAAATATATATAAGATATTTGACAAAGGAAGTCACTCTTCTCACGTTTTAGATTAATTCAACTTTTTGTAAAATGTATGTCTGAAATAAAAGCTTCATTGAAACATTTGAATACAAAAAGTCTGCATTGTGAATTATTTAAGATTTAGTACAATGGCAAACTGAATAACATTAAATTTGGGGGTATTTCCTCACATTTTATATGTCTTAAATGTGAAATCCTATATCCTTTAGTATTTCCATTGTGATCAGAAGTCACGATTCTAAAACTGTGCAGGTGTTTAGTTCCACTTATACTAAATAACAGCTTTTAACAGTCAGTGCTACAGACTGAAAAAGTATGCGGGGTTGAAACACAGCCGTGATTATGCATAACAGGAGTTCATAGCTTATTCTCCTGTGGGTTCATGCATTACTGCATCATTGGAGACTGTATTTTAAGCAACCATGGCTATTGGAAAAAAAAATAAGACGGACTCAATCAACATAAGACATAAAAATACACGTAAATCAAAGGAATTACTGAGAAACAATCGTTTGATTGTCATCGTGTCTAATTGAAACATGGTTTAATACCCTTTGCTCTTGATTTCAAACATTTACTGCAGTTTTTTCTTAGAAAAAAAACAAAACAAAAAACTTTACACCTAACATGAACGAACAGGCTAAAGTGCTCTGTCTTAGTCGCGTCAAAGGCATTTTCTAAAACTTAAAGGCTCTGAAATCAGGCCTGTGGTTGTAATCAGTTATAATCAAGCCTCCTAAAATAAAACTAGATTGCTGCACATTACTCTTAACAAGTCAAATGCACTGCAGAAAAATACAATCATTTGCCTATTGTATGAATGGCTCTAACAATGTGTGTTAATTTGAGAATGCACTGTAGATCTGATGTCAACTTTATCATGATTTCTCTTCACATTTTCGCGTAGTGTCTCTTTTTCTAGCAAAGCAAGCCTGAAATACCATGAGCTTTTAAGTGTTTAGATTTAAGGCTTGTGAATAAATTCTGCTTAAGATTGAGACATAGATATTGCATAGATACTGATTTAATGATGAGTTGTCAGAGGGTGACAGGTTGCAGCTCACTCTCCAGTATATCATGGCCATCACTGACCAGACGTGTCTCTTTCTCTATATTTCCTCCTTGTAGATTGACCCAAAGGTTGCATTCCCTCGCCGAGCTCAGCCCAAGGTGAGTCGAGCCGTCTTCTCGTATTAGTTGCATTGTTTGTTAGTGTGTGTGCAGCGTTTCAGTCTCTTATCTGGGCTAATGCCTCGTAATCTGATGAACATGAGCTGCGCTGACATCACAGGCCTGTTACGGGATCGTATGTTAACAAAAACTTTCACAAGTTTAGAGACGCACATTATTGTTAAACTCACCTAAATATCTGGATCATATTTCAGGAACACTGTGTCCACAACGGTGCGGTTTTGTCTTTTTCATTAACAACAAGAGGAATGAAATGGACAAACGGCCAAAAGAAATACTGTATTGACAACAAAAACATAAAACCTACTGCCTCAGGTTGATGCATTAGCTTTTGTGGCCTTTTTGGATGTTAAGCTGCACCGTATACATGATACTAATCATAACTGAGCTGCCTGTGTGTTTTGATTTTACTGGAATAAGATTTTTGTTGATTTTCTGAGAGCCAGCATGGAATGTAAAGTTCCATGCTGAGTGTTTTTGCCCAGTTTGGAATACGTTTGTGTTGTAGATGTGATGCAGGACACCAAAGCATGTGAAGATGGTGGATGTAAGCTGCAACTAAAACTACCTTTGTGGAAAAAATATTTTGTTGCACAATATCTAGAAAAGTTTTATATTAAATGTAAAAAAAAAAAAAAAAAAACCCACTAAATGCATGCCTTTTTAATATTTGTTTAATGATGTCGTCACTTCAGATGCCTTCACTAACTCAGAAATATATGGAGGAAAAAAAGGTTTTCCTATTCAGATTGTCTGCCGTTTTTCCACCTCAAAAAGGTTTAGAAGCAGAAAAGAAAACATGTCTACAATTTACAGGACAAAAAACACAGATATAGCAAAGAACATTATGCAAAGAATTTTCCGTTTTTGATATTTGGTAAGTGCTGTAGTTATCGCTCAAATACCTGACATTAGAGTTGATTGACCTGCAGAAATGTATGTAGTTTATTATTCTGGTACGCAGCATCCTGCTGTTTGTCACATAAGTGAGATTTTTATAGCTAAATAATTATAATACCACTACTCTGCATTATATATAAGGAAAAGTGGAAATATATGGAACAAAACTTTTTGACACCAGAGGCAAGAGGTTAAATTTAAAGTACTGTAGTCATTTTAAAATAAAAAGTAATGAATATTTAGTTATATTATTTTGTCACAGTATGCAAAGAACTACAAATGTAAAAGTCAGTGCTCTCAAATGAACGTGTGATTTAATTGATGTGGTTCATGAGGATCTTTTCGCTTCTTATAGTTAGTGACTCGAACCAAGAAGATCTTTGTGGGAGGATTGTCAGTGAACACAACCATTGAAGACGTCAAGCAGTACTTTGACCAGTTTGGGAAGGTGAGTGAAGACACGTTTTCAGTCATAACTTGTATAAATGAGTTTGCATCAGTTTTATCAGCACAGAAACAGATCAACAGCTCAAACTCGGGTCTGATTCACCACGAATTCTCTGAGAAAAACTTCACTCAGAGTTCAGCGACCGCTTGGAAGTGAAGGAGTTACTGCGAGGAGGAGGAGGAGGGCGAGAAAGGAGGGAGAGAAAAGGCTTGAAGAGGGTAGGAAGGGAAAACTAACGAGGCTGAGAGGCTCCAGGAGGTGCAGAGCTGGAGCAGCAGGCGAAGTTTAGGGGACTGGGAGAGGGAGTGGAGAGGGGGGAGAAAAGTTTTGTAGTGAGTGTGTGGTGATGGTTGAGGAAGGAGGAGGGATTATCAGAATCTGAATTAATCTGATGTAACAGCTGCTCCTACCCACAACCCCCTCCTGGCCCGTTACCGTGGTGACCTGGCTTGCCCATTGTCCCCAGTAATTCTGTGGGTAAGGGGGTTTTGTTCTGAAGGAGGAGGGATGAGGTGGTGTTCGGGGGTGTTTGCATGTGTCTGTGTGTGCATGGAGTGGGGGGGTCAGTTCAGGGGTTTGGAAATAATAAATATAACTAATTCTCCAAAACGGAATTCCATCTTTGTTACGTCTGTCACATCAGAAACCAGGTTCTGCATGTTTATTTTTTTTTAAAAAAAATCGATGCATGAAGTTCGTCAAAGTTGGTATGTTCTGCAGACTTTGAAAAGCGTGAGGCGAAGAATGGATGATGGGTCCACAAAAGCACCAACAAGGGAGGGAGGGCCTGATTGAGAGAGGTTTGTGGAGGCGTAAGAGAGGGAACTGGGGCAAAGATGGGGTGTGGGGGGAGGTTTTACGAGGTCTATTATGCTTCTGTACAAAGCAAGACAAATATTTTGTTAGTTTGTCCATGGGTTATTTATCTGCATACTGAAAGTTTCTGGACTGATCACACTCTTAAATGTGTCTTCGAATATCAGACCTGGGAAACCAACTTTTACATTTTTTAAAAAACGTCTGAAAACCTCACATCGTCGTGTCGCTTTTGGTTGATCTCCGAAAATAAAATCAGGCAAACAACAGTTATGCAACAGTTGTTCATCAGATGGACTGGACATCCTGTCCTTGAAACTTCTGGAAGTCAGACATGTGAAGACACTGTTTCAGGTGTTGCATTTCCATCAGCATGACACTTTATTTTCAGTGCTAAAGGTTTGGTCTTGAGTTTCTCTGTGCTCCCTTCTCAATCATAACATCTAGATGAATTTTGCCAAGAGAGATATCGAGGGATGGATGGTGAAATGTGGGCTCCAGCCATCCATGGAAGTTCCTGATTAGAATGCCTCACTGGACCTTTTGTGTCCCGTCCTGGTGAGGACAAAGGAGTGCAGAGAGGGATGGGCAGGGGATAACAGGGAAGATGAGAGGTGGAAAAAAGGATAAGGGGGAATATTGTCCAGTAGTATGCCATTAAAATGCTCACTCTTTGAAATACTGAGCAATGATGTGCAATTAACTGTGTTTGTGTGCATTTAATGTGGACGGTGAGCTTTGTTTTGATGTTGTGACTGTATCCTCTAAGGTGACATGCAGGTTTGTCCTGTCACAGTCCCCCTCAACTCAGAAACAAGTGTTTTTCAATGTTCGTTAACTGTGATATTTGACTTTTATTGTGCAAAGTTTGACACTTTTCTCAAATTTATCTGTTGAAAGGAGAAAGTTTCTGTGCATTTACTAAAGAGTTGACTTTAAGAGACAAAGATACCACCAGGATTTGTTCTATCACAAAAGTTTTTATGCATCTTGATTCAGTTTGCATATTTTACAAGTATTCTGATGAAACCTGAAACTAACAAGGCACAAATATTAAAAGTGAACTTTTCGGAAATCAGGTTACATCCAGCAAATAAACTTTAGATTTAATCATATTTGTCTTTTTCAGTGAGGATGGAGAAAATGTCCGTTTAACTTAATCTTTTAACAAAACCTTTGAATACTTTTTAAGGGAAAAAACCTTTGACATGTATTCTTTTATATTTCTAGAGTGTTCTTTTGATGTCTTCTAGTATTACTGGTGGGATCTTTAAGCCTGGTTTCTAGTGTCCGCGCAAATCTTGAACATCTGCAGAACCCATGTGAGCTTTGGGGTGTTGTGGTATTGACCCCTGCTCTTGTTACGATCAATTATTTAAAATGTGTTAAGTCTGTGTACTTGAAGGATTTACCTCTGGATACAAAAGGTGTGTGTTTTTTACAGAGATACTGAGTTGAACATGTGGCAAGCGATGAGCAAATGTCAGAGTGGAGGGAGCGAATGACTTGAGAGGCATCAGACCAACAGGTCCCCTTTCACACTGACACTCCTCCCTCACCTTTGACCTTTCTGTAGGCAAACTGCCCTTGGGGGTCCACACACACACACACACACACACGAACTCACACTGTGTCCTAGCACTGAGCACAAGTGTGAGACCATGACAAATTATTCGGTGGACCATATCCACTGCGGCTGCCAGTAAACTTATTATAGACCAAGAGGACAGATTAATTTACCAAATGTTTATTTGGACCTCTGCGCACCGACCAAAGTATAAACATGTCAGTTTATGACAAGAGAGAAGGGGAGAAAAAAAAAGCAGCGAGCTAGAGAAAGAGTAGGTCAACTTTGACATAAGAAACTCTGGGTGTGTTTTTTGTGTATAGAATAGACACCTGTGTCTTTGCTCTATAAAGGGAGGCCGTGCCAGAGGGAGAGGTCAAATGGAGAAGAGGAGGAGGAATTATGGCTGACTGTGCCAACAAACAAAGCCTCCAGGCCTCTTTGTTCTCCCTCTGCCTTTGTCTCTTCTTTCTCCTCCCTTTCCACTTTGACCCAATCTTTTTTTCTGTCCTGCTCTTTCTCTTACAGGACTCTCTGTCCTCTCTTTCACCATATCTCCACCTGTCGCTATTCCTCTCACTATCAGCTCTCTCCTCTCATCGAGTCTCCACCTGCCCACAGGATTCACCTTTCTGCTTGTGACTGGCTACTTTCTTTTCCCCGTCTGTTTCTCTCTTTGCGGACCTCTTTGTCTCACTGGCACTCTCCCACTATTCATAAACCATATTTGATGTTGGCTTGAGTTCTTTTAGAGGGACTTTTTGTAGTGTTGCCATGGGAATGTCAAACTTTGGAGGGGAGAACGGGGGCGGATTATGTGCTCTCTGTGAGAAGGATTGTGACGGGGCAGTTTAGCAGCAAACACAATTTCTAACTTTCCATACCACCCATTATGTGAACTGTACACTGCTGGGGCTTACCGTACAGTATTTCCTCACATTTGTCTGTGTTTTTACCCCCTCTGCCTCTTATTTTTTTGAGACCTGTCGCTTGTCTCCACTCCACTCAACCTCCCTCCCTCCCTCCTCCCCCCCCTTCTGTCCATCTGTTGCTGAGCCTCCCTGCAGAACTTGAGAAGGGTTGAGGTCAGGCAATATGCCGCGTGGCAAGAGAGAGATCGCCGCCTAAAGCTGTGTTGTTTGTCTCCCCCAGGTTGACGATGCCATGCTCATGTTCGACAAGACCACCAACAGACACAGAGGTGAGACGTGCTGACCCTCTATGTGCCCGTTCGTCCTCCACGTTTCTGCCTTCCCTCGCCATTTCTTTTCTCAGTTTACTACCCTTTCTCTAGTCCTTCCCGGGCATCTATTGATCCCTCTCCACCCCCTTCCCTCCCACCCCACGGGGCTCCTTCCTGTGGGCTGAGCTGGAAGAGAAGAACGGGGCTAGTCTAATTAGCCAGTCCGTTAATCGGGATCAGGATAAAGCCTCCTTAAGCACCTCCTCCCCACCCTGGGACTGATCGATTATGACAGCCTACCAGCTTTGCCCCGGCCTTCTGGCCAGGAAGGGAGGGAAAAAAAAGGATGAGTGCAGAATAGCAGCATTGGAGGGGGGGAAGGGGGGCAAATGTGTTAAGCGGCTATTACAGCACTGATTACTGGAGACTATTAGCTGGACTGCTGCACAGAAAGGCCTACTGTCTAAGTCCGTCGGACAGTGTGAAGTTAACCACTCATGAACTTGCCCTGTCCTCACCAGGGTTTGGCTTTGTGACGTTTGAGAACGAGGATGTGGTGGAAAAAGTCTGCGAGATCCACTTCCATGAGATCAACAACAAAATGGTGAGAAAATACATAAATCAAAACAAAAAACTATAGATCACAGATAAAGTGTCCTAATAGTAAATAGTAGATTTTCATATAGAGTTATTAGACAGGACATAGATGATAACTCATGAGCCACATCACCTACAGTCACCCTCTCCAAAAGATGATCAGAACTTATGGAACTTTTGTTAGAAACTGGGAAAGTGTTAAACTGAAGATTTAAGACAAAGTAAAAGAAGCCAAAATGAATAAATACATTTGGATCACTGAACATCGAAATCAAAGTGATTAATGAATTATTTAACTAAATGTCAAGCCAAAAGAAATGTCACTTGAAGCAATATTTTTTAATACTATTTTCTTTCAAAGTCAATATTGTTTTAACCATCAGCCACACTTCTGATTTACATCCTTTTGCCCTGTTGGCACTGATTAATCAGTCAATGTGTAGTCCAAACATTATTATTGATAATATGGTCATTTCTGGCTGCTATTGGTAACTAAGATGATATTCACTGATGAATATGGCAAATGTTTCTCTTCTGCGTTTTAAAGGCTTTTTCATAAAATTAGGTGATTTGATGGTTTGGGCTTAAAGACAAAACAGTTCAATTATTAATTTTTCCCAGGCACAAACGGATTAAATAACAGCAAAACAGATGTTACAATCTGTGCATCACTAAAAACATTCTCATTCACAACCCCATCATTGTAAAAACAAGACCTTCTACATGTGTGTTTTAATCTGGAAACAGGTGGAGTGTAAGAAGGCTCAGCCTAAGGAGGTAATGTCCCCCACCGGCTCAGCCAGGGGGCGCTCTCGGGTGATGCCCTATGGGATGGACGCCTTCATGCTGGGCATTGGTATGCTAGGTAAGTTAATATTGATCTAGACAGGAAGTGTGTGGCTGCCATTTCCTTCACCTGAACCTGATAATAACCATTCTTGCACTAATGCCCCAGCTGCTGTAAAGGTCATGTGTGGCCTCATGGGGGGGGGGACAGCTGACCATAACTGAACTGATCCATTCTACTCTCTCCACTCATTAATTACCAAGAGCTGCAGTAATCAGGAGCAAAATCTAACACTTGCGACTGTGTTTCTAACTGTGTGTGTTTACTTCTCAACATCTGAAATGCCACAAGCTAATGACTAGAATATATTCCATTATTATTTTGATATGTGGTCTGGTATTTCATATTTGCCCTATTGGAGTTCTCAGTGCAATCACATAACACACTAATGCTGCCATCTACTGGTCAGTGTGAGAACTGCACCTTGATATAAACTAAGCTGTAGTTTGAGATTGGACTGAAAATGATGCACAGTGCGTAGACTAAAAACATGATTTTTCAGTGTACTGGTGATGTCTATACTTGGGTGCCCAAGAACTCTTTCTTATTTATGTGTGAATTTTTCCAGGGACATAGAATCATATCATTTATTTCCATTACACAGTGAACCTATTACATCTTTTGCTGCCAAAACTAAAGCATTCCCTCTTGTCACGCCGCAGAAAACCTCCTCAAATAGTCTGTTTTCAACAATAATTTAATTCCGATTCTGTTTTTGTGCAAAAAACATTCAGTGAATTCATTAAAAATTGTTGAAATGGGATCTGAATTTTCAGGATCACTGAATATCTGATTATTGTTCCCTTGTGTCCAACTCATCTAAAGGTCGGTTCTTATTGCAGATGATTTGGAAAAGGATAAATATATATTAAACATCAGGGAAGCCCAAATAGTTTGAGCCTGAAAACCAAAAAATCTATTTCATGTCTTCTCTAGATGCAAATTTACTAAAAATTGATGAATGACTTTAATATCTACATCTGTACTGACTCCTCTGTGATAAGAACAGTTTGATTAAATGTATTTTTGCTTGGATGTTGAAGCAATGATCGGAGATAGAAAGATGACATTGGTAATCACTTTAACCTGGGTGTGTAATGTTAAAAAGGCAGAAATGCAGTCACCAATATTTAAAACAGCATGAATGTTGATTTTCACAAATATATATGACCAACTGATTTTTCTACTGGCAACACACTGGCTGAAAGTGTCTTTTTTTGGCAGTATTTTCATATTGCTTTACTAACTCTTCCAGCGCTACACTCCTCATCTATTTTATTATATTATATTATTCACATATCATATTACTGTCTTGTAATCAGTGGCCCCAATAAAAACAGCTGTGTGGGTTTGGGAAAGACATTTATGCACTATGTATTTTATAATGGGCTATTTATTTGTAAAAAAAAAAAAAAAAAAGTGTGTTTCAGTGCTTGAAATACAGCGGATAAAACAATTTGCCACCAAAGTGGGAAAAAAATAATTATTTACTTGCTTTGCTATTCACCAATTCTCATGATTGTAATCCCTCCGAGTGTCTCTTCTCCTGACGTCAGGCTGTAAACAAAGGAAATCTCTGTGAAATGTGCACCGCTGAGAGTGAAACACAAGACAAAAGCAGCTTAGCACAGTTCAGTGTTGTCATTGTGAAGAGATCCAGACCACAGGTGTACAATATCACACACCTGCATGTCATAAACTACACCACACTTTGCAGTTAGGGGGTGGTTCTGTTCAGCCGAAACCACAGCTGCGCACACGCACGCACACACGCACACACACACGCACGCACTGTTAGTGATGATTCTGATGCTGATTCTCTGACTGTGTCTCTGCAGGTTATCCAGGCTTTCAGACGGCCACATACACCAGTCGGAGCTATGCCGGCATCACACCTGGATACACCTACCAGTTCCCTGGTAATCACATCACTCTTTCTACTCCAAATAAATATAGAAAAAAATCTAAATCAGCAGGTGCAAGTGTTCATTTTCCCCACAACAGTTCATTTTAGCTATTGTGCTGTAGGGCTGTGTGATATGATAATTCCCATCTCGTTTCACATCCAGATAATGATCCATTTTGTCTACATTTAAAATGATATACTCAACTAATAACATTTATTTATTCACTTATTATTTGATTATATTTCTCCTTTTGTTTAGAGCTTCTAAGCAAAATTTTCAGTTGTAACATGTAACGAGAAACAGGTAAATAGTAAGGTTTTTTTCAGGTGTTGTTGGCTCAAAATGTGACTCTTTATAGTGTCTAACATGTTCCGTTGCATAAATCACAACGTTTCCTTGTCTTTTGCATCCCTGTTTTATTGTCCTTCTCTCATTTCTCACACTCACTCTACTAGACATTTGTCTGAATTGTTTTCATGCAACTATTGAAGAATGAAAGTGTTGTCAAAATAGGAAAAGATATTGCTGTAGAGGCTGTGATTCGTGACACAAGAAAACAAACAATAACAACATAATAGGGGTGTTTATTGGCAAGAATCAAGCAATACCAAACAAATCACAATACTAGAATCACGATATGATATATCACGATATATCATGATACTGTTAAAAAGGCAATTTTTTTTGTTTTACAGTCATTAGAGTTTAACATCCTGCTCAAATGTTCATCTTCTATTAGTTTATAATTAACATCATAACATTATTTTTATGCGATCCCAACAAAGGAACTAACTGTAAAAAGTGCTTTTAGGATGCTTCAAATATAAATATAAATATAAATATAAATATAAACAATACAGAAAAACCGAACCTCTACCGTATCTACATTTGAATAAATACCTAAAAAAAATATCGATGCACTACTTTTTCATATCGATACAGTATCGTTAAAATGGAATATCGCGATATATTGCAGAACCGATATTTTCTTACACCCTTACAACATAATAGATGGTTTTTTTTTGTTTTTTTTAATCTCATCACACAGTATATATCGTCACATATCGCACAGCCCTAAAGCGCAGTTGTGTTAGTGACTGAACTAGAAAAGGAACCTGTTTGTAATACAGTGTTTAATAGAGTTTAAAACCATCCTTGTGCTTGGTGTAAAGTTAAATCCAGTTAAATGTCAAATAGACGTTGCAGTTGTGTGTTGAACTGACAGCAGACACACTGTCACAAATACAAACATGTTTCCAGTGAAACACATGGAACACTGAGTGTAAATGGCTGCTTGTAAATATCAGGGAGTGGAAATGCATCTGCTTAGTTTGTGGACGTTGTGTGTGTGGCAGCATGTTCTGAATGTAGACAATGATTATTAAGTTACCTACTATTATATTTACCTGAAATCTAATGGATCAAAGTCCTTCTATTTTATCTGTATGACATAACGTATAACATTTGCTGTGTTGTTTGTTGCACATAATGTACACCAGGTTCTTCTAAACACACCTTATCTGTCCCAAAATGTGTCGTCCACACATCCTGTCCTTAAATCTCAGGTATTTCCTACGAAGGAGTATTAAGGCCACCTGAGGATAAAAGAGCCATAGAGTAAAGTCATAATGTTTTGAGGAAAAAAAGAAAAAAAACGGATAAATTTTACTGTTAACACCATGAAATGTTTTAATTGTCTCAGGAAACAAAAGTTTATTTGTCCAATACAAACAACAGCTGCTGTGTTTGGATCAGCGTTATAAGTTTCAGCTTTTTTCCTCATAATTTAGCTGATTTTTCTTGTAATGTTACCTATTTTTTTCTTAAAAAAATAATGTTATGATTTCTATTGTTTTTTCTTAGATATTAATACTTTTTAAAAACTCATTAACAATAAAGCTTTTTTCTTTTAAATACTATATGAAAAAAAATTGCACTATATTTTTCCACTCAAAACTTGACTAATTTGAGCATTTTTTTCCACTAATATTATGCATTTTCTCCCCATAAAATCTAAAATAACTTTTTTTTTCTTGTAAAGCTTCAATTTCTTCTTTCCTCTTTCTTTGTTCGTGTTATACATAAACGTTTTTCCTTAAAATATGACTGTATTCTTGTAATGTTATTGGTTGTTTCTGAGATGAGTGTAAAGGTCTGATATTTAGGGTTTTTTTTTTTTCCACAAAACTTTACTTTGTTTTCCTGAAAGATTATGACTATTTCTTGAAATTAGTATTATTTCTTTCTTGAAAAATGACATCTTTATTCATGTTATATTTAAACTTTTTTCCCCTCAAAATATGACTTTATTCTTGAAATGTGATTTTTTTTTTTTTTTTAAATAAAACTATTATTTCAAAGGTGGGATATTTGTTCATGCAACATGTTAATTAATTTTTTTCTTGAAATGTTTAACCTTTTTCTTGCAGTATTGACCTCTGTAATATGACTATTTATTATTTTTTTAAAAAGTCAATTTTTTTGGGTAAATATTGCAATATTATTACGTGTTTCTTGAAATATTCTGACATTCTTCTTGCACTGTTACACTTGATTTCTTTAATATTATGACTTTTTTTCTTGAAATATTACAGCTTTGAGAGATATTCTTGTAATATTACCGTTTTATTCTGGAACTCTCCGATTGTTTTTGTGGTCAGCGTGGCCGTAACACTCCTCCGTATCCTCCCTGCATGTGTGTGAGTGTTTTCCTCCGTGGAGGTGGTAGTGTGTGTGTCTCAACAGCACTCTGATGTTTCTGTTTTAGAGTTCCACTTAGAGAGGACTCCCCTTCTGACTTCACCCCACCCCCCTGAGCTCACAGGTCAGTCAGTCCCTCCTCTGGACTTTACAAGCAGCATCTCATAGTCTGCTACACGTTAGCTTCATCACCATGATCACTGATGACTTGGTTTGCATGTTTGTGTTTGTCAGTCCTCCTCGGTTTCCGTCTGTAGGCAGGACTGCTGACAGTAATGACCAAGGTTTTCTCTAAAGGTTTTTCTCCAGTGACTTCATCAACCTTCAGATTTCTCCCACTTTTTAAAGTGACACATAAGGTAGTAAATTCAAAATGAAACCTGTCTCGGTAAAGTGCTTATAAACTACAGTCGTGGGAGCGTGGTGAAGTTAGTTTCAGGTTGGATATTCGGTGGATATTCGGTGGATATTCAAAATTCCATTGTTTTTCTATGGGGAAACTCATTTTTTCAATAGCTTTGACATAAAG
>JAPSES010000219.1:13110511-13126570 GCA_029822895.1 Maxillicosta whitleyi
CCCAATTACTTTCCGCGTTCCGTGCTTTCACTTCGATGATGAATGACGCCGCAATTCACAATGCAAAGGGCTTGTCTTGCTCATTTTGTATGGGAACTATTTTTCAGTGCGGAGAAACACAGCCGACACACACCGAGGACCGTCAATCAGTGGGAGCCCCCACCCCCCACGTCTTCAGCAACACAGCGTAGTGGAGTTTGCTGGCGATCAAACTAGACACATGGGGGCTCCCACTGACTGACGGTCCTCGGTGTGTGTTAGCTGTGTTTATCCGCACCGAAAAGTAGTTCCCGTACAAAATGAGCAAGTTGCTTCATGTTTTATTGGTGGAGACGGATGCATTTGTTCTAAATACTGAAGTAGATTTGTGCTCTGCGTCCTTTCACAATCTACCCTCATGATTAACTGTACTTTGTTCTGTTATGCAGCGTAACAGTCGTGAGGTTCTTGCCACGCGATGGGCTCAGTACTTCTCACACCTGCAAACAGGATCCTCAGAGCTTCATCATATCTTCAGCTGCTTGAAAACCATTGATGCAACTAATGTATGTATGAATTGTTGCCACACTTCTGCATTTAGTTATACTGCTGTCTCACAAAGATATTTAAATACAGGATATGAGTGTGTTGCAATGTCCTGTGGTTATTGTGTAAGTGGAAAAAGTGTCTTGACACCCAGAGATAATTTTGTGTTTTACTTTGGACATGAAGAATATTTTCGAAACTGCATAAACTTATCAATTAAATCATTAGATCTTAGACTTTTCTGGACTATTAGCCTATCAGAAGTATCTGTTATTTAAAAAGTAATACTGATGCTTTCTCTGCTTCTTTTTTTGACACATTGTATCAAATCGTATTGTTTATTATTGTTTATTATTGTTTTATTTTCATTAGGGCTGTCAAAAGATTAATTTTGTTGATTGCAACTAATCTCAGAAATGTCATAGTTAATCGCGATTAATCTTGATTTACTTTGCATGTGTACAATTTATATTTTGCAGTAAGACCGTTCGAATCTAAAGTTAAACCTACAATGCAAAGTATTTCTGACCATTTATTTAATACAACCAGAGGAGCTGTATGTGGATGGTAGAAGTGCGGAAAATGCTGGTAAACTCTAATCGCGATTAAAAAATATTCGCGATCACAATTTACATTAATCTTATCGCAATGAATGCGTTAATATTCCCAGCCCTAGTTTTAAGCTTTTGCAAAAACCATGTGACACATACCTTCTGTCCAGGGTGCTTTAAAAAATATGGAATTTTATGTGAAAGTCTTAATAGAAAAGTTTCTCTCAAATAGTTGAATTTTAGAATATGCACAAAGACACATAATTATGTAAAATATTAAATACATGAGTAATGCATATATATATATATATATATAAAAAAAAAACTCATATAATTTGACTAACCAGTCAGTTCTGGAATGATTGGAGTGAAACTGGTTTGTATCATATTGATGTACTTTTGTGACTTTCATTGGTTGTGAAGATGTTTCTGTCAGTAAAACACAATTTACAGCAAATTATGCATCAATTCATTCATGTATTTGTTTAAATGAACTTTTCTACTGCACATAACAGGTACAGTCTCAACCAAAAAAAGTAGGTACACAGTATAAAAGTACATAAAATCAAGGTCTTGGAGGGAAAAATGGCAGTTTTGGAAAAGTCTGGAATTTTTATTTGGATAAAGAACAAGCACCCTGCTGTCATATGACAAAAACATAACAGTCTAACTGTTTTTCCTCAGAACACCCATTCTTATTGCATCAATTTTACTATTACGTAATATCCTCAGATATTAAATTATCAGTACCCAGTTTCTTACTTATTAAAATTACTAATGCCACACTGACAGTGCTCTGTTATAGGGAATTTCTTATGTACTTCAGTTAAATTATGTAAATATCAGCAAAACATACTTGAAGTATGAAAGTTAAAGCAGTAAAATAGTGGATGAACATAACTGTTTCATTTTAATACCATTCACATTTATGATTGAGCTGAGTTAAATAGTTAATATAAAACTGGAGGTTTTATCTGCAGCAATACATCATATTTTTTCAGAATTTTTTAGATACGTGTGAAAACTTCATCTTAAAAAAAAAAAAAGAAGAAGCTCAGAAAAACAGACCAGTTTACAGCTTTATGACAAAGCATTTTCCAATGAATCCAACAAGGTTGTTTTGAAACTGTTGATTTATCTTAAAGAAGAGATGAATTTTCAGCTTATCACAAACATTCAGGATGCAGACAAGAAGGGGATTAAAACCGTAAACTTAAAAAGTAACTAATTGTAGAGAAAAAAGTCAGATCAAAAGAAAAGACTGAAATTATGAGTACGTGTCTCAAATTGTACTTTGCATCCTGTCATTTTTAACCCTTACTTGTTAGTTTTTATATTTAAAGCTGGTTCCCATCCTCAGGTTGACCCACTTCTCCTGCTCAAAGCTGCCCTCATTCTTCAGGCATGTCAGCGCTGCCCTCTAGTGTCAGTAGGATGTATTCTTTTCAGGGGAAGGTAATGGTACATTTTGACACTTTGCATCTCTAACACTGTTTTGGTGTTTAGTATGCTGTGAAAGTGACATTTCTGTTTCAGTTTTTCTGTTCTGTTTTTTTCTACAGAGTTGTGAGCACACAGATGTCCCCAAATCTTACAATGAAAGTCATGGTTCATGAGAGTGAAACATACAACAAGGTAAGACATGTAACTGAGAGCAGAAGATGTCTTAACCTTTTTATTTTACAGCTCAGACGCAGAACATCTGAAGTTTGTAATAAACAAGTTAAACTGAAGCAACAAATGAATGGATTTTACTGAGACAAAGGAGTGTTTTTCTTCACTGACATTTCATAAACCACATCACAAGGTTATTATTTCCTGCCACAGTCCTGCACACACCACGTGATAATAGGTTTTTTTTGTTTTTCATTTAGGTCCTCAAACCCAACGGACCGAGTATCTCCAGCTCATCTGGAGGCGCAGTCAGCTCCATCACTGTGTTCTTGACCCCGTCTGAACTTCAGCACCTGCAGTCTACTCCTGTTGACAAGGAGTTCAAGTATGATCTTTTATTTATGAGGCTTTAATTATCTTATTTATAGGGAATGTTCGAATAATGCAACCCTACAACACCTTCCATTTAACTTGTACTATTTGTGATTTTATTAGTGTTTACATGATTAAAAAGACATGTTTTAACAGCTTCATATGGTCTAAAATGCAGCAGACTTTGAACCAAATCATGAAAAATCATCAAATCCACCCTGCTGTTGCTTCTGTTCACTGGTTGCTTTTCATTTTAGAACCCATTTCAATTTTTTAATATTTAACTTTTGTGGCTTTGTGTGATTCAATCAGGGGTGTCAAACTCATATTCACTCCAATATGACCTCCAGTGAGCCGGACCAGTAAAATAATAAGAGTGAAAAAGTCAAATTACTTTACGATAATGTTAACATTTACAACATTCCCTTAAAACTTTAAATGTTTTAAGAAAACCAAATGCATTTTGCTAATATTCTGCCTCAGATGATCAGTTTATCATTGACACATGTACGTTAGAACTTATATTACAGTTACACAAAACATTTAGTTACAGGCAGAATATTGATAAAAATGCACTTACTATATTTGTCCAGGTTATTCACATTTCTTGTTAAAGGATGGTTTGTAAATGCACAACATTTTCATGTAATTTTCCTTTTTTTTTTACACTAAACAAGGAGAAAATGTACGTTTTTCATTATTTATCGGTATTACAGTAGTATTTTACTGGTTCTGATCCACTTGCAATCTAATTGATCTGTATGTGTATGTAGAGCCTGAATTGAAATTGTTTTTATATCATTGATTGTTCATACCTTCAGCGTAATTTTTGATTTCACTAATACATCCCACGGGCCAGATTGAACCCTTTAGCGGGCCGGATTTGGCCCCCGGGCCGCATGTTTGACACCTGTGCTCTAAATCTTCACTCACAGTTTGTAGTTATCCAGGACTCAAGTCTGAACACCAAGGGTAAAAGGGCTTTGGTGGATAATAATAAATAATACATAATCATGAATTTCATTTATAGATATTTATAGAGATGCTTTAAACAAGATGAATAAGACTGAAATATCCCACATTGTCTTCTCAGGGATATTTGTGTTGGGCATCACTGATAAAAATACAAAAACATAAAATAAATACAATACAGTGTGACTTAACTGGATAATACATTAAGATATAGATAACACTTATAATACTAAGACAGTTGAAATGGAAAATGTTTTAAGGGATGTTTTAAATAGAGCTCTTTTTCTTATATGAAGCCAAATATATTGATAATAATCTTTAAAAAACCCCGGACATCACCCTGCCTGAGTTGGACCAAAAAGTGTGCATTTTCACATAACATTTACCATAATATCATTAAAAGATTTATTTTTTTAAAAATTATATAAAGGTTGTCAATTTTAATTAACAAAAAGATGTTAAACAAATATGCTCGTGGATGATCGCAGTGTAGTTTTTTTAAATTAATCCTAAAAAAATAAAATGATCACATATAATAATCACAAATTAACATTCATTTAACGATGGAAACTGAACTGAAAACATGGTAGGGAATTCACACCTTTTCTCTTTTCATTTGATCCTGATTCATTGACAAAACGCTTCAAATATAAATAGATGAACATAAACAGGTTCCTGCCTGAGTGAGGTTTGAGCTTTTATTTTGTTGATTAGTTTAAAATGTAGGGAAACAAATTAAGCCAGTTGTTTTTGTATTGAATAAAATTAAAACTATGGAAGCAATGCACTGCTGCAATACTAATAACAAAATAAAATACACAGCATTAATTGCCAATGTACCATATATTTTATCCATTATTTTATGCTTTTAGCTTCTGCAGATATGAATATAATGTAAAATCCCTGACAATACTGATTGTCTACCTCCAGGTTCCATTCAACTCCACACAAAGACGCCATCCCTAAAAAGACCCGCCTTTCAAGAACATTATCTGACACGCCCTCCACCGACTCAGAACCGTCTGACGCAGGCTCCACCCATTCTTGTCAGAAGGTGTCCTTCAGCCCGTGTTTGTCAGCATCAGATAATGTATTTAGTCCAGACCCGTCAGAGAACACCACTGACCTACTTCATCCCCCCACGCAGTCACAGTGTCCTCTCTCAAACGGAAAAAGCTCCCATGATACCGAGGAAGACGAATCATTTTATCACAGTTTTCATACCAACGGTGGTGGAATGAGTCCGATAGGTGATAACTCAGGGCTGGAGGAAAACTCCCATCTTAATAGAGCTTGTGGGACAGTGCTTGACTTCAGAGCGGCCGAATGTGGGAATGAAGAGTCACATGATCATAAGGTGGGGGAAGACAGCAGGATAGGCGGCGGTGGGAGTGCACATGGCTGCTCCGGCGCTGCCAACACCCAGAATGAAAGTCCACTGGTGCCCATGACGCTGTATCTGCACCGGGTCAAAGGTCTGGTTCTGGCCCTGCTGGTGGAGCCTCACTTCCTGAGTGACACAGCCTCGATGGAGGAAGTGGTGAGAGAGACACACTAAGCTGCTCAAACCTGAAATGTCTTTGTCATTGTGTAAAGTCCTGCTGCACAAATTTATACCAGATAGTTTTTTGTAAGATTATTTAAAATCTGTATTTTCATCTTATATAAATGGCATTAAATTTGGCTGACGCTTTTATCCAAAGCGACTTACAAGGTATAGGCATGTATAGCTTAAAGGGCCTCCCACCTGGGATTTGAACCAGCAACTTTCTGCACCAAAGTCTGTTGTGTAAACCACTAAGCTATCACACCATCGAATATAAATGGTATCACATCAGAATGTCTTATGTGATATGAAAATACACAATATAAGACTTGAAATTATAATTAGACCACTGTGAAAAAGTTTGGAAAAGTCAATTGTCATAATTGTCACTTGTAAAGCTATCAAGAGATAGTTTTGTGCAAATGTGAGTAAAAACTTTGGGAAAAAAAGTCAAACTCTTTCAGAAAGAGGCTGTATTTTAATTAAACATGTAAATTAATCTACATCTAACACTGAAACAGTATTCAAAATATTATGGTGAATGACTATTTTATAGATATATTTGGGTATTTTAATGTTATTTAACTAAAACTATATTTCACTGTAATCATTAAGCTATTCCAAAAAACAAACAAACAAACACATATGCTGATGGTTGAGTTAAGTGTAATCTAAAACAAACAAAACAAAAAGCATGTGATCCAGTAACACTGATGAACAATAGTGACACAACTAAAAATGACAGCTAATATGTAATCTCATAAGGTATTTTTATTTGGCCTAGTTGTCGCCAAGTGCTATAATGGTAGAAAAACCCTGGCAGGGAATGATTTTATTGATATGTGTGTTCATTGACATTCCGAATGTAAACATTGGACATATGACACGGAGTCCTGGATACGCATCGGGCCGATCCCTCCGTGTCCCAGCAGACTGTCAGATACTCTCAGACTAATTGGTGTCATTTTGGCGGCGATTGCAAGTTTGGCTCATTTACTGCAAGTTACATTATCATCATCATGGTTATTACGTAACTGTCTTGTCCCAAGTATTTCAGCTAACTGATTTAATTTTTGCACAATCCTCACACATGATATTTCTATGACTATTTCCACATCTTCCTCCACTTTTTGAGCTTTTTTCATAACTTCATCTCATCCTTTTGTGCTTTATTGGCACCTGAGTGTAGAATTAAAGCCACAAACTGTTCATCTTCTATTAGTGCTTGTCATTTTCAGTCATTTCTTTGTTCATTTATGTAATTGGCTTTTATTTATGTCAAATCTACTCAAATCCTCAAGCGTTCCATTTTTGTTTAACCCTCAAAAAGACCTAAAAGCTGCCAGTGACCAAAACCATCTACTGATATATAATATTTAATAACTTTTGAACCACTAATCCAATCAATACATTGACACAATTCAGGGAAAAATGAGTTTGTCACCTTTTCAGCAGCTTCACATATGACTCATTTGGTCATTCAGAGGCTCTGTAGCAAATGTGAAAACACCGTCATCCCCTAAAACTCATGAGGTTTGACAAATGACAGTGGTTTTTGTAAGTTGTTTTTATGTTCAGTTTATTGTATATTTTGCTGAAACGGTCACTTTTCATTTTTTTGTGTTACATAATAACCATTACATTTGCTCTGATGCTTTGATGAACATTTACATGATTTGTAAATTAAATATAGGAAAATACCTGTTTCACCAAAAACGAGAAATGCAGAGAAATAATACACTGTTTCCCATACAGTTGGAAGAAAAATGTTTTTTTTTTCTCTTCACGTGAAATCTTTATGATAATGTGATTTATTCTTGATAGATAGAGTGTAACTGGGACTCCGTATGTAATCATTACACCTGGTCAAAGGTGATTACTGATGTGTTTAAATAGGAATAAAAACAGGAATATGTCAGAAAACAAAATTATTCCAACCTCATGGGAAACAGTATATTTTTATTATGATAATAAATAATAAATTATTTAAATAATGTCAAGTGTAGAGAAAATTTAATTTCTTCCACCTCAGAAATAGAACACAAATGTATTATTTTTTTTGTACTTAAGCATTAAAGACTATTCTTTATATGGTGTAATGTAGGCTGCCTATATTGTTTATTGAAAACATTAATATACATATATTAGTCTAGTGGCATAAAATAGTGACAGATTATTATGATAATTAATTAATTGTGAAATAAAATTTGTGACACGATTGTCGTCTTTTAGATTTTCCTGTTATCGTTCAGTTCTATCTTTTGTGGCACAAATTACTCGCATTTCTTAAATGACAGTATCTCCCTCTGTAATCTACAAACTGTGACTCATTACAATTTGAATCCAATTTAGCCTCAAGTCAAAGTGTGACTCAAGCTTCAAAACAAGGCATTAATTTAACTCAGCCATTCCAGTTTATAAGAGCACGAGTGCACTTTGTGACGCTAATATATAGTTTTATCTGACATTCACTCTTTATGTGTTTTGTATCTAGTATCACAGCAGCTTGGCAGCGCTCAACGGACTAGAGGCCCATCTGAGGACCATCATTCCCGGACCCCCTGGCGTTCAAGTACCCTACATCTTTGCCCACTTTGACTGCACTCAGAGCACGATGACATGTAAAACTCTAATGAAACTCTTACTTTGACTCTCCTTGCTTTTGCATGACTCTCTTTTCGCATCTTTTTCTCACTTCTGATTTTTTTTTTTTAGCAGTTCTGTCTTTTCCTGTTTCCGACTTCTCGCTTCTTTTCTGCTAGAGTGAGTATAAGCTCTTCTGCCCTGCCCTGTCCACCTGGGGAATAAGGGGGGTGGTTTGAGGGTTATATTTATGTTTGCATGAGCTAATGGCTAATTAGTAGGACTGTGATCAGCATTCCTTTGTGTAGTGCCATGTGTTCTCCAGGTACCGAGCCTCCTGTTTTTGTGTGTCACTGTAGCCAACCTGTCTGGTCGATCAGGGGCAGCCCATGAGCGTCCTTTTGTGAGAGCCACATCACTGCTTCACTCGCATTTCTGTAACACTGAAACTCTGCAGGAGGCTATTATCAGGTCAGTATGGCAGTGACATAGTGGAGGCAGTGGTGATGGATGGGGGTTTGTGGTTGTTTTCATGGGAAAAATTGGGGGAGGGGATTTGATGTGTTAGTCAATCACACCTACATGACTGACTCTCATATCACACTGCACCACTCATATTTGCTGGATTAAGACTTCAATACTTTCTGGCTACTTTATTGTGTCTGTTTTTTAAAAAAATGCACTTGAAATGCAAAAGTGGGTGATGTTTTCACCACAGGAGCGCCGGTGCTGCTGTCTATGGAACTCGCAGTGTGGCCCAGGAGACTTACTTCCTGCAGCATGGGGGATCGCTGAGGAACTCGGGCATCCCTAACCACCAGGACAGCGCCTTCTCCCTGCCCACCAAGGCCCGACACAGACTACTAAAACACGGGGTCAACCTGCTCTGAGCTGTGTAGTTGTTATGGAAAACCTATGTATGACCCTGGATGTAAATATCACATTTGTTGTCTTGACCTAACTTTAAAGTTTCCTATTTAGAAATGTCTTTACTGCCCCGTTTCCACTGCATGCTACTGACTCCACTCCACTCCACTTGATTCTACACAGGTTGGTACAGTGCTGTCACTTTTCCATTGCAATTGGTATCACTTTGGTACAAATAAGATGGGTGTAAATAGTAAGAACAATGGATGACATTGAGGTGGTACTGTACTTGTTGCTAGGTCTGTAGCGTTTTGTCGCAGAAAATGTGAAATGAGAGAGCCATAAAGGGATACAAGTGGTGAAATGAAATCATTACATTTGGCTGATGCTTTCATCCAAAGCAATTTACAAGGTATAGGCATGTATAATATAAAGGGCCTTGCCCAATCCCCCCACCTGAGATTTGGACCGGCATCCTTCCACACCAGTCAGCAGTGTAAACCATTAAGCTGTCCAGTCGCTATATATGAAAGGTGAGTTATGAAAGCCATATGGAAGTATGAAGCTGCAGACCAGTGGATAAGAGCTGCCAAGAGACGACGTCTGATGGTGAAATGTAAGATAATGCCTTATATACAATAGATGTAACACTGAACGGTGCAGCCTATGTGAACCGAGTTGCTAGTAAAATGATAGAGAAAAGCATTTTGTTGTCAATATAGTCTCTGAAGATGTTCTCTGATAACACTCTTGTTGGTGTATAGTGTTTGCATTAGATGATCACCTTGTCACATGTGTGACGACACTCCCTCTGACCAATCAGTGACTGGCAGTGAAATTTCATACATGACTCAGCCCAGACAGAACCTCGCTGGTGCTGGTACAATTAAAAGTACGGTTACCAGTTGCAACCACCAGTGGAAAAGCACTAAAGTCATGTCGAGTCGAGTCAAGCTGAGTCATGCTGGAAAGGTGCAGTGGAAAAGGGGCATATGAAGAAAAACTTAAAAGTGTTATTTGGTAAATTCTTAGAGAAGTTTACAGTTTTGAAGTAGGAGCCACTCTGACAACAAGTTTTCCAGATGGAACAAATACAAAAAACAGTTTAGTCATAATTTTTGTGCTCGTTTGAGAACAAATTGTCACCGTTTTTGTCTGCAAATTACATTCTTGAAGCAGAGGCACACATATGCCATCTGTAAAAGCTCCTGTGCACACATTTTAGTCTTTCATAGACTTTCCGTTCAGTCTAGTCCAGTGAATGTATTGCCTCATATATTTATTCTTTTAATACTAAATAGTGCAAAATTAAGCTTAAGAAGCACAGCATTATTTTCACTGCACATACTATTAAAAGGCACCTGAGACTAAAGTGTATTTATATAAAATCAACTACTAAAAAAGTATTTGGGTATTTAGTGACTACATTTACTGTGTTTTTATTGATATGGTGCAAGATTGCCTCCCTTTGAATGTTTAGTTGTAGTGAATCACTCACTGTCTTCTGATGTATTAAATGAATACATGATCCTCTCAGAGTTAAGTCTTATGTGAGCTACATTTGTAAGTACTTGTTTAAGACCACAGGGGCCGTGGCCTCATTAGGGCCATCCGCGGCCCCCATGTGACCCCGTTGTCTCCCACCAAAAGCTTAATGCCTCTTTTCCCGGAGGCTGTTGAAGTCAAACCCATGCTCATAAAATCTTATTTTTCATGTTCTGTCAGAATGTGCGGGTGCCATCGGCTACACCTTCTAAATAAGGTGGTTCTTGATGGTCCAAACACGGTGTAATTAGAGTCATTAGTTAAGTAGCTGAATGTGAAAGGGTGAGGCTGGCGCTCTTCGGGGCGCCTCATTATGCAAGCGCATTAAAAGAATGCCGTGGGGGGTAAATGGGTGGTTAGGGGCACGGACAAAAAAAGAGGGGCAGGGTCTGTGAGGAGGGTCAGGATTCAAATTCTAAGTGGGAAGATGTCTCGATTGTCGGTGGGCTTAAATATGCAGCGGATGAAGAGAAGCTGCCTTTCATTCACTGGCGAGGTTCCACTGAGCAGGAACTGGAACCATCACCATGTCTTTCCCACACGTTTGGATTGCTTTATTTCTTCTCTCGGTTATGACAAGTGACATTGGAGTATATGGCCGAGTCATGTCACAGAGGACTACACACGAAGAATCCACTACACCAACTTTACGCGCAGACGTGTTGAAGCGGTGGAGGCGCGAGATCACGGAGACGCATCGGGAGCGGTGCGCAGAGCTCAGTGCGCCCTGGCTGGATAACGCACACGCTCCTCCGGATGATGCGACTGCGATGCACCTCCGGATTCGACCTTTTTCTCCGGGTGTCTCAAATGGATTGTTTTTTCCTGGAAAATCCCTTTTCAACTTTGTCCGAAGGGTTTACCGCTGCTGTCAGCAAAGAATTAACTGCAGGAGCGTAAAGGGACTTCAAGGGCGCGTGAGGGGAGGTAAGTAGAAGTAGAATCAACCAAAAAGACATTCTGCTCCAATGCCAAGCAGTTGTTTTCACAGAAAGTTCCTTAAAGTCAAATGTGATGCATCTGAAGCTCTGCAGACTGTGGACACCTCTCAGAGGAGGGTGGTAGTCATGAAAACAGACATGAACTCAGTGGAGGCCAATAATGTGCACACATGACATAACTTATTCTCAATGCATTATTTAGAATCCCCATGAATTATTACCACAGTAACAACACGCAAGACATGCAGGATTATATTTATTTCTACATTATTAGCAACACACATAAAGAGTGCCTTCATATCCATCACATCAATAGTTAAATAATAAACTAGGCTTAAAGGAGGATATGGAAGTCTATTGTAGCTGCATAGTTAATAAAACTACACATGCACATAAAGAAAATAATTATGTCTTACAAAGTTAAGTGGTAAAATAAACAGCTTTCACAAACATATGAATATATAATCTCTATCTTAAACAGTGACATTATGCGTGTGTCCTGGTAAACACCACATGCCATTTCTTTGCATTCACATCTAATCCTAAACTGCAGTGGTGCCAGCTGATTTGGTGAAAAAGCAGGTCACAGAACATTAATGGCTTGATTATGCAGCTGTATAGAGGGCCATGTTATCTGCATACAAATGAGTCTTAGCTGGCTTAATGTCTCCTCCAAGAGTTGTTGAGATATCCTGCTGATAGATTAACACAGAACTGGGAGTGAAAACATCACTTCAGTGGTGGAGATCTCTGGGGGATTATCAAACTGGAGCTAGATACCAGAGCATGTGCTTCTCTCTGACATTAAAACGCTTGTGTTATCTTACAGTGTGATTCTGATTAACCCTGCTTTTCATTCTGTTCAGATACAGGTGTGGAGTTCCTCCTCTCCAGGGACATTTCTTCGTTGACAATTGTGAGTGCTGAGCTTCACCTCCAGCTTTCAAACCCACATCATGTTGACATACGTCCCGTGCTTCCATCCCTGGCAAAACGTGACCTTCCTACGAGGTAAGTAGTCCAATTTCTCTGCGGACTAAAGGCAGCACTGACGGCCTCCTGCACATTTCCACCTGACAAATCACTCTGCCTCATCTCCTCAGATACAGTTCGTGGACACGGGGTAACGCGGTGGAGCTGAGAGTGGATCTGCAGTTCCTTTTCAAGAGTCTGCAAGAAGCTGCAGGAGGGGCCACTTCTTGGGGTCCCAGCTTGGTGAACATGCGGCGGGTGGCGTTGTCTCTAAGAGGGGCTCCATTAAGAGAAAACCCTCACGCTCTGCAGGACACTGACGGTGGTGGGGCGGGGGATGGGATGCATAATGTGCTGGAGCTGGGTTTGGTGTTGGACTGCAGTCAGGCCGGATCAGGGGGGTCCTGCAGATCCAGCGGTGTTCAACTCTCACACGCCCCTTTCATAGTGCTGTACTACAAATAAAGTCCGACTGAGATCAGACTGTTTACTGCTGGGAAGTAAAAGAAACATTTCATGTGCGTATATTCCAGCCAGGTCAGGAGGAATACAAACACGACACTAAAAACATGCACTTCATTGTCAGATCTATTAATTTATGAATGTTATGCTTTGTAATATATATATATATGTGTGTGTGTGTGTATTAATATGTAAATTGTGAATATCTTACTGTATGTTCATTGGTTATTAAATGTCAAATTAACTATGGCTCATGACAAACGCTACAGTGTGTGGTCACTTCTGTCACTCCACTTTGTTCAGCTGTGTTCCTCTTTCAGCCCAGACACCTTCGAGATATAATGTTCTATTTTGAGAGGTTTTCACAGTTGGTGGAAAAAAACAACACCTGGACAAACAAAAGCCTGTACATGTGCTGTGATCCCACTAAACTTAGCTGTGACTGTTCTGTTAATTTCTCAGGAAATACAGTCAGACTGTGGGGTTTCAGTCAAGTCACAGGTGTTGAACTGTGTGTAAAGTTACATAATCTGAGACGCTTCACACTTTGGATTTGCTGGAACAATGTTTTTTTTTTGTTTTTTTTTAAAATAATGTCTTAGTGTATTAAATGTAAACCTTAAATCACTTTTCCTGCAGAATCCCCCCCTTTTTTCTTAACACACAAGTACGACTTTCTTCATTTCATTGTAAAATTGTCCAACTTTAATGTGTAATATTTCACAAACCCATAAACATATGTTCATAATGTGAGCTTCTAAAGTGTGACGGCAGCATGTTGAACCATTTGATCATCAGTTGATTTGTTTTTTATCTGCAGTCTGTGCTTCAGACGGTGCCCATAAACTGCTTCACTCATAAATGTCCTTGGATGTTTTGATAAAACATAGCAGCTCAATGTTTGAATGGCAATGTTTGCTTTCATATGAGTCCCAATACAGTGGATTTATTAAGAAAATAGTGAGTCATTGGTCAGAGGAGGAAGTCTTCAAGTCTGACAATAGAGAATGTTCTCAATTTCAAGTAAAAATTATATTTAAAATACCTTAAATATGTAACAGTATATATGGATAATCAAAAAGTATGAAAAGTTAAGGTATCTATTGTGTAGTAAAGTGATACTAGAATGTCATATTTGATATTTTTTGGGTTCATATTATAGATATAAATGTTCAATTAGCTAATTTTCTGTGCTTTTGGAAGGTTAAACTACATCAATGTATCATATTCTCTAATATCATTTGTAGTGTCCTTGTCCAGTAACAAGCACATATCTCTTGAGTCCATTTTTCATAACTTTAGGAGAAACAGATCTGATTTTAATACATTTTCTGTCAAATTCAAGAGCTTTTCTGACTCATGGACACTTTCAGTTGAACATTTGTCAGTAGTTTTGGAGAAATGTATTGTAGTTTACACTGAATAAACCTGCTATTTTCAACTTCAACACTCAAAATCAACACATTTGGACATTCACGGTTCCATTGGACAAGAAAAAGAGACAAATAGTTATAATATGAAAGGTAACTAAAGATGCCAGACAAAGGTAGGGGAGTAAAAACTACATAAATAAGTAGGAGGAATAAAACAGTATTAAATGGTGCCTCAAATGTGCATTTACATGGAGAAACCGAGACTAATTACATCCAATAATGTGTCTTTTATTAATGTAAATAAAAGCCTATAAAGACTGACAGTTTCCAACAGTGAAAATGACTAGTGGTTGTGTTTAAATACAACTAAATAATTTATTCTGGTCTGTATTTGTGGCTGACGTTCTCACCTTTAAACATATAAAACAGACATTTATGAGACAGTGGATAAAAATTTAATTTAGAGCTTTATGTGTATTTGCTCTTCTCAGAAACATTTAAATGCTGTAAAATAAAATACAGTCATAATCTCCTGATCTCCAGCAAAAGTGGAAGTAAAGCAAACATGTACGAGGAACAAGTATGTCTCGGGTTTTAATCTTTCAGTCTCAAGGAAATCTTAATTTCCTGTGTTGAAACGCAAGAAAACCGAGTGTCTGCTAAAGTCATGCAAACTTTCCATAACCTCTTAAATATGAGAATATCAGACATGTATTACAAACTAGATCTCATTGTTGACGTTTTCAGTCTGGGGTTCCTTTTTTTTTTTAGCTTTGCATGAGTTTGGATTTGACCAAATGTTTGATTCAGGTATTCAAATCGATCTGAATTTTAATCACTTTGACTTTATAGAACTACAATTCTAGTGTGATATACTGCTAATGTTTGGAGAAATTCTGATTTGCAGGTTTGGAGTATGTGTAACTGTATTTTTCTAAGTATTTTTCTTCCAGTAAAACCAGTGATGACCAGTCTAATTAAATCTGACAATCTTTTACACTTGGTCAAACTGTGTCTTCTAAACGGATACTGATGGAATTAAATATGCAAAACACACGGAACATTTTGGAGGCCAAAACAAATAAGTGCATAAAGAATATTTTGAAGAAATATGCTCTGGATAAGACTGACAAAACTGAAATATTTACCTAGTGGTGACTAATGCCCTGGGAGTTTGAAGGTGATGCAACCGCAACCTCCACACATTAAAGACACAAATGCTTTATTAATAATTAATTTAGCAGCTTTATGTGGCACGAGTTCATGTACTTAAGATGTTTATGACAAAGTATCTGAACTCTGTGCTTTTATAACTATAACATCCCAGTTAAAAGTGTCTGTTATACTCAGGGTCCTTGCTTTTTATCCAAATAAAAATTCCAGACTTTAAAAAAAACAAAAAAAAAACTTTTACTTTTCCCCCTCCAGACCTTTGACTTTGTACTTTTACACTTATGTGCCTACTTCTTTGGTTGATATTGTACCTGTTGTGTGCAGTAGAAAAATTAATTTTGATAAATGTATGAATGAAGGCATAATTTGCAGTAAATTATGTTTTACCGACAGAAGTATTTTCAAAACGTATGAAAATCACAAAATTAAATGTTCTGTACTTTTATAGTTCTTTTCTACACCTTGGTACTCTAAGAGCTTTACAAACCCTAACATTCACTCATCAGTATGTAGCTACTACACTAATGTACCATGCCAGACCCTACTGGGAGCGATTTAGGGTT
>JAPSES010000219.1:13143867-13162293 GCA_029822895.1 Maxillicosta whitleyi
GGCCCCTGGGATGAATTTGTGAAATGCAAAAATTTATTAACAATAATTTTAGTTCAGGTTCCACATTGAAACCAATTCAATGTCATAATAACCTATAAATACTAACAAATCTATATTTTTGTCTGTGAAAAATGTAAAAGTTTTCATGTATTTAGACTAAAACCAATTAGAATTTAGCAAAAAAAATTTGAATTACCTGAAATGTCTTAAAAGAAGTATGTGCGATTTTAATAATATTCCACCTGTTACTAAATATTTTGCGTATCTGTCGATCCAATGTGGTCTGTAAGTTATAATGCTAAACTAAAGCATAATAGCGATTATAGTGTTGATATTATTCACATTGTTTGAGAGGATCATTTGTAGATTTAAACATTTGCATAACGTCAGGAGTACATATTCAGACATACACTATATTTTGTATTTCTACTGACAGAAACATCAGCTTATAGTTGGACTGTAGTTGGACTTTTTCTTTAATACCGTTATTATTAGTAGTAGTCCTAGAAATAAAGTTAGTTAGTAAATGATACTCCTGATTCTGAAAGTTCACTACACTTGTATGGATTATATCACTGTGGATATCTGAGAGGTTAATTGTTTTTTGGCTTAGAAACAGTTAAATTGAAAGTGTTGCCAATATACTGTAGTTAAAGTAGATGCTAAATGTTAAAATGTTTTGACATAGCATCACAGTGGATGTTTACAGCAGAACAGTGCAGGGACTCTTTGGGATTTGTTGATAATATTACCTGCTGGCCCAATAGTTTCCTCATTGCATCACGAAGCTCAGATGTGCTTATTGCACCATCTCCATTAGTGTCAAACTAATGTAAAAAGAAGAGGGGCGGTTAGACAAAAAAAAAAAAAAAAGAAGTCAACAACGGTAGAAACACGTTAACATGATCAGATTTACAGAAAATGAATTGGACTCTTACCTCTCTAAAGGCATCTTTTAACTCTTTTATTCCAATCATATCTGCGGTTTCAGCCAGGAGTTTTGGGCCCATTAACTCCACAAAGTCCTCAAAATCAACATGACCTCCCACTAAAGACAAATAATAAAAAATAATCTGTACAATTTGAAACCATGACACACATACTGGATACTACATGCAAGATATGACGTGAATATTGAAGTCAGTTAAACCCTTACAATTCATGTTTATCTGTTGACTCAGTTCTATCAGCTCCATTTCAGTCGGCATGTATCCCATTGTCCGCATACAGTTTCCCAGGTCTTTGCAGCTGATAAAACCGTCTTTGTCTTTATCAAACTCTTTGAACGCATCCCTCAGCTCTGTGGGACAATGACAGGAATATTAGATATGCCTTTTTACTCAGGGTATTTGAGTAAAATATACATATCACCACATTATTTTCTTATTTTTGTTTGTCCTGTAAACACCCCCTGACTGTGTGACCAGCCAACATGCAAAAACTATTTGCCCATAGAGAGGGGGGAGGCTATAATCTGAGGGGGTGTGGGGTTTTCAAAGTCCCAGCAGTAAGAATAACCAGGAAAAGTTTGTGTGTATCACTGTGTGGGGTCGAGCTTTGGAATGGGTTGGGGGTAGACATCAGGTAGTGTCCAAACGTTAAAAAAAATGTACAAAGAAATGGTTTTGTCTCAATATCTGGCTCAAGGAACGGTGTGATTGTGCTTGGATTGTCAGGTTGTTCTATTGTAGGGTGTGTGATGGTATACATGGGTGTGCGGATGATGTACAGATGTAGATATAAATTGGTTTGTACATACTGTATAAGTGTATGTGTCTGTGTGTGTATGGGTGTATAGGTTTGTAGGGGTGTGTTTATGGATAATCACTATCTTACATTGTATAACATGTGATTAAGCACTAACAGTCTGAGGCCAGGAATCAGGGGGTAGGACTGGATAAGCTGTGGCTTCTTCCTACTCCATTTCAGGCACAACAGTTGTTCCTTTTTTTCATTTTTTCTTTTTTTTTTTTTTTTTTATCTTGTTTTACTTTTTTTTTTTGCCTATGTTTTGTATTATGTTTGTGTCTAAAATAAACTTAACTGTAACAATTCTAAAATGTTGATTATTTTTGGTAATAATTGTAAGACAAAGCAAGACAAACCTACCATCCATTTCTTCTGGTCGCAGCTCTCTGTCCTGTTAGGAAGTGAAATTAATTATTGGTCAGAAAATTCACATGAAAAACACATGACAGCACCACATACATTATCATTACAAAGCACTCATCTGTACGATCTAACAAACCATTGATGATACTGTGATGTGACCGATGCCCAAACTAGAATCATCAAGTGTCTTCATAATTGTCCTCAGCCTAATAATGAACCACTAAGGACAGCTATGAGTAAATGATGTTAACAGTACAATGAAACTATTATCTTGATGAGAAAAGCTCTTACTGTAAATCGGCTGATACCTATCAAGCGCTAACTGTAAACCATAACCTCGAAGTTCACACAAGAATGTGCCTGTTTCTATTTTTTTCAGTGCTTGCTTACAATGAACACAACCTTTAAAGGGCAGAGACAGAGGCAGACATATCCCAGAACCCTCAGGGGTTAACAGCAGGAGCAGTGAGAAGTCTAAACACGACACTGAGCGTTGACGTCAGGCCCAAAAATCTGTCTGACCGGAACCACTGACATAGAAAACACAGGAGGCACCGGAGCCTGAAGCAACGTCACTAACTAATCAAAGGGGCTTGCATGTATAGCGCCATTAGTACGACTGCCAATCAAATGCAACAACTTATTAGTTTGCTCTTTTCACTTGGGTGTAAAATATTATGGTTTCCTGCAGGTTGTGACCAAACAAAGATAATAACATAATTACAAGCTTGAGCATTTCCCAAAACTGGACGTTAAGACAGCTTCCCAACAGCAGCAGCAATGGGAATAACAAAAATAAAACAGTTGCATGGTGTCAATATAATAAAATGTTTTCCAGTTTATAGCGATCTCATCCACATAGATTTCATGCTTTTTTTTTTTTTTATCATGAGCATGGCTTTACACGTAAATAAAAATATAGTTGCAGTGGTCCAATTTAATTGCATTTCATAAAAAAATTATAGGAAGTTCCTTTACAGCTCTGTTTTATTTATTTATTTAACCTTTATTTACCCAGGTAAGTGACTGCTTCACATTTACAATAACGACCTAGCCAAGAGGCAGTATAGTAGTAGCACCCGTTGCATTATAAATATATTCTGTCTTCGCTCTCAAGCTTGTCAAATAAAATATGCTGTAAAAACTTTCCTCTCCTGAAGCACAACCCAAGTTTTTCAGAGCCATTCAACCAAAAGATATCGTAAAATGAGAAGTAGACAGGGCAATAAATGGAGAAGAACCTATGAATATAAACACAGGACATATAAATATAGGAAGGTAAAAAGGATGTTTGTGTGTGTCCAGACTTACGTACAGCCTGCCTGCACTTGGCCATGCCATTACTCAGGAAGACACAGGTTTGCCCGAGTATGTTGCTCACGACAACACAGTTTTGTGTCATGGATACAATGGACTCCTGATAAGGTCCAAGATAAGCCCCCGGGCCCATCTCCTCACAGGACAGCACCCCTCTGAATCTCCTCTCAGCATCCTGGAGCATCTTTTCAGAGGGGTGCAGGAGGGGAGGGGGCAGAGACAACATTAGAGATCTGCAGCAGCTTTGAAGCAGAATAAAGCTACAAGTTGAAGAGGATGTTCTTTATGAAGAAGGATACGATATGACAGTCAATTCAGACCCAGTAACAGACTAAAACACAGCAATAACACAGCCCTGTGCTGTCACACCAATGTTCACATGCCTCTTATGCAGGTCATGTTTAGAAAAGAGCGTCTACCACATGACAGTAAGGTAAATGCATCAATAAAACAACGTGTTGCCAACTTTCCACTCATCGTTCATAACTGTTTACTTGCCACATTGCACGGACTGGCACCTCACACCTATACACTGTCACAGGAACAGTAAACATTCAGAGAAAGAGAAGGAACGAGCAGGAGCACAATGGAACAGACTACATGTGATCTTTCCAACTTGAAGACTTTAGGCATTTGTTATAAAATAGGTTAGTTCCTGCTGCACACTGAATTATGCAAAAGCTTGAATCTGTTTTAACTCTAAATGCACAGCAAAGCAAACTGCAAGCCAAGCCACAGACTGACAGAAAAAGTACTAATGAGCAGTCGGGAAACCCTAACTCCCTAATGTTTTTGCAGTTTTGAAACATACCTGACATCATCTAAGTTAATATTTGAGTTTAAACAGAATCAACAAAACACAACTGTGCACATCTAAATTACTGACATTTGAGAAAACACTGTGCTGGTTCATCTCTCAGTTTCAATATAAAAAGCACAACGACACCCACAAAGCATAAACTGGTAAGTGAGAAACACAAAGTGATGAAGTGCATCACACACGGGTTAATGTTACCTACCGTTCTGAGAGGTGACTCTAAGCAGTTTCCCATGCCAAAGGAGAAAAGAGGCACTAAAAAGGACCATGAGGGCTTTTTCTCTAAGACTGTAGTTTGGATTTTGAAAGGAGTGTGAACTCTGGTTGCAGCAAGACCCATGAAGGCTGGGGAGCAAACCTATATCTGCAGCTTAGTGGAAGAAGAGTGAAAGGCAGTGCTCCACGCTATCTGTTGTGAATGAACGCAACAGTGGTAAGAGTAGCAGAGTACTAATACAAGAGTGAAAGAGAGAGAGAGAGAGAGAGAAGAAATATGAGTGAGAGGGTGGGAAACAAAATGAGAGAGGGACGTGAACTGTAGGCAGAAACAGAAATGCCTATTAAAGGAAAAGTGGATGATCCACTGCCTGTGAGGTATCTCCCCCAGCTGTCACGCTGACCAAACTCTTCTTCTGTGAACAACACCAAACAACCAAACACAGGTTCACAGACACCAAAATAAAATAGGAAAATAATAAAAAATGATAATCCGCTGTCCTGTAGGATCATGTTACAAAGGTGCACCTGTAAAATATGCTTCAGGGTCACACACATATTACAAGGTGTTCCCTCTAAAATCTGTACGAGGCAAGTTTACAAGAACACAATGTATGCGATGGCCTATTTCTATCCTTACTATCCACTTCCTCCTCCGCTGAAGCACTGTAATCTTATTGTTCTTTAATAACTCTGGGCTAGGTATTTTGTATATGGGTCTCATGTTCTTTTCTCCTTGCCTCCCAACCCCACACATCATTCTCTGCCCTCTGCAGGCGACAACAAGGTCACTCTGACCTCCATCAGCCACATGGCACCAAAGAAAAACACAAAGAAAAACAGCTACCATCAGCCACTTATGGTGAAATGCATGAATGTGTTTAGATCCCCTACTAATAACACGGTCAAATAAATTTATTTTGTCAATACAACACATTTCTGAGGATATGCCTTGCTTTACGGTATTGATTATCTAGGGTTCATATGGTTTAACTCTGGTCCACCAGCAGGAAAATTCAGTTTACATTGGATGAATTGTTCACACAAAGGCTGCGTGTGCACCTCTCCAGTCATGAATTACATTTCTGTCACTCATCTCCTCTCCACCTAGTCATCTCGTCAAAGGCCTTTTTCAGGTCACGCTAATGTTTTCACAGGGCTGCTCACAGACTGACTCACAGGTTATTTGTAGAATGGGCTTTTATACTATAATACTAAAAGATGTTGCTCTTAAAGCCCCAAGCATGATCCCAGTTGATTCTACGGCACAGGAACAAGCAGATTCAGGTCAGATTGGGAAAAAAAACCCCAACTAAACTGTGATTTCCAGTGTATAGATCATGGAAATGACATTATATAAACACGAACAATTGGTTTGTAGGCAGCAAGTTGACAGCTTTTTATAAAACTGAAAATAACTGCTTTAACTGTGCCAAAATTATGCAAATTCATGACACTGATAAGAGTCCAAGAAGATGAAATCGTGTCCTAAAAATGGATACGTGGCTGAAAATAGTGCCTTCATCACTAGCAGCGACATGAAAGTGATTATTTTTCAGACACAACAATTACTGCAGTGTCCCAGATTGAATGACGCATGAACCTTAAGTTATATCTTTGTCTTAGACCAAATACATATTAGCACTTCAAACATGTTCACCTCTTTGATAGAAACATTTTATCTCCTCTGGCTCATCCACTTCAGTGAAAAAGCTCTGCCTGATTGAGAAGGTCTGTAGGAGGTGGAACGGCATATACACAAATTACATAAGAAATGAACTGGTAGAAGAAGCTTTCCCCTCCATAGTGTGTCCAATAATGATAGTATTTTCAGAATGCATTAGTGTATATTGGTTGTAAACAGGTAATAGTGAAGCAGAGGCCACTGTTAATCAATTCGAACAATAAATTGGGAGACTGTTTTCAGTTTAGGGCAGCCTTTGACCACATTCACTTGAGATATTAAATAAAATTAACCCACATCCAAGCCTCCTATCAGTCAAAAACCCACATAGGAGGTTGTAGAAAGCATCACTAAGACTTGGATCCAGGTCACTAGTTGCCCCTAAAATATAATCTTTCTGAGTAAGTGTCAATAATTTAATGTTTACCATCAGACTCATCCACTAATTTGGTTATTTCCTCTCCTCGTGGCCTTACCTGCCCAAATAATGAACTGAGGATTGTGCGTAAATTATAGTCGGATGCTGAAGAAGCGGTGCTGGATCTCCGGGAGCGGCGGGAGGACCTGCTAGACAGCGGGATCAGGGAGCAGGAGGACGGGGAGGAGCTGGTGACCTGACCGGGGTTTTGGGCCACCCGAACCCCCTTATGGTCCGCGGGCTCAAACAGAGGAGCCCTGTCGTCGTTGCTGTCCGACAGAGAGGGCACCCTGGGGACCGACGGGCGGGTATGCGTGTGACAGCGAGGTGGATGCTCAGGCTCAGGTGGTCCCGCGGCAGGTGGACGCTCCTCCCTGTGGTGCTTCCTGCGGTGGTGCCGGTGTGTGGGTTTGGATGACCTGCAGCGCTCCCTCACACTCCGGCCCGCGTCTCCGTTCGGCTCCGGGGGGTCGGGAACTTGGCTGCGAGTGGTATGGGATTTCTTGTCCCGAGTGGGGGCATTATTAGTGTCCCGGTTGCCGGCGAGGGAGGGGTGACACAGGGGTCTCCGGACACTGGTGTCGCCCTCGGCCGGCCAGAAGGACTCCTCCGCGGTGCTGTTGCTCTGGAGCGCGGCGGGACGGTGGTGATGCTGATGCTGATGCTGATGCTGATGCTGGTGCTGGTGCTGGTGCTGATGCTGATGGTGATGCTGACTTCTCCGGCTCTCTGCTGTTCGTTCGGGGAGGTGTGTCGGTCTCCTCGCCGCCGAAGATGATTTCAGTAAGGAGGTGGTGGATTCAGATTTAGGAAAGGATGAGCTCATTTCTGCGGATCGAGGCTCTTCTGTCTCGGTGGGTTGATCATCGACATCACATGCGACGGGTTTCTTTCCGTTGTCGTCCCATGTTCGCTCTCAGAGCCTTCCCTTCCTGCGTTAACTTGGGCTACATTTCACCACCTGATTGCTGTGCGGTAGCGCGGCAGCAGCGCGCGCACACACGGCGGAAAACAGGGGCACACACGTCGTTGCGGAGAGCGCGTCACCTTTTCATTGATGTTGATTCTGGTCACTGGCATCGTGGCAATTACGTGGGTGTGGAAGATAGTAGGATATGGTGCCAGTGGTCCACAAACTTTTTTTTTATTTATTTTTTTTTTTATGGCCAGTAGAACCACACTTATGATATGCAAATGACTCCATTATTAAAACGACGTTGGATGAGCATGGATGAGCAGATAAACATGAATTTAATTTCTAATCTAGTGGGTGATAATGCAACAATACCATAGCGATGTGTGTCTGTATATATATATATATATATATATATATATATGTAATATATATATTTTTTTATTGTGATATGTTTCAATATCGCGATAATAGGCTATTTATAGTAACAAGCCTATTTTCTCTCTTTGAAAGTTTGTTTTTTAATTAGGCTATTGAATTTTACTCCAGTGTATTTTGAAGTTAGACAAACATTTTCTCACTATAGTGGTTATGATTGGTCTGACTAGATTTCTGACATGTTCCACTGTTTACCAAATGTTTCTCAAGTTTAAAGTCATTAATAGGCTAATTGTGTGTTCCTTCAATTTCCACCCAGTATCAAAATCAGCCTTTGAAATAAAATAAAAATCATGATTAATTATAATTATTGATATAGACTGAACCGAACCTTATTACTTTTTTTTGCTTGCTCAAAATATTAGAAATATTTTCTAGACTATAGCAAAAATAGGTTGTGACAATCACTCTGCAACACTTAAATACCTTTTGTGTGCATGTATTTCAACATAGGCTGAATATTATATGTTCCAGGATTCCATGCAAGGTATTTAGTACATAACAGTGGCAGTCAGTTGATGGAAACTCTTCAGATCAAGTAAGTCATCTAAAAAAAATGTATAAGACTCATGGAAGCATGAGGTTAGTGGAGATATACAGTATATTTATTATAATGTCTATATTACAGTAGTACCTGCATGAATTATATGTAAAAGACTTATCATAAACATTCTAAACATTATTGATGGTATCCCTGTGCAGAACTGGGAGTACAGTTGTCATTGTTTTATAATCAACAGTATGTTGGTAAAGTTTACTGTTTGTACTGTTTTTAGAGATCATATATTTATAGTCTTGCAGTAAAAAGGACTGATCAAGTAGCCTAACTTTTCCACAAGAGGGTAATTACTGAGTATATTGTAGATACACCAGTACAGCACATAGTGTATTTAAACTATTGACTGATTATCAATTACTAAATAGGACTAATATGATTTTACAAACTTGGTTGTCAAAACTGTGTGATTTGGAAAATGTCTCTTATAACTCTCTTATAAAGCAAAATATTTTAATGTATTTTAGAAGAGAGAAAAGGAAAGTGTGTAAACAGCCTTTAAAATAAACACATTACCAAGGAAGACAGTTAAAATATTATCAAAAACATCTACCATATAGTGTGTGACAAAAAAGCAAAACAAATGCATTATATTAGTGTCGAACGTAATCAATATGTTTCAGTGTTGTCATTGTGCATTACCCTTGAAAATATAATAACAAATAGTTTCACTGTTAACATAACATCTTATAATCTTTTTGAACCTTTTCATCCCGACTGGTCTCATATGTGTCTGTCAGGAAATGACTGATGCTGAACAAAAAACCAGAGCAGTGACAGCATCATTGCCTACCTACGCCTCCAAGTGTCACTGCTTGAAAACTGCATCTGGGATGAAAAGAAACATCACAGTTGTTCTATTATGTTGCTCTGCTCTGAGATTGTCAATACCAAAAAAACATTTCCTCTTATGACTTTATCCTTCCCTACTGCAGAGCTATTCACACCCTGTAGTGTTTTATTTTATCAGCGACTCATATTTTGTGTGAGTGAAGTCAGCTGATTTAGGAAAAGTGGAACGGTTCATTCAGCGGAACAGATTCTAATACATTCAGGATGGGTGTGCGGTCGGATTTCTATCATACGTGTAAAAGTGAGACTTCTGACAACAGCTGGTTAAATAAGTCGACCATTTATTAAATGTACAGAAATGCTGTTCAAAATCCACAAGAATGTGTTAAAGGACAAATCCTTAATTCAAATGTAAACAAAATGGTTGCCCACCATATACAGTTTTTTTTGTTTTTTTTTTAATATATGTAAAACAAATGCTTTGGGAATGACACTTTTCATACTCAGAAGTGGATTAACAGCATTCTAAAGTTTATACCTAATTATGGACAGCTCAATGTGAGTGTCAGTGTTGTCCAATATTGTAAACAGCTTGTGAATGATCATACTTTTGTAAACATTAGAAGTGAATAGATAGGTATCTTGAATTGCAACGGACCAATAAAGCTAATGAAGACTACGTTTCACTTGCAACAAATTGGAACCTTTGTGCACATATATTCATAAGGTGCTGCTGAAGAATTAAGGATTGTGGCTTTAATAATAAGTGTTACCATATGGCATTGCAGAATTACAGTGGTTAAAAAGAAACGTCACAGAACAACAGAGATAGTACGTCATAAACATTTTACAGAATCTACAAATTTATTCTATCAAAATGATTTCAAGGTTGGTTTTTGTCGAAGGAATGGAGAATGAAAAGCATTCACTTCACCTGTAAATCAAGACAACACAATAGTTATAGCATTGAAGACAATCATTTCAAAACATCTCAAACCATTCAGATATTACCTCAACTCTATTTACAGAAATACAAACCTGATATCAAATACACCCAAATTACAAGAGTTTAGTAAATTTACCAAAAACGCTTCTCCATTGTTACAGCACAGGCCGATTCACACAGTTGGACCTAAAAATGTGCTTATCTAACCATGTCTTGTGAAAGCAGGATTGATTTTTTCAACGGGGGAGCACATTAAACTACCACACCAGAAGTTGTGACAGAGACATTAGCTGCATCTGTAAACATTCAGATCAAGTTTTGACATTGGACCTCAGTTATCAAATCACTAATGGATGAATTAGTTCAGTGAGTGCTTGAATGATGGTCACTGATTCCTTTGTTCATCTTGTAAGAATCATAGATGTAAAAGAAGAGATAAGAAATATGCTCTTCTGTGATGTTATTATTGTGGTGTGTGGTTCTGAATTTTTGTGTAGTAATTAATGAAATAAAAATGGGATGATGAACCTGTACATACTGACATTTGACAGCAGTGAAACCACACAATAGTACAGACTTTTGCCTTTGGAATTTAATTTATTTAATCTATTTAACGGATGCAATTTTATATTTGTTAGATCCAAATGTTGGGTCCTTTTCTTTTCTTCTTGTATTGTTTTTTACTGTTCTATAAATACCTAAATGACCAATTCCTTTTTAATCTGATATCTAACAATGTTTTTTTTACATTGATAATATCCTAAAAGGTGGAGAAAGGGAAAATATTTTGTATTGTCTTCTGCACAGATTCTACAATTTCTTGTACATGGAAGGTATTCTGAAATCAACTTCAGTATATTTAATTAATCATTAGTGCTATGTTAAGATAAATGCCTTTTCTCCATGATGTAAACCTAAAAACACACACCCCTACTCATAGAAAGATTAATAATCCATTTATTGTCTAAGAGCCTATTTTCATGACCTAAACATATCTGTGGCAAAAAATGTCAATAATTGTTTTCAGGGCATTGTTGTGGAGTAAAAAGTGAACCGGACCACACAGTGACTATGTGCATTAATATACTGTTATAGTTAATGGCACATGGACTCAGTTTGTATCTGTCTATTTGTCTATATTTAATGTCTGTCAAAACCAAAAGGCTCAGAATCATCCTATTAATAAAGAATCAGACAGTTTCAGTGAGTCTCGGTAACTTTCCCATTGTAAAATGGCTGCAATTTCACAATAACTCACTTCATAATGAGGTTTCTTATCACTCCTTTTACATCTAGTATGGTCAGTGTAAGTCAACTCAAAGCTATGAGTACATTAGATATATGCATTTAATTAAGTAAAACATCAAATTGGCCTTTTGTTACTTGACTTGATTCATTTATTTCAGTGTTTATTTAGCCTGGTATTACCGGACTAATTCTCAAAGGAGAATTAGGATTAGTTAGGCATCTGTCTGAGCAAATGTAACATCTGAGATTCATCTGCTCTCAAGCTTATGTTTGTTATTACAACAGCAAATCCAACTGTAACTCAACAA
This sequence comes from Maxillicosta whitleyi, assembly GCA_029822895.1. NCBI lineage: Eukaryota > Metazoa > Chordata > Actinopteri > Perciformes > Neosebastidae > Maxillicosta > Maxillicosta whitleyi. Next base: position 13,155,633 of record JAPSES010000219.1, read on the forward strand.
CAAGCTAACAGCACTGATGTTATTATCATTAGTGTTACTTCAACTGTGTTCTTTATACAGTTTTGGAAATAATTATTAGACCTCTGTGACATGGTGTTGAAATGAAATGCTTTCTGTCTCTTCACTTGTGGAACATGGATGGAAACATATTACCTTTTCTTTTGGAGTTATTGATAGACAGCTGTTTTACTGACTTTAAGTCTGTTAATTCTTCTTCATGAAGCACCAAAATGTCCCTTCTCATCTTTTGGTCAAGTTATGAAATACTTGGATTGTCTTAACCTTACATTCACTCAATGGCCACTTCATTAGGTACATCTATTCAACTCCATAATAACACTAATACATAACAGGTCAATTGTATGGTGGTGCATTTAGCCATGGTGAAGAATATCTGCTGAAGATCAAACTAAGCATTGGAATGTAGAGGAAAGGTGAATCAAGTGACTTTGAACATGACATGTTTGTTTGTGCCAGATGAGCTGATGTGAGTATTTCTGAAACTGCTGACCTACTGGGGTTTTCACATACAACCATCTCCAGGGTTTATAGAGAATGATTGGAGAATGTGAAAATATGCATTGTTGATGCCAGAGTGCAGAGGAGAGTGGCCAGGCTGGTTCTAGCTGATAACGAAGCAACAGTAACTCAAATAACCCTTGGTTACTATTGTGGTATGCAGAAGAGCGTCTGAATACACTGGCCACTTCATTAGGTACATCTGGTACCAACAAGAGGCACCAAATAAAGTTGCATTAAAGTACAAGCAGCTATTGCACATGATAATAATGTCTCAAAAATGTGGTCTTTTAGATTTCAAGACTGTGTTATTATGCATAATTTGTTGAAAGTATTTTATCACTAGATCTTATCATGTAATGTATTATGTAATCAGATAAATACTTTGCTAAATTTCCATGGAAATAATAAAAAATAAAAAAACACAGGTTGTCTGTTAATTTTTTCCAAAGCTATAAACAATCACAGGACATGTCATTCATCCATCCATAGCTATTATCAGGACTACAGGCTGTCCCCTTTTACGATTATGTAATGTAAAAACTGCAAATGCACTGACAATCATGTCATTATTTGAATCAGTATTTAATAATGAGTGTGACTTAAAATTGAATACAAGAAGCTGAATTTCTTAGCCCTTACAATGTCGGTGTCAAAGGAACTGCAAGTAATTTGTCAGACCGTAAGTAATACTAGCAATACTTTTCGACAGTTTCGACAATAATAATGTTGTTGTGTCTCATTCAATGACATGGGAAGATGTTGAATTCTTATGGTTATGGTTTTGCCTTCATGTGCTGATGATAATAATGGTAATGATGATTTGGCCTGTTTTAAAGCTGCAGGAGCTGAAATCAGATTTTTAAAAAAAATGGTGGTATTTGAGGATACACACCTTCCTTATGAAGCTCTCTCCTCTTTGTCCAAACAAAAACAGATGACCCGACGTTGTGTCACGATATCATGGAAAAGTCAAATCAGTTTTAAAAGCTTCTGCAATCGAGGCACAGACTAGTCTGACAGAACCTGATCTGCTGTTAGTAATTACAGTCTTTTCATCTGTCTGAAAACACCTGTGATCAGACAAAAACCTGCATCGGGGGGGTATATTTTCTACATTCTGAAAACACAGACAAGGAGTAGAAGTTCAATGTCAGTATGTTGACGGGAAGTGTGGATTTTTTTGCCCAGTGGTGCTGAAAAACTATCAAGCACTGCAGCTTTAAAACCTTTACACTGAATGTTGAGAAACATAACAGCAAGTGAGTGACACGTTACAGTTTGGCCCAGTAAGCGTAATTTATTTTGTCTATAAAGTACCCTGCACTTTGTCAGCTGTTGAACTGTATCACGCAGAAAACACAATGTACAACTAACACAAGCTTCTATTTAAACTATTTTAGTTGTTAAATGGCTCAGAGAAGGTAAAATGATGCTAGGTGTGTTGCTTTTACATCTGATGGAAGGTGATTGGTGTGCAAAATCTTTACTATACAGTCACGTCATCTAATTTTTTTTGCAATTTTTTTTAAACATTCAACACTTGAACATTAAAATAAGTAGCTAAAACATGGTATTCATCAATACAGAGTAATGAAATGGAACAATCATGCACCGACTCAGTTCGTACATTCAAGCGTGGCTGCGTTTAACACAACTACAGTGTACAGCCAAAGCATGAACATGACTGATAAGGGAGGCCCAATGTTTTGTCAGCTGCTAAGAAGAGTTATGGGGATATGAGACAGAGAATATGTACACAGTGAATGTGAGAGCTGGTCTGGAGGCAGAAAAAGAGTTGCTCCCCAATCCTACAAACACTTTCCTAAATGCCCTCTTGTCTCTCGCTTGGACATGGTTTCTCACTCACACTTATTTCCCTTCTTTATCCTCTAAGCGCCCCGGAGTAAAAATGTAGTCCAAGGCTTGTCTCTCAGCAGCGGCCACATTGGGGTGCCAGAGGTCCACCATAAAGACCACCCTGGGGCCGTCCTCAGCACCGCCTGCATGCAAAAAAAATTAAAAATAAAGAACCCAACTACAACTCTATCATATAAAAGAGTCGCTGCATGTGTCTTTGGTGATATTTGGCAAGGAAATAAATCATCTTTTTTTTATTTTTTAGGTCAATCCTCCCACTAGGAATGGACAAAAGTGATGCGAAACATTGAACTGTAATCCCGTCTTACCCTCGTGGAAGGCCCTGTGGAGGAAGGAGTCATCAAAAAGGAGACAGCTGCCCTCAGACCAGCACTGTGGCTCTCCACCAACGACAAGCTCACAAGAAGGAGGCACTCTGAGACCTGCCAGAGAGAAAAAAAAAACATGTTCATCACATTCTTTAAAACACAAGGCTTCCTGGAGGATTTCTAGTTCGTCCTAAACCACATATGTAAGAAATCTTAATGAATATGTTTTTAATTCATTGGATAGATTCTCCCCATTGATACAAACTGTGGATGTCTTAAAAATGCAAATAAATGTGTTATTTTTTACTGTTTTTATGATTATATTTCAAGCACCTATTACTGTTATGAAGCACGTTGAGTGACCATGAGACCATCGCTGTAATTTCTGTTGTGTTTAATTGTTTATTCTTCATTTTGGGAGCATGCTTTGTGAAAGGTGCTTTGGAAATTAACTTTATTTACAGGGTGCAGCTCAGGAAATAGAATAGCAGCTGTGGAGCCGTGAAAAAAAAAACAATCTCAGCATAAGCCAATGTGTCATCAGGACCCATGAGGATTCAGATTTTCAGTCTAAATACCACAACAGATGAATTCACAGGCATGCCTCTCCCTTGCTTATCTGTTAAGAGCCTGAATACACACTGAGACTGAGACATCATGTGATTGCATCAATTTCAGTTCACTAAGCACTTCGCTCTCTTACCCAGGTGGCAGCGCAGTCTGACATTTGTTGGACCATAATGCTCAGTGATCAGAGCTCCAGGCGTCAGGACAGAGAAGCAGGCGTTTCCGAACACGTTGTTAGCGATGAAAGTACGCAGCTGGCCCAGGACCCTCCAGGCCCGGGGACACCTCCTGACATTAAGAACCAAAGGGGTCCCCTGATTGACCAGATAGTAAGTCCACCACTGCCCACGAGGAGTGCTGTTGACTTTCCACCCTGGTGGGAGGGAGGAGCCGCTCCGGGCAGGAGGTTGATGGTAGATGCTCTCGAACTCAGCCAGAAGGGCAGGGAAGCTCTGCTCCAGAAGCTCCACATCATGTCTCTGTACCTCCCGGGAGAAAAAAGGTGCCGAGGGTAGGTCGGGGAGGAAGAAGACCTCAGGCCTCTGGATGGTCGGTCGACTATTAAGGTATCTGCCCTGGTCACGAACTCCTTTATGCACCCTGCCCATACCTGACCAGGTGTAGCGCTTGGCATAATCCTGCAAGCTGTGGTAGAGCCTCTGGTTCAGACTCTCCCCAGCACTAGTACAGCGGAAACACTCAGACGACTGGCAGAAAGCAAAGCCGTTCTGCTCCTCCAACATGGACCCATGCTTCCCTTTGCCCCTTCCACGGCAGTCTGAACTCATAAAGCCCCCCACCACTCCTCCAATCCGGCCAGGTCCAGCCAGATACCTCCCACGAAGGGGGCTGGAGCCATGCTCTCGGCCCACCCTGTAACAATACCACATAAAGAGCAGCAGGACGCACATGCCTATGGCAAAAGCACAGATCTCACACTCCCTTATAGACTGCATCCCTCCAGCCACCATCTCCCTCACGCTCTCCAGTGACCACTCCATCTTGGCTGTTCTCTGGACTGCTGAATCTCACAGAAAAAAAAGTGCTGATGAAAGATCAGTTAACACGTCTTTTCTTGATCGTAAATGAGAGGGGCCTTGAACCACACACAGGGTGTTAGTGAGTCTACTGGCGAGCAGCTCTTATCGCCTCTCCTAATGTAAACAGTCTGCTGATTGGATCTGACACACACTGTCTTCAGTCCTAACATTTCAGCACTCTGCAACGACGAGGGAAGGTTTCTCCTTGCATGATGTCTGGCTGTGCGGTATTTGTGCTGCTCCCTTTCTTGTTCTTTCAGACAAATGCAGACAGACAGTGCACCTTAGGGTTATCTGTTCTCTGGAAAACAAAGACAGAAGGAGAGGAGAGAGGGATAAACAGAGAAGAGGATGCTGTCACTGACATCAAATTGATATGATCCAAACTCTATCCACTGTGTGGCTGTTTTTACATGCACAGTGACTGATACGGATCTTGTTTTATGCTCCTGTGGATCAGATCTACCTACTCAGAGTTTGACAGAAAATACCCATCCTCTATGCACCACACATAAAACACACCTGCTGGAACTCACCCACACACTGTGGACTTCAAAATGACTGCACTCTCTGCTCACACACAAACTCTCTCTCTCTCTCTCTCTCTCTCTCTCTCTTACACACATATACACACTTCTTTAAAGACAATTTGGAACCCAGCTATCCACACACCCCTGTTACTGCACTGTACAAAACCATGAGTCATGGGCACATTGCTGCATTTAACACAAATCTTTCCTTTCTTATTGTTGCGCATCACGCACGCACGCACACACACACGCACATACAGTGAATTATGTAAACGTAAACAGTGTTGATACCCACCCACAATTATAATTGGCATTCAGAGGTTGCTCAGCAGGAGCTGCATAAATGGATCCTCAGGGGGAGGGAGGGGGCGAGCTGTAGTCTGTGGAATCGTATGCTGCCCAAGTGAAAAAGGGATTAAATGAGTATGATTATATAATAATAATGGAGCCAAAACGCGAGGAGTGCAATGCGTCAACTGTGATCAGAACTCCAGGATGCGCCCTCACCAAAAATGGTCGGGTAATCCTGCTCCAATAGATCCTCCCTTAGCCTACATCCTGTCTGACAGCATCAAGACGCCCCCACATCCCCCCACTCTCCCGCTGCTCTTAGGATAGACTATAACTGTGGTCATAAAACCCAACCATGAAGCCAGAGCCTCCTAAAACGCACGCACACACAAACACTGTCCTATTCCTCCAAGACTCCACTGTTGGTTGGCCACCGGAGCTTCTAGCACCAGGGCCAAGCTACCATCCAAACTGAAGCGGTGTGGTGGAACTGTACCCGTACGGTAAACAAGCAATCACCGAGCTCACGTGTCATGTAATATACGTGGATGTTTGGTGCGTTAATTCGTGTACAGGTTTGGATCCGTACCTACTCAACATTCATGACTGTGGCCAGTGGAGAGGAGAGGCGCACAGGTGTTTCTCCAGGCGAAGCTGCGCACCACTGCAGTGCACAAGGTAGACGGATACCACTCGCCAACATTATAGGAGATATTTCCAAAATGCACAAAAGAAGTCTTTACTTGAGCAGAGACCCGTCGCTGTGTTACTGGGAGAAAAATAAGAGCAAAGTTGTCCTACCGACCGTCTGACTCCCTGTCTGTCTGTCTGTGGTGAACAGCGGCGTCGGATAGATGGGCTTCCGATAATATTGTTGTAAATACTGAAGCCCCACCAGGGGAAGCCACCCACGGTCAAGTTACCATACAAATAAACGACTTCACATCCGGTCACAGTTTTCACAATAAAACGCTTACTGAGTCGAATCCAAGCAGCAAAAAAGTAAATAAAACAAATTATTATTATTATCATCATCATCATCATCATCATCATCATCATCAAATAATAATAATAATAATAATAATAATAATAATAACTTGTTGAAACTTCTTAAAAATAACAAGTTCACCCACCAAATCCCAGGAAATAGAATCAACATCGATTCAGTTTGTCCCTCAGGAACATGATTTGCAACCAGGACTACAAATATAAAACAAAAGAAACACTTCAAATAATAATAATAAGTTCTTTTCCATATACCAAAAGACACAAAATAGAGAAAACAAAACAAAACAAAAAAAAAACAAACAAAAAAAAAAACAGGCTTTTTCAGAAGGAAGCAACAAGAAGTATTCAATATATAGAAAAACATATGTTGAATTATGACAACTTTCATTCTTTTCTCACACATCTTTAAATCTCAGCGAATACTCAAAATTTTCACCACGTCATTCATTCATTCTTTCATTCATTCATTCATTCATTTATCTTCATCCTCAATAGGGTCATGGGGGTTGCTGGAGCC
>JAPSES010000219.1:13170747-13194744 GCA_029822895.1 Maxillicosta whitleyi
AATTTCAAAGTGATCCAGAATCCAGGATTTCTTCCAGATCACCCCCAAAAGTTAATCATTTCTTTCTTGTGCCATTGGCAACAAATCCTGAAAATGTCATCAGACAGACAGACAGACAAACAAATGCTGACAAAAACATAACCTCTTTGGCGGAGGTAAATATTTGGTGTATATTGGTTATATATTAAGAGTTGAGAGAGGTGGTTGTAACTGAAATTTAAGGATTCAGATTATTTTATTTTATGGACGTAGGTAGGTTTGTTTTGCAGACAGGTGGGAGTAAACCATGGTTAATTCAAAGTTTGTCCTTGTGTCTCCTTTAGCAAAGTGCAAATGTGCATCAGTGCCTATGTTTTCCTTATGGTCTGTATATAATCAGGTTATCGGTATATATATATATGCATTATTTATTCAATTAGGGAGTAAAATTCAATCCTCCCATTTGGAAAAGTGACTAAATTCTGATGTTTGTACAAGTATAAATATAAGTATATTCAGAGCTGGTTCATTTTTACTTTCTCTAACAGATAAGTCAGTGTGTATTATATTTTCCCTTGTGTTTGGAGGCTGTTGTGCTCGTTATTTTTCACCATAAAAAGTGCATTAACTCAAATCCAATCCATTCAATGCGTTTTGCTTTACAGTTTCGGCTCAATGGTCTTCTCTCCCAGGACTGGAATTATCCTCAACAACCAACTGGCTGACTTCTGTTGGAGAGTTGACAAGATCTCTCCTGGTAACTAATGATCAAAACGAGCATATCCTGTGGCTGAAATGAGACTTTTCACCTCATTTAAACTGGAAATTGAAGAGCAGAGTGTTTTCTACAGTGTATTACATAGACTGTAAAGACCCTTGAGGCAAATTTGGAGCATTAACGGACAGAAATAAAATTAACTTCACAGCGAGTGATTAGAAAAGAGCTGATGATTTTATAGTAGGACGATAAAACATCTATGTAACCCTGTTCACCAGCATCTGATATGTGCTGCTGAATAAAGTTAAACTCTCTATTCACAGCACTGAAAGACACTCCTCACGTTGCATTTTAATCGTTTTTTCTTGTTCTTCTCACGCTGATGAGTTTGAATTGTAATGATGTGTCCTGTCAGTCAAAGGCTTTGTTGTGTTCACAGGGGAGCAGCCTCCCTCCTCCATGTGTCCCGCTGTGCTAAAGTCTCAGACAAAGACGCTGGTGATTGGATCGACTGGTGGGAGTATGATCCCGGCTGGAATCGCCTCTGTATGTGTCCATGGCAATCATGTTGAGTGCCATTAAGATAAATTGCAGCAGACTAATGCCCCTCACTGTTGTCATAGCATGCACTGGAATCATCACTGTCCCTTCTGTCTGACTGCCAAATATTGTTCTCTTTCCTTTTAGACACTCATGAACCACCTTTGGTTTGGGAAGAGCCTTAAAGAAGCGATAGCTGCTCCGGTTCTTTTTGTCAATTCCACAAATGCAGTGAGATTTGAGTCTCACTTTGATAAAGTAAGGTGTTAAATTTATTACACTGCAAATTATTTAGTTCTTACCAAGATAAAAAAAATAGATTCAGAAGTGTTAGATAATTTATCTTGTTTTAAGTGTTATTTTCTTATTTTAAGCATTCATGTATCTGTAGACATGTTATTTCTAGATTTAACAAGCTTAATTGAAGAGTCTTGTCAAATGAAATTATCTTGCTGCATGGACATATAATTTCACTTGTTTTTAGTCCCTTTTTTTTTTTTTTTTTTGCAGATTAAGTGTTTTTATCTTGTTTTTAGACACAACTTTTTTGCAGTGTACATTTACGTCACACATTCTGTATTTGTTCCATCTAAGTCTTTTCTTTCTCCTTTTTTTTCTCCACATCAGAATGTAATCAAGGATCTGAAAAATATGGGACATGATCGTGATACGACAGGGAAATTTTTCAATGTGGTCCAAGCTGTGGAGAAGGAAGATGGCTGTATCTGTGCGGTGTCTGATGCCAGGAAACTAGGCAAAGCAGCTGGTTACTAAAAAAAAAAAAAAAAAAGAAAAGAATCAATGACATGGATTTTTGTTGGATGGCCTGTAGGTTACTGACACTTGCGAAGCCACGAACCCACGAAACAAAAAAAAAAAAAAAAAAAAAAACTGCAACAGATGGTGTTTGTCAGGCTGGAAAATCAGTGAATAAGGCACTGAATATGGAGCTTCTACCAACAATGACAGTAAAGTGAAACTGTCAAGCACATGACCTCTGAAAAAAGAATGTGGAGAAGACAGTTTTTAATGGGCAGGAAGACTGTGACTGAATCTGACGCCTCCATTTAGACTCTATTGTTGACATTTGTATCTCTCACTTCTTCCTGTTCTTCTTATTTCCCTTTTGCATCTTGTAAAATCACAATGGAATTTTGTGCTTGTTTTATCCTTGTTCCATTTTGCTGTGATGAATGTCTTAAATGTATATCAGCACTGTCACGAATGTATATCAACACCACAGTTTATTTCAAAGACTTCATAATAAATAGCAGGCTATTTGTCCCATTATCCTAAAAACTTTTTCAGTTTGTTTTTCGATTTGTTACACACAGGTTCTATTAATACATACAATATTAAATATGTACAATAGTCTGATATAGTGTGCTTTTTAGAATGCTGCTGTTTTGCATGAAGACAAAAAAACATTTGCGTCATTGTGACCTAGAAACTGATGTGAATGTGAAATAGCATTTTTTTGAATAATTATTAAACTTATGGATTCAGTAGTGAGTCAATATTAACTACATTTGTTTTAAGAAAGCCAATAAAGAACCATCTGTACTTAAAAGGAACAAAGTCCAAAGTTTTCTCAGTAATTAGTAACATATGAATAAAAACATCTGACCCATATTATTTGAGATTAAGGCTGTAAATGTGTAAGATAAGAGCTTGAATTGTTGTCTAAAATAAAAGTTACATTTATCAGAAACATGTAATTATGATAAAAAAAAAAATTATTAAATGATGCTTTGTCTCAATGTACTCAATGAACGTTTTTTTAAAATTTTATTTTATTTAAAAAAAACATTTTAGGTCACGAATATAGATGAACATTAGGAAAAATTCTTGTTAATGAGCACTGACTGAGTTACAATGCAAATAGAAACAATATATCAGGAACATAATATAAATACTGATTTCCTGCTAAATCACAGTCAATATAATATTTATTTTCAGTAATAGTACATTTTAAGTAGAATAATACTGTAAGACAAAAAAACAAACCACCAAATGAATCCCCCCAATGATAAGAACTTTGTAGTCTAGAAAAAAAGGCGTTATTGACCCTTAGCTTATCTGTCCCTTCAACTGAAAGTCATTTCTGCTGAACTCAAACCTCTCATGTGTGCCAGAATGTATCTTCCACAATCTGTGTGATTTCTGTGCTGTTGTTCATGAATAATCTTTCTTTTTTTATTCTGGGGGATGCAGCAGCTGGAGCAGGATAATCAGATCAAAGCGTGACTCATACAAACAGGAAAACCACGTCCTGATTTCTGAGGAAATAAACTGTACGATTTCTTAGAAGCATCCTGTAGGTTGAGGATGCACAATAGTAATGTAAAAGTAACATTTTATTATTTTATGTATTACTCTATATATATATATATATATATATATACACACACACACACACACACATATATAAATAAGTAGATAGAAATAAATAAGTATTGAAAAGAGGAGGTCATATAATAAGATCCAGGTGTCTTTCAGGGTGGGCTCCGTTGCCCTGTCACATGGTATTTGGACCTCAGGGGGTGTGACAGTCACACTGTGCCATGACCTTATAGGAGCCACCTGTTGCAAATGCCACATTACCATGTCTGGCAGCAGGAACAAAAGGTTGCCAGAAGAGGATCATGGGTAGGCTTCATCCAATGAGCGTCGTGTCTTTGCCTGGCAATCGCTGGCGGTTCATGTTTCCCTCACAGCTGATCCGCTGGCTGAGAAGTACAGCACCGCCACAGCCAGTCCAAAAAGCACAGCCAGACCTGATTTCTAATATTGCCCTATTTGCAGACTAATCTGCATGAATAAATCCTGTTTGTTTCCCTTAGCTGTAGGTTCTGCTGGTGACCCAGATGTTAAAGCCTCCATTTGGACTCTAAACGTAGGGTCTCTTCAAAGTAAAATGAATCAATAGATGATCTTTCAGTTTAAATCAGAATTTTTATTGGCAGTCAGTGTTTGGCATGAGACAAATACACACAGGCTACATCAATGAAGAGTTTGACATCAACACACAGAACGTAAACTACAAACCAAGGGTTCAGTGCTTTCCCCGTTCAGTATTTCACATGAAAATTTGCTGTGATTCTAACAGTGTAGCCAGATGAAATTACATTTAGAGAGCATTTTTCTGTGTAATCACATCAGCCACATCCCCTTTTGGTTTAAAACTGAATCCGCTTATAGCAGGAGGTCACTGTGCTCAGTTTTATAGTCATTAGAGTCATTATTATAATTACTGAGATGGACAAAAGACAAAACACCAAAACAATAACACAAATAATTACACCAGTAATCAGACACAACACTTAGAAACACAGAGAGAACACACACTTAAACATTTATTATATATTGGGTGATGCAGGATTGTTTTCCTTCTAACATTCATAAACTGTTTGGTCATCTTTAAACCATAGAGAGGTATGCATCCATTTCAGCATTGAGTATATTACTGTCAAAAACAACATATATTATTAGATATAGATATTATGGAAAATAAAATATAAAAAGAACAGTGTCTTAAAGTGCATTGCAGTGTTTCGGTCAGTCTAACTTAATTGTTATGTGCTACTAAAGGATATGACCACTCATAGTCAGTGAGACTATAACCAAGAGATAACAGTCATGGCTGTGTCTCGTAACAAACACAGGACCACCGAAGTACAGCATCAATAAATGTAAATGGAGAGATAAACGGCAGTAGGAAGAGCTCAACTGTGAATGCGTTTGGGCACTGCTCAGACTAATATCAACGGCTGGCTGTAGTGGTATAAATGCACTGAAACACTGTGGTGATGACTACAATAGTTCAATAATTACAAAGAGGTGAATATCAGCATTTAGGCAAGTACAAAAACAACCAGTGACAGCTATCCATTGTTGAGTCCTACCTGTTGTCTTCTAAGATTGCTTTGTTCACCAAAAGTGCACAAAAATAGCCTGTGGAAACACAACAGAGCCATGTTTTGTGTCCTCATTTACATCTACACAAGGGCTGCGTGGGTATTCACAAGTGGACATTTGGAAAGGGGGGGAAAACGCAAAAAGTCTTGACCTAGCAGTTTTGCCGGCATCACGTGATGGGTCGTCGGCTGTATAGTCTGTTGAACTTGTGTCATAGCTTTTGTTGAGAGATTAACAGAGAACACACAATGTGGAGCTAGGCCCTGCCTGCCAGAGATAGTCTCAGTCCTGGTAGAGAACCCACAGGGACCCACTGTTTCCAAACTAACTCTAGTTCCACTTGAGCTACCGCCGGGATGCTGCTCCTTCAGCCAACCAACTGACCTAAACCTCCTTGGGACTGGCTCCTCAGCTGCCACTATCAGAGAGAGCGAGAGATAGAGATAGAGAGACAGGGGGAAAGAGAGAGAGAGAGAAAGAGAGAGGGAGAGAAAGAGAGAGAGAGAGCACCGGTTCATTAACTCCTCCAGCCCCCCCTCCAATGAAACCGCACCTTATTCCCAAGAGCACCATCCACCAACACAGTAAGTCCGCCATCGTGACTGTCACTTCACTGTCATCTTGTGTGGGTTAACTCAGAGATGGTTAGGAATAGCTTGGTAGCCGTGTCGGGACGAGAATTTCACAATGTGGGCACTTGTCTCCCTCGTGCCTCAAAGGGTGACTGGGCTCGTGGTGTGAGGGCGAGAGGGCAAAGGAAGTAACGGAGTGCTGTGGGACAACATTTCAACCACAGTCGAAAGAGCCTCAGAGAAAAATACCCCATCACCTCTCACAATAGTGAAGGGTGAAGTCTTTGGAGAGCTGCTTCTCCCCTAAACCCCACGGCTCCAGCTCAAATTTGTTCCCCATGTCATCCTCCTCATCCTCCGCCTCCTCCTCCTCCTCTTCCTCCTCGTAATGGCTGGGCTCCTCGATAGACGTCTCCAGGTGGTAGCAGTAGGGTTGGCCTTCTGTGTACTCGTAGATTGTGGGCAGGCTGCTCTTCAGGCTACAGCGCCGACGCAAGGCGACTAGCAGCGGTTGTGGCATGGTGAAAATATCCACATTGTTGCCCAGGTCTATCCAGGCCAAGCTGGAGAACTTCTTGGGATCTTTCAGCATCTCTGTGAGGTCTTTGAGTATAGCTAGCGTGAGGCGGTTGCCGTTGAGAGCCAGGGTGCTGAGCTTGGGCAGTGAGGCGAGAAGAGGCAGAAGAAGCCTCAGGTTCTCGTCTTGGAGTTCAGTGAAACTGATGTCCACAGCCATCACACTGTCTCTGTTGTTTTGGAGGTAGAAGGCGACTTGACGAACATCACGAGTAGATAAAGGGATACCGGACAAGTCGACTGTTTCGCTGGACAGCTTTTTCTGTAAGGTAGTCTTGAGACTGAAAAATAAAGAGAAAGACAGGTTTTAGTCTCTATCGCTCTGTAAAAAGACACAACATAGCTTAGGTTTAAGCTCGGAGGTGAAAGGTGCTTTGAGAGGTTCCTCTGTGTTTGACTTCGTAACGTTGTCCTAGTTTGATGTTATGTTTCCTGTGTTGTATAAAAGAGGGGGTGACGGGGCTGGCCCGGAGCGGAAGGCTGACATAGAAACTCCAGCATGGGGATTTACTAGTGTAAACAGAAGAGCCAAAACATCCGAATGAGCCAGCAGCTTGAGCTTAAAGCCCGGACAGCCAGGAGCAGAGGACTCCTTGTAGCAGAACACCACAACTTCAGAAATAAAGTATGATGTGCTCTAAAAGAAAAAAAAAAGTCAAATTCTAAAATGCTTGGTTTATTTTTAGACACAAAAGGAGATAATCTGTCTGACATGCTGCAGTACTTCAGGCTTCCATCAACTCATGATGTTGGTTCAATCAAAGGGCACGTGTTTTCATTTTTTACTGCTTGCTCATGAATTTGTCAGATTCCCTAAAACGTACTCTTTGGGGGAAAAATTGTAACAGAATGTGAGCTCCAAAAAATAATCCACAAAAAATAATGGTAAAAAGTCTGAGTCTGCTTCCTAATGTTACTTTATGACTGAAATGCTCCGGTGCTTCAGGTCTCCATCATCTGGTACATCTTGGTTCAATCATGGACGTCACATGTTCTGTTCTGTTCTTCCTACTGATTTAATGAGGGATCTCATTAGTTTGTCAGTAAAAGGAACAAGTAAACTAGTCTTGGCTGAAATTGGTGGTTTTCAATAGTTTCTCGTGTATTTTTGTGTATTTTATTCAACATTTTGTTTTCTTATGAACATTTTTACATGAATGATAAAATGAACAGAACGTGTTAATGAGAAGGAGTTTGAGGAAATTAACTTAAGCGACTTACTTCAGTTTTCTTGTGGTTTACGTCAGTCTTTGATACATCCATTCTGCTTTGGTTACAGTTTATATAATCTAAGCCGTATTTGAGGCAGACTCTAAACATAATGTGATAATCTGAACCTTCACTAAAGCTCGAAGGTTTAGTTTTTCATTATGGCAGAGAATGTTTGTGCTGTTTCCACTCCTTTGCCCCTTTTTTTTTTGGAGCCAGACTGATGCACAGATGCCCCTTTTCCCCTCAAGGATGTGGTGTGTTTAACTTCAGCTGTTACTGAAGTGGCCCGTAACGCTGATTCAGTGTCAGAGTGAATTATAACTTCCTCAGGCATTAAGTGACTTACTGTGACATCCACTGCAGTACCTGTCACTTGTGACGCTTAAAAAGGTTTTGGGGTCGTGTTGAAAATAGAGTTTTTTTCATCATATGCTCTGAGCAGCATTTACTGGTGCGTTTTAAAAGCGTGTGATGGGCTGGTGCATTCAAGTGTTTGTTTTAATTGTGAAACAGAAAAACAAAGCGTTAAACCCACTCGTGATTTCAGAATAAGTCAGGATTTCGTCAGCTACCATGAACATTTCTCTCTACTGTGTATCTCTATCAGACTCTCTGGAGCCGTTGTCCTTAGGTTTTTCAATTGACCTCACAGCCTTTTGTACGAAGGAAACTTCATTTTCACTGGTTCCGCAAACGTCCTAATGGCTGCGGCTTGGCAAGGCTGCCCTGAAGGTGCGAATGGATTCTGATCACACTACTCCCTCTTCTTACACTCATTCTTTTGTGCCGGGAAAAAAAATGAAAGATGTGCGAGGTGTCCATTCCTAAAGATGAATCAAACTGTGGAAAACAAAGGTGTCACTGATAGCTTCTAACAGACAGCTTGTACCAGGACGGAGCCAAAAATGTTATCATGATGTTCATATCGGTCAAAATTGATTAAAATCAGAGTGAAAGATGAGGAGACCAGACAGATATTTTTGGATATAAATCTTTTATTAAAAAAAATTATGTAAAAGAACTTAAATTCCACGGATCTACAATTATTTAGAAATGAGCTGCCTTAGAGATTAAATGTGCTAAATGTTCCGTACTTAGATGAACGGGAAAAAGATGTAAAAGTGCTGGTTAGCTGATGAAATTGATGTATATGATAAACTTTTATTTATTTATGTGTATTTATATAACAGTTTTACAAATCTATATATATTATATTAGAAATAACCTGAACAATGAATGTGTTCTAATGTGCAGACAGGGTTTGAAGTAGATCTGGTAAAGACAGATACTCCTTTTAAATAAACCCATTCTCTCATTAATTTCACATTTTGACACAAAATTATATTTTGTAAACTACAGCCAACCAACATTTTTTACATAATTTTTCTGTATTAGTGACTCAAACTTGGTCAAGTTTCGCTACTTCTATTCTGAATGTATTTTACTTATTCATATATTTCAAGTAGAAGAATGAAGAATGAAAATGTCAGGGGTTTGTGTTTTTTAATTATTTGTACAAAATGAAAATAATGTAACAGATTTGAGGCTAAATTAACATAAAAAGTGACATGAATGTAGTGTTAAAATTATAACAAAGTGAAAATTATTTGCAAATTATGTTACAAGATGAAAACTATGTAAAAGACACAACAAGAATCACATAAAAGATGAAATGAGATCAATATCATGTAGAAGATATCAGTGTTTTTTTGTTACTTTAAGTTACTTTAAGTTACAACAAAACCAGATGAAAGTGAAGACATTCATTTATGGTCTTAATTTATTTAGAAAAGATGACATGTAGATGTAGACAATGTAAAAGACCATTATTTGTACGTTTAAATTAATCATAACAGATGTTATAATATGAAAATAATGTAAAAAAAACCCAAACAAACAAAAAAACACAAACAGGCAAAGTTAGATGATGATTTAAAAAATTAACTGACTTTAAAAGAAATTATTTTCAGTATATATAAACAAGACATCACAAGACAAAACAACTTCACTGATGAAAGAAAATAAACAAGCTGAAAATGATAAGACATTTATCAACATTGTCATGAGACTAACACTTGAGGTTTTAATTTTACTTATTAAAAACATTACATGATGGAAAATTATGTAACAGATACAACAACATGGTAGTGGCACCAACGGCAAAGCAAGATGATAATGATATAAATGTTGTAACAAAGTGAAAATGACATAAAACAGTATTTATTTATTTATTTTTAAAATTATATTTAGTTATTTAGGACAAGCTTTTTGTGAAGACACTTTAAAAACACAGTTACAACCTACAAATCAATTATAGTGACAATAGTCTAATATTTTTCAGTGATACTATAGTATGAATAATGTGACTATAACTAAAGTAAGATTACATAAAAACACAATATGTTGAAAAATGTTGTGGTTTTTTTTTTTTTTACAAAGTGAACAAAATTAACCCTAGTGTCAATAATGTACATTATAATAACAATCATAGCCACTCCTCCCCATGGAAAATTAGCATTATTATATTATAATTATACATATTTATGATTATATCATAATAATCATCATTTCATCCTTGAATCACAACATCACTGTCAACTCGGACTGAAATGTGTGTTCACTGTCAACTAATGTTGTTGATCATTATCCAGATTAAACCATAAAGACCCAAACATCCATTACTGATCTAAACTGTTTCATACCTGTTGATCCACTAATTCTATCAGTCCATGTAAATAATTGGTGTAAAATACAGTTTGTCATCTTTTTATGGTCACCATTTGGACGTTCAGAGGCTCTGTAGTGAACGTGAGAACACCGTCATCTTCTACAACATTGATTCACCAGTAAAACCCATGGAGTTGGATCAATGACAGTGGATGGAAACACTGAGTTTATGTTCAGTTAATGATCTCTTTTACTGAAAAAGTCAGTTTTTCTGCAGTTTTCTCTATTTCTGATGTATTAACCCTTAACTTTAATCTGAGTTTTTATCAACATATTTATGATCACTAAATTATATACAGGAAAATACAAGACTTATACTGAAAAATAAATGCAGTGTGTAATAAATGGTGATAATTCACTTAAGAAAGGTTAGATATTTAGAAAATTTCATTTAGGAACTGACACAAAAGTAGCACTGTGACTTTATGGGTTAATTGATCAGTTATTTAGTTTATATCATGCTCTCAAAGGGGGAAAAAAACAAAACAAAAAACAAACATAACAACATAACATAACAAACATACATAAAACAAAGACATTCAAATTAATGTAGGAAATGTAAATAAGAAGATTTCGAGTAATTTTCTTACAAACTTGGTCAAACTGATCAGAAAATAGCTGCAGATTATGTTCATAGTGACAATTGATTAACCTTATAACTAATGTCACCAAAGTTTGGGTCTAAAGATGAAAGTAGTTTATAAAATGAGCAGAGGTTTAGAAATTAAATACAATCAGTACAAGTGTTGTAGAGTTTAACATCTTTGTCCACAGCAAATATGCCAGTGTTAATATAACACCATAAAGTGTCTATATGTGTACACACAATATGGTGTAAAATTAACACTTTCACCACTGTGATTTAACAACACATTGTTTTAAATCAATGTGGTTTTAATACAACACCAACACTCTCTATTTAACTCTGACACTGACTATTTAACACTCCCATATTTGCTGTGTACACTTTTGAAAGTATTAATTTTACACCGTATAGTGTTGACACATACAGACACTTTATGGTGTTAAATTAACACTGGCATATTTGCTGTGTGTATGAATGAACCCATATTTAATATATTAGGTTTCTAAACAAACAGACCCTTTTTACAATCTAATATACAGAAAAAAATGGCACCATCAGAGCACTAATAATGGCTTTGAACCACAGTCAAGTACTCTATGACACAACCATTATATCCATTACCTAATTAAGCAATTAATTATATTCCTATTTTATAATGAATGTCTATTAAACACTCCCATTCACACACAACAGAGACAAACTGTTGTTCTTGACTTGTGTGTCACTCATCAGTCCAGCCGTGACACTTTAATATAACAAAGCTGTGTTAAGTTAATATCTGTTGTAAATCACATCTCTCCTATGATTTATAAACATTTACGCTGTATTTAAATGAATGCCTGATACAAAACAGAGCAAAAGTAAAATGCAAAATAAATTCATACTTTCAAAATAAATCTGCCATAAAAATCTCATTTAATTTCAGTGTTAAATAACCATTGTTCCTGAGTTGGTTTTTATACTTAACCCTCCCCAGGGTTATTATTCCATTGTTTGCACCATTTTGTTTTCTGCAGAGTCATTTACGTTGAAGCTTTGCTCTATTATTCAGCTCCAGACACGGCGATGTGAGATGAGCGATCTAATCAGATTTGCTCCGTGAGGTTTCCCTTCTTTAAAATAAATAAATAAATAAATAAAAATTCTCCATTTATTTCTGCTGCTTTGTAAGTCTACACACAGGAATTGTGCAAATTGTAATCTAGAAATGCACACACACACACACACACACACACACACACACACACACACACACACACACACACACACACACACACACACACACCACTGCATTGTCCTTCATGGTGCAGGATATCCAGCGTCACAGATCAGACTCACATCAGTAAAGACAGCTCTTGCACATAAACCTCCTTTTGCCTTTCACTCTCAGTTTTGTTAAAAAAAAACAAAACAAAAAAACAAACTTGACAAGCTGATATCATGTTGATACAATGAACTGAATTTAGTTAATTGGGACAGATAAATAAAAGACAAATCTGCCTATACAAATCCATATGTATCTATGAATCAGTGTAATTATATGATTAATTAAATCAGCTTTCTGAAAATGGAGGAAAAAAGCCTAAAAAATAAAGATTATTACATCCTCTGGAGAGTTTTTTGCTCAATAAAAAATGCAATCTGTGTGCTTGTTGTAATACTACAGACAATAACAGACAGTTGAATCAATTTGGACAATTATTTTGCACAGATGTGATGTTTTACAAACTATCAATATGGCTTCAGTAAAGGTCAATAGTTCCACGGGAATTAAAATAATAACTTAAAAAAAGAAGCCATAAATAGATTTTTATACTCTGTAAAAGTCTTGGGCCATGTCTTTCTAATTCTCTTAATTCAGATGCAACAAGAAAATACAGGGAATGTGTGCATGAGCTTAAAAGACACATAAAAACTGAACTAAATGGGTTGTAGAGGTTCAAGTCAACATTTGTGTGACCTCTGACCCCATGACAAGAAACAGCACGAACAATTCGAAACATCTTACATGTCTTGAAAGAAACCTGGTATCAAACGTCAGAAATTAATGCAATAAATGTATTTATTTATTTAACCAGGTAAGTTATTTGAGAACTGATTCTCATTTACAATAACAACCTGAACAAGAAGCAGCATATATGTCATATTGTCTGAAAAAAAAAAAGGTTTAAAGAAATGTTAAGTGCAAAAACAGTTCATACCAAATACAAACACTTTGGTTTCTAGAAGCTGTTTTTTTTCCTGAAACTTTTGTTTTTCCTGTTGTACATACTTCCCATATATCCAGACTGTATCTTAATACAAAGACTGAGAAATGCACATGTGTGGTCATTATAGCTTTACAAAACCAACAAACCTAATAAGGCTAAAGATGTTCATTTTGTTTTGTTACTAAAGTTATATTTTTTTCTTTTGTTCATAAAAAGGTATAGTTTTAATAGATATCATGGAAAAACTATACCTTGTCTGAACAAAAGAAAAAAAAATGCATCAAACCTAATATTGACCACTTTTGCACAGTATTGTACTTTATAGTTGATTGCCATTGTTTTGTTTTTTTTAATAAATAATGCACAGACACCTTCAGAAATGCTGTTTTTCAACTCGTGGCATGTAACTTTAGTAAAAAAAAATGTAGATGTATAGACAGAAAGCATCTATTAAAATCATCCATAACACAAAAAATAATCAAGATTCTTTTTTTATCCATCATTTAACCACAAGTGCATTAAAACCAGCAACACTTGACTGCACACTGAAGGCATCAAAAGGTAGCGGTGGTTCAGGTGCTCAGGTGCCAAAAGACAGATGTAATTTTGTGTTCAATTAAGGCCGATGCAATAAAAAGATACAGGTGTGAAAAGGGTAACAAGGTCACAAAAACGATGGCAATTTTAGGACCAGCATGAAATCACCCAGGTTGGAACGCCTGGGCATCATTTCTAGGTCACTGCTTTCATCAAGCCTGTCGTCGAGCTCTTTCATTAATGTGAAAACAGAAAACATTTCCGGCAAAAAATAAATAAACTAGTTACATAGATTAACAGGATTAGTGAGTTTCAGACATTAATTCAGTGTGGCATTTCAGTCAGAAATGTGGGTACAGTATTTAGTTGGACCAGTGTGCAATGCTAATGCTGGATAATGAAGGGCTGAACAATCCAGCGGCATTAGAGAGACTGAGCAGTTTCTGATTCCTCTGAACACAGAGAAACCTCACAGAGGTGAGACTTTGCACAGATGGGAACAGTTTGCTTCGAGCTGCACATAGATGGAGGTTAACAGGAAGAGCAATCCACCTAAAAATGATATTTAAGGCGTGCTTTTGTTGCATCTGCAAACCAAAAGGGCTGTCATGTTGGTGTGTGGGGCTGTTCAATAGAAAGCTGACCGTGTAGAGGAGGATCTATTTATGTCATAAATTCAGTTATAACATAGTTTAATACATGTTTTAAACAAGGAAAAGCAGTGCCATACATTTTCTTTTTGTACTACATTCCCCTTCCTATTACTAGTCTATGGCGGTCTGAGCCTGTCTTGTCAGTTTCCGACTGTGACAGGTATTAGTTCATGAACACGGAACCAGCAGAAGCCGTCAGAGCTCGCCACATCCGCAGTATTAATATTCCATTTTAGGGTGGACTTTTGTTTTAATGATTCATGTTGCTCCTGCTGTCTCAGCCTGTGTCATGTCATCTCTCGCTGCAGGTTTATGAAGCATAGAACATGACTAAGTAAAAAAAAAAGCTCCTCTAGCTACGAAATTTAGCAATAGCATGTATCTGCACATTTTCAGAGCTGCTGTCAGTGTCGCTTAAATCCGGCGTCTTTCCTCTTCCCGACTAATTTAAACGTCCACGAACACAACAAAAGTCCTGCTTGTGAGTCAGTGTCTGATCCTGCCAGATCCCTGTGAATATGCCTTTGCTTTTCTCTGATTCTGTGTGTTGATACCTACGGCTGACTCATAATGAACCTGTCTCATCTCACTGTGTTTCATATTGTCTCCCTTTCAACTCTGAGATTATTTTCATATTCACAAAATGAATGCATTATGTTCGGCATCTAATCATGTGGCGCATAAGCAATTACATAAAAAAGAATCGTGATTCTTTTCACCAATAGGATTACGCACAAACACACAGGAACATAACTATTTGTATACAAAGCTAATTCTCTATTCAGCATTTTCACATCAATGGCGAATGATTCTGTAATCAGGACAAGCACAATTACAATTTAACACAGGCCTCCCAGCCTTTCTTAAAAAAAGGAAAAGCAGATGGACAAATTTGCTGCTGCGCCACTTTTGAAGAGAGAAGCACATTCAACGCACGAACCTGAGCACTTAAAAGAGAGATGACTGACAGCTGTGGTTACCATGGCGTCCCTGTCAGGTCAGCCTGTGGCCAGCTCTGTCCTAGTTCAATGTCAGCTACAAAGATGGAAATCTCTACAGCTCTACATGGAGCCGGGCCCTGTTCTGTGTTGTGTGGAGCTGCAGATTTATTACAGCCTGGATGTCTGGACAGGAGGGCTTACCAGGCCTGGGATTTCCGTCTGGACATGCTCTGCCGCAGCCACTTTGAGTGCGGGGTCAGGTGGTAGATCAGCTGTCGGCAAATCTTATCAGAAGACTTTATAGTGTCTGCATCCTGTAGAAGAGAATATTGAACAAAGTGATTAACAGTAATGGAGTAAGGAGTGCCGTCTGTACGCATAAGAAATTATTTTCTACTAAGGGTGGGCAGTCTGACGAGCTTAGATCATGGGTGATCAGCCATTTAAAAAATTAATAACAGCGCTGTGTAGGCGGCACAATATGAGGTAAATCTGCCATATGTCAACATATTAAACATATATATAAAACATTGTTCAATATTGTTGTGACATAAATATGAATATTGAAGAGTGGCTGTTATTTACACAGGTCTTATATCTTTGTGCGTTAAGATGAACCGCAAGCACTAGCTGATTTTGATGCAGTGCCTGACAACGTTTGGATAATTAAACATGCATCAGGTCAAATTGACCCGCAAACATGATTGCTGTTCCTCAGGAATGAACATAACAGGAGGGTTAAAATCTTGTCTCTCCTGAATCCAAAATATTCCCTATTGGCAGAATAATTGTGAGGGTAGTGGATGGTTGCCTTATGTAAATACAGTTATTTTCTCTTAAGTTCTGTGTTATCATGCATGTTCATATTGTCATGATGACAAAAATACAATTCATCGGTCACCAAAAACACTTTCCATACTCATGTTCACCTCACAGAGATTGCATTATGGGTAATTTGTAGCAGTTTGTAGCTTGGCTAGCCTGATGAGTATACTCAAGTCCTGTTATAATAATTCTAGTGATATATATTTGTATTACATGTGCATGGTGATAAACCAGCTGCAATGATGTAACATATGCTATTTTACAACCACCGAGCAATAAGGAATTCTGCTGCTCCAAAATGAAGCCAATGTAAAATAATCTTAAAGCAGTGTATGACTGTCATTACAAATTTTTACTGAAATCTGTAAAACCGTGGTGATAGCCTAACTATCACTAATCCATTCGTCTTTCTGTGCTTACACATCTGACTCACTTCTCTCACGGTGAACAACTTTGAAGATGACTCCATCACGAACACAGTCCACTTGTTTATGTAACAAACTGAAACCTCACTCTGGCCTTTTATTGTGAAGTGCATTGTGGGAAAGGGAATTAGACTCAGCAGCAATTTCATTGTCTTTTTGTGAGTCCTGAACCTAAATGTTGCCTTTACCTCAATCTATTGACTATATTCATTCATCAATACAACCCTGGTGGACTGGAGAATATTGCATTATAGTGATCTGACTCATTTTGAAAACAGGTCACCAAATTCAGGTCACGATTCCCATAACGAACAAGCAGACTGTGTTTATGATGGAGTCATCTTTGAAGAGGTTCACTATGAGGGAAGTGACTCATGTGCATAAGCACAGAAATACATAACATCTGCTTTAAATGTGTAATACTGTTGAAGGGTTTGGCTCCATAGATAATGTGGCAATATTTTTTCCCCAGAAGTTGTTCTGGTCTCTTTCATTTTATTGGGGATCTAATAAGTCATGTAGCTGCCCATGTTTAATTTTTTCATGTCAGATGCCTTCATATCTGCCCTGTCAGGCTTTGATTAACAGGACTGGACGACCGTTAACTCACCTGTGAAATCGGACTTTTCCAACTTCAGTTTATTTAATCAAACTAATCAAACAGCTCGGCTGTAGTTGTGGTAAATATAAATACAAAAATGTACTGCTTTACCGAGTCTGTAAGTTCTTATGCATAAAGTCAACATGGTTTATTATAAAATTATTTTAAAAATTACAAATTATTGGCACCAAAATAGCAATTCTTAAACCAATGGGTGACGTTACAGTTCCTTTGTTCTGTATAGTACCAATCAGCCAAAGCTCACAGCTATAACAGAAGTGAGAAAATGTTTGGGACAGATTTGACATGATGTAATGTTATTTAATAAGGAGTGTAGTTAAAAGAATGAGTTTACCTCATAAGTGACTAGGTTGGTTTTGGGTTTCTGCTAGCTAGTCAAAACACATAAAAATGCATAGGTTCTAGTCAACTTACAACAAAAAAAGCCACCAAAACCTTCTAGAAACCTTGTTCTAGTTTGGTTGTAGCTAGTTAATATTTTATGAGGAGAAAAAAAAAGAGAAAAATAGATCATTATTCACCCTCAAAAGTCCGTCATGTACTAGATCAGTCATCCCCATTTCCCACTACTTTTTTTTGTTGCAAGCCAGCTGCTCTCACATACACCAGAACTTTCTTGTATATATATTTTTGAAGTATTAAGCTGTAAACATTCATTCCATGAGCAGAAAATGAGGTTGTTATTATTTTTGATGCCTTGAGCTACTCCTGAACAAAACACAATTTAGGTCCCTCACTGGAGCGAGAAAATCTAATCACATGCAGTGTGCATTGGAAGGGAAAACACAGGAAGTACACAGGAGCAGCAGAGTTTCAACACAGCCTCTGGTAAACATAGTAATATGAGTTCATTAAGCATGTTATGGCTTCTGGTATGCGTCATCTATATCAGTGTAATTTAA
This sequence comes from Maxillicosta whitleyi, assembly GCA_029822895.1. Taxonomy (NCBI): domain Eukaryota; kingdom Metazoa; phylum Chordata; class Actinopteri; order Perciformes; family Neosebastidae; genus Maxillicosta; species Maxillicosta whitleyi. The sequence goes on from JAPSES010000219.1 coordinate 13,188,691, forward strand.
TAGTCACTGTTGGTGTGTAGTCCCAAGTTATGAATTCTTATATTGCACAAAAAGTCCCCACCTCCCTTGATTCCTTGATGGCTGTCAGTTGTAATTTTGGAGATATTTATAAGTTACTCCAGTTTTATGAGTTTTCAGATATGAGATATGAGCAGCTGAACTGAACAAATTCAATAAATTGCACTGACCAAAATGGAGGAAAGTAAATTTAAATGCTCATTTTGCAGGATTCGAAACCAAAGAGCCCATCCTTTTTCTGTCTCCTTAAAAGTAACCTGTGTCTGCAGAATTTCTTTCAACCATCAGTCTGTAGAAATGCAAGTCGATAACATCCTCAGATTGGATTTCCATTGATCCCGAGAAGTCCTTACGTAACAAAAGGAAACCATCAGGGGAGTGTTTTTTAGGAGAATGCTTTCTTTTGCAGAATACCAACATAAAGTTTGATTTCTGTGGCTGCTCTGTGAGTGCTTGTGTTACAGGAAGTACAAGCTGACCTTCTTAGGACACTGCATCTCTCGAGCCAGGCTGAGCAGCAGCTCGTGTGAGATTGGGTCCACTAGGTTGAGGAAAGCAGCATTTTTGTACAAGATGTCATTCAGCGAGGTCCCTTCTAAACCCAGATCCTGCAAAAAAATAAAAATAAAAATAAGAGGCATCATAATTAGTGGCAAATTGCAAAAACATCGAGCATAAATATAATTTACTCCCATGATGAATTTTGACCTGGGAAAAATGCATTAGTGATGAAAACAGGTCCCTGCTGTGTCAAGGGCAATGTGACTCAAAATGGAAAGATAAAAGAGATGTTTGGCTTTAAATATTCATTAAAGAAGACGGCAGCTTTTCATCTACAGTAGAGAAGTAAAATCTAGAGGGAGTCAAAAGGAACGCTGTGTTTTGGCATACATAATCACACCTCTATGGAACTGAGCCAGAGTGTGTACCGCAACACGCAATAGCACATGATGTTTGCACAAACAAGCTGACTACCAACAGCAACTGATCTGATATTGGGCTTTGACATTTGCTCACAGTTATGATTTTTCCCCCCCTTCATTTTATGTATATACATATATACTGTTCAAATCTATATTTGGAGGGTTTTTAACATTTATAACATGATATTTACATAATATTTTAGTGTGTCTGTAAAGTCATTCAGCGATCTTTCTTCATTAATAGGTGTAAAAATGTGTGCAGCAAATAAATATAAAATAAGTCAATATTAGATCTGCATGACAGGAAGAAAAACTACAATATACAGTATCGTTGTTGTAATAATTCACCAAACTAACCTTTCAGTCACCCCTAAATTGACACTAATTACAGAGTGATGGCTGTGGGTGTGTGTGTGTGTGTGTGTGTGTGCTCGTCTTATTGGCTGAATGGTGTGAATGCATGATCTGTTCACCCTGGACTGATAGGTCAAATGCTCACACACTGAGTTTGATTGCATGACACGTGTACATAAAATTAATCTTCTCATTTATTGTGTTTGAGGCAGCCTTTCATATCACAATGGCAATGAAAATGTTTTATTGATCAGCCCCGGCAGCTTCTTTCCATTGCAGGTTGATTGTAAATATGACAAATCCACCAGAACATTCTGCAGTAAAAACAAATCAACACAAGTAAAAAGAAAAAGATGACCTTTTGAGTGTGATGATACAACCTAGAGTCAGCTTGTGCAGCTGTGTGAACTGAACTGTACCGTGTGCCTTCATCAACACATCCATCCCCATGGTCTTAATGAGGCAAACTATGATGACAAGCACTTGTGCATCCCATACAACTTTAATGAGCAAAGCAAGCCGTTGAGACACGTACCTGCAGGATGCACTGTTTGCCACACCTGCTCATACACCCCCAAATACATACACAATTCTTTTTTCCTCAAAGACAATCGCCATTGATTGTAATAGACAGTTGAAGTGGGAGGTTGGCAGCTCCACATTACTGGCTCCCCTTTTAACAAGGGCAGCGGTAAACAGTCTAAACCCACGATACAGAGAAGCTGCTCCTGCCCTTCTGAGTGTAAAAATATCTCTCTTGTTCAACTGTTACATGCAGACACAGTACATGAAGCTATGACTACTTTCCATATCTGCAGCGAAGCTCAGATCTTTTCATATCTGGAGCAGACTTCTCTGTTTCACATCAATTAACTCCACGACAAGTCCCTTTTAAATTCACAGAACATAATCTCTGAGACATCGGAATACTTGCAATGCTGCAAGTTAAGATAAAATAAGACTTATTTAATAAAAGTGGAGCTCATTTGGAGAAAGTGTGCCCGTGTCCCCAGTGATGTGGCTGTCATGGAGCCCAGCCTGCCCAGTTTATCTCCTTAGCTTGATTAAGGAGGTTCCACTCTCTCCAGTGTCAAGGCTTCAGAGTAATTAACACTAGATTGGCCGACAGCGAAAAGACAAAGCAGGGCCTAAGGGCGGACAAACAAATGAGATCACCAGGACCGCTTTCCCATTTCAAATGCACAAATGCTACACCTGTATAACACTACACACACCACAACAAATGATGAGAGCAACTCAGACTTACTCACACAGTAATGTAGCCCACAAGCATTGTGAATAATGCCATTGTAGTGTTTTGTATCTAACAGCAATATTTTTAAATTGATGACAAAGCATTTTTATAATATATACCATATTAAAGGTTTTCATCAGTGACAGGAGAAGGAAATTGCCCAATTTTACAGAATCATGTAAGTAAAAGTTACATTTTTATGTCACAAAAATGCATGATATATTTCCCCCATATCAAAACGTTGCAATATACAGGCTATATTACCTGCAAATAGGGATAGACCAATTATTATATTATTATACAGAGTTGATATTCACATATAATTGTAGTTATTGGTATTTTTTTAAAAAAAAAAAGTCTTTCAGAAATTAAAGGAATTTAAAAATGTGTTACTATGACTCAAATGCAGCTCTGCCAGTCGTCACCACTCTGTGCTCTTGTGCAAATGACGGAACAAGAACAGAACATTTATTCATCTACTAGCAGTTATTATTTATAATCCCAGCAGTTCAGAGTGAAACTGACAATAAGTCCTGTTGAAACATAATTGGATTTGTGTTAGAATACATCAAAAAATATGACACCAAGATTTGCATGATATACTGCAAATGTATACCATTTCCAGATGATAGATTTTTTTTAGTCTTTTTTTTTGATAATCAACATCTGTATTGGTACTGATTCTGAAACATGTTAACATTAGAGCCATACATCCTCTGATTTTAATGTGAGCTATCCATGAAATAACAAAAGACATATGTAGTAGTTTGCACATATATGTACATACATGATTTCTTTTCATATACATGCATATATATATACATATAACTCACATATATGATACAGTATTTGTGGTTAATGACAACTGGAATATATAAGAACCAATTATGAAAATGTCTAGAGATTTGTCTACATTTTCAATTCTATGCCCTTCCATTTCAAGCGGAGTAACTACATCTCTCTGATGTAGAATAATATTTTTCACTGTTAGAACATTGGACTCCAGGGCTCACATTGTTTCTGCCAGAGCACAGGCCATTACAGAGAGAGAAACATTAGGAGTGCTAGAGGGATGGCGGGGGCAGGTCTCTCTCTCTCTAATGGCAGTGTTAGAACAGCCTAAAGAGAGGTGAGAGTCTGGCCTCACACCCGAGGAAACAAGGACAGATGTGGGAAAAGACGCCGGAATCTGTATTCTGCAAGGAAAACTACGGAACCCAATATAATAAAATAATTGATTTGGGAATATGATAGGGCATGTACGCAAACTGCTGTAGGTCCATTTCCTCTTTTAGATAGTGGGTTATCTATTTAAATCAGATGTCAACATAGTACACGCTCACCCACAGGGAGAGGACACTGTAATGAGTCACATGCTGTCTAAACAATGTGTCACAGGTACACTGCTCTGCCAGTGGCCTACTTTCAACAAAAACAAATGTTTCTGGAGGAAATGGTTCAAGCAGTAGAGGCTAGGCCAGGCTATGTTACATAAAAACAAATGTGACTGTTTTTGGGTCAGAGGTCAGGCTTGGGGAGGGAGAGGGAGAGGGAGAGGGAGGAGGATGAGGAGGGAGGGAGGGAGGGGGGGTCATGCGTGCAGAGCAAGGTCTGCAGGAGATCAAGGCACCTGTGGCAGTAAAGTTGGACACATAACCAGCTCGTGCCTGCTGTCCATCTGTTGCTCTGGGATGTTTGGAGGCTGCATCTGCATCAGGATGGCAGCAGGCTTAAAGCAGCAGTGCACATGTAAACAGGTCTGACTTTCAAGTGCTCAGGCCGGGCTTTGTGCAGTTTCTCCTTACCTTCCTCAGTAATTTGAGCACGTCGGTTGCCTGCTCTATCCTGCGGTCACGGAGCAGCTTCTGGATTTCTTTGATCCACGCCACTCGCCGCATGTACGGGCTGTGGTTGGTCCTCCGCAGCATCCCAGGCAGTTTGTCTGATTTAAGCATCAGTGCAAACAGAAAGTCCCCGCCGCCCCGACTGCCCCTGTCGCTCTCTCCCGTGCTATCCAGAAGCTTGCGTCGCTTTTTGGAGAAATTCTCATTGTCCAGGCTGCTCTGCCTGCTCAGTCTGGAACCCATGTTGTTATTATTATTTTTTTTAAGAGAGAGATGCAGGCGCTTGTTCTGTGTTGCAGCTCAGACAATATTACCAAAAGGACAAACCCATGATCAGCCTCAGTTTTGTACCAGCAGATGCTCCTCAGTGGAGAGTGGAAAAACAGCGCCGTGATGTCTGGCGCTGTGTTGTTGTCTGCAGAATAAGCATCCAGTGCGGAATCACACCAAAATCCTCACCCTCGACAATTTATCATCATTCTCTCATGTGCCCGTCACTCATTGCTATTTTGATTCCCTCCACCGCGGGCTACGTGCGCCTGGTTTTGATGATGAGGATGCTCCGGCTGCTTCATCCTCCGGCCGTCTCTGCTTTACGCTGCTGTTTAGATTTGTGCAACGTGGAGCGTCCGACCAATCCCAGCATCTGGGTCTCACTGCGCGTCTCTTCTCCCAGGCTTGAAATTCCCTTCTGTGTAGCTACAAGAGGGGGAAAAAAAATCTGAGTATTAAAGATGCCAGCGCTTCAGTTTTGCAGCCAAATCGCAATCACATAAAATAGGCAAATGTCCTGTAATGTAAAACGCACTTGTTTCAGTTTCAGTGTGTGTTTGAATGCGTCTTCAGGGTTGGACTGTTATCCTTGCCAGAGGAACTGTCCTGTATTTTCATTCATTTGGCCAAATCCGTGCAGTGCCATTGGCCTTGTGCAGATATGATATTTTTCCTTTGGGCAAATCCGTTGTCAGTCAGCAGTCCCATGAACTGTCAAGTCATGTATCTGTCTGTCAAAACTGCACTAAATCACTGTCATTCTCTGAAGAACATCCATGTCCCAGTGTGCCTCTCTGTCACATGGATCAGTGTCTTGGTCAAGGGAGTCTTAGGTGTTACTGATGGGTGACCAGGGGTGCATTTACAAAATGAGGAACACATCCAAGTCAGCAGAAGTGACTGTACCAAGAGTTGCTTCTCCAAGGAAATTAAAAATAACTACCCGCAGCTTTTCTCCTCTGTATCAAACACAACTTTGCAAGGTGATGCGAATCTATTTGTAGATCCCCATCATTGTGGATTTAACTTTGATTGTGATCTGACCTTATTTTCGGCTATGAATCAGACTCATCATTGTTTACTAGAGCAGGAGTCGATCTTCCCTCAAATAAATATCCCTCCTGGCTGCACATTTTCTAAGTAATTATGATTGACTGGTGGCTTTAATTCAATGTATCTTCCTCATGTTACTAATTTGTTTTGTCAGTGCTTTCACTCTCCAAGCAGAGCTCATCCAATAATTCATTCCTACTATTACAACATGTGCAAAAAAAAAAAATCATCTTTTCTGCTCTTTAGACTTTAAAGTCTTTAAACACACACACACACACACACACACACACACACACACACACACACACACACACACACACACACACACACACAC
>JAPSES010000219.1:13207184-13224133 GCA_029822895.1 Maxillicosta whitleyi
ACACACACACACACACACACACACACACACACACACACACACACACACACACACACACACACACACACACCACAGGGGGTATCCTGGGTCTTTTAGGGACTCATACTCCTAACAGCAACACTATTAACACAATGACATGATGATGCATGGACTTAAAGGTCTAAAACCTCACTTAGGTGTCTAAAATCATCTGTCTTTCTAAAAGGTTTAATAACTTTTGAACCATTCAGGTAAAATCCAGTCTCAGTATTTCAGCAGCTTTACGTGTCCTATTTGAACATTCACAGTCACACATGTTCATCAATAAAACCTGCTCAGTCAAATGCTGCTGGTTGTAGATGCTTACTGATATATTTTGCTGAAAAAGCCACTTTTCCATCACTACTTTTATATCTGTTCTGCAATAATAACCTTATCTACACGTTAGTAAATTACACACAGGAATGCACCCACTTTTCAATTAAAAATGTAGAGGCTAATGCAGAGGGGAAATGTTTGTTGTGAAGCTCAATTAATATGGTAGTGAGTGTAACATGCCAGCAGAAATAGCTCAGTGCCTCTGAGGGTTAAACTACCCAATATCTAATAGTTTACAAAATACTAAAATACAGCAGCAGCAAAACACAACACATAAATTCAGTACTAATGTAAATGTTCAAACACAGACAGGGACTATTTTATGACACATTATGTTTTGAATGCAGAGCTTGTGCTTAAATACAGCTTTATATTAATACATTTACTAAAGTACCAGATCTGAGAATGTCCTCCACCACTGATTATATGAGAGGTTAGTTGTTTGTGTTTTTCATGACGTTTCTGCTGTGCTACTGACTTGTTTTGCTGTTCTCAGCTCATCCACAACATGACCTCGGACTACTTTGCCGATGGCATAAGAAGCCGAATTACAGACGACACTACCCATCCAGACAGCTATTACGAGCCAGAATATTTTGTCCCGGACAACCACGGGACGGCCCACCTGTCAGTCATAGCAGAGGATGGAAGCGCCGTGGCAGCCACCAGCACCATTAACCTATAGTAAGAGCAACAGCACGTGCACTGATACGGGTTTTAAATCACACAGGTAGTTTTATCTGTCAACTATTATTAACTACTCCTTCACATGTTGTTTTATTTTTCCAGCTTTGGCTCCAAAGTCATGTCCAGATCAACTGGGATTATTTTCAATGATGAAATGGATGACTTCAGCTCCCCATACATGACCAATGGGTTTGGAATCCCTCCATCACCCAACAACTTCATCCAACCAGGTGTGACTGGACTGAGTTATCAAACTTATTTCACATTAAAAAATTACCTGATTAATCAGTTACTTATTAGGCATCATTATTTTTTAACTGGTTCTCCAAGTCCAGCCTCTTAAATCTGAATACTTTGTGGTGTCTTTAGTTTCCTATGAGGCTAAATTATCTTTATCTTTGGGCTTTGGTCCAAACATAATGGACTTTGGAAAGGACTGTGTGTAATTTTTCACCATTTTCTGACATTTTATAGATTAAATAGATGGTATTTTTCTTCAAATTTAATCTCTTAGTACTACACTGATTACGAAGATGTTATTTTAACCTTTTTTCCAGCGAAGAAAAAGCAGAGGGATGTTTGAGGACAGCTTTTTACTCTTTCCTACATTTCAGTGCTTTTCTTACCACCATATTTTACTTTAATTTTAGGATGAATTTCAGACCCGTTGCTCACGCTGTCACTTTTATACAATTTATATATATTCCAGTTTACTGGAATTGCAAAACCCTGACCCTAATATCTGGATCGCAGTCATGGCCACATTCTGTTCATGTGTTACAGGCAAGAGGCCACTATCTTCCATGTGTCCTACTATTATCTTTGACAAGGAAAACAGAGTCAAAATGGTTGTAGGAGCCTCAGGGGGCACAAAAATCACCACAGCTACTGCCTTGGTAAGTCTGAGTCATTCATTTGTTCATTTCTGCCCTGGTGAGAAACACAGTCATGCAACATTTCAAGTGTCTTTTCTTCTGGTGAAAAAAACAGGTCATCCTGAACTCGTTGTTCTTCAACTATGACCTAAAGAAAGCTGTGACGGAGCCCAGAGTTCACAATCAGCTCAACCCTAATATGACAGTGGTGGAACAGGGCTTTGAAATGGTGGGTCACAGCCGGATGCAAAACATCTGGATTATAAGATAAACCGCTTGTGACGTGTCAGCTTTTCTTGCGATGTGTTTAAGGGGCTTTGGAGAATCACATGGTTTACTTTGCAGATGCACAGTATGTTGCAAAACACACCGAGTCAGACTGGAAATACTTAGAACTCCTGTGTTATAAGACTTAAGTAGGAAAACAGCTATTTTTCTTAAACATAACCAAAGTGTCTTGCATTAAGTAAAGAAATTATCTAATGGGGTATTTCATTTCATTTTGCATTTTATTCTTATTACAAGCAAGAAAAACAGTGCTATTCAAAATAAGTCTTAATATTGTTAAATTGAAAAGGTGACATCAATCTTACTCCAAAGCTGGGATATTATGCAAATTATTGGACTGTGTTACCGATTTAATCTAGTTTAATATTAGCTGGAATATCAAAGATAAGATACATTTTCTTGAAATTAGATTTAGATCATTAGAAAAAAAAAGTCCAATTTCAAAATAATAAGGCTTTTGTTACTTTCTTAAGATGACTTTTTTTGTGTTTGTTTGCAGTGTGTCAATAAAGAACTGTCAGCTCCTAAAAACAATACAACTATTTTGACAAAATTATAATGACAGGGTTAACTACCTCTCACTCATGACTGTATATGTGTGTTCAATGATAATACCATGACAGAGTGTCCTGGAAGGTCTGGCCCAGAAGAACCATGTGACACAGCTGCTGCCAACGCCGGACTCTGTGGTTCAGGCTGTAGTACGACAGGGAGAGCATCTGTGTGCAGAGTCTGACCCCAGGAAAGGAGGCTATCCTGCAGGATACTGAAGCCAACGTCAGGGCTTTGACTGCTCCCCTCAGACTGGACGGGTCCCTGAAAGACACTCGGGCAGAGCCACAGTGGGAGTTCCACACTGGAGACTCCTGTGATATCTAAGCTACGGAGCCACATCTCCTTCTGAGTTGAATTTCTTCTACTCAAACACGGAAAGTGACTCCATTTCAATACCTCTTTTTATTCTTCATTACTTCTTTAGTTGGAATTCTTTTGTGTTTAAAAGTAAACAAAGAGGTTTCACCTATTTTGACTCTTGTACCAGACATCATCACTACTGATTGCAGATGATGATGACTTGAGGGCTGGAAGATGCACCATTTAGTTAAACAAACCATGAGCCCAAAATGTATCTGCTTTGTGTATTAAACCCAGTTTATGTATGAGATGGTATGCAAGATAATTCAATTAAAATCAAGTAAAAATGACGAGGCAAATGACAATGCCATGATAAGAAAAAAGGGTTTCATTCAGATGTTTCTGGTAAGAATCTGAGTGATTGTAGGTTGTCTATGTAGTATTGCTCAAATTCTTTCTTTTATTGTCTTGAGAAGAAAAACCTTTTGTGAATAATTGGACAGTCTGTCAGAAAAGGGGGTTGTTTCCATGTCATGTAACACCCTTTATCCATCAATTACAAATAACTACACCTCAGGTTGTTTGCAAGTTTTTACCAAAAATGTCTACCCATATCCTTCTCCTGATGTTAGTAGATGCTGAAATGAACATTATTTAAAGGAACCTGGCTGTGTTGTTTTCTACAGAGACCTTTCCGAATTGTAAATGTTTAATATCGAGTAGAGGTTACGTGAATGTATAGTGTGTTCTGAAAAATACATTTGCAGATATATTTTTCTAAACATGCATTGTGCTTATGCCATGTTTGTTGCCATGCTTGTTATTAAACATTTTGAACAAAGATGTTATATTTTACCAGATGGACCCTCTGGATATTTCTGTGCCGTCTCTGGATTAGAACATCAGGTACATTTTTACCTCGGTGCTGAAACCACTGCATCCTTTTTTTGGTTTATTTTAATAATGTAGAAGGTTCAGTTCCGGACAAAAGAGGCAAAACCTGTTCAGTGCTTGTGAGGAGTCTGACCTGTTCTACTTTCACCGTCCAGTGAGTTTGAATAGGTGTCGAGTAAATATTCCTACTCTTTTTGAGCATTATGAAAAGCTGAGAATCACCAACGGTTCAATCGCTGTGGGGAACAAATCTCAATATCCAGCATGTTACGCTTGCATGACTTTCAGGGACTAATTTTTGCTTTTGAAATATATATGCAGGTATTGAAATCATTCCCTTGGAGTCATTTTCCAAGAGCATGTGCACTAAAAGCAATTTAAAACTAATATCAGGAAACTTCAGGGATGTAAATAACAACTTGTAAGGGTCACACACGTTCTCCACTGTCAGTCGTTATTCAGATAAACATGTAAGAACGGGTACTATTTGGCCTTGGGCCTGCAGTCGCATCAAAGAGCAACAATCAAAAGACCTGGTTAGTGAAGGATATAAGACATTCACTTCTACAGAAAAATAGATTTGCTTTTACTAGTGTACTGTAAACCGTCTATTTATACAGTAACTGACATGAAGCATAAAGGTCAGAGGCAGGGACTCAGCAGAGCCTGAGGTGTCCAATCAGAGCACAGAAAAATATGTCTGTTTGATGACTAGGAAAAGCAACTTCACCCCGAGATACCAGCATACAGATGTTTTTAGACTCTATAAATCTTAACTTAACATGTTGGGAACAACAGCATTGTAGCTTCATGAAAAAAAAAAAAGCTTTAGATTGAAGGCATCATATCCCAGTGGCTGCAGATATTACCCTTCCTGCTAATTATTCTCTTACTTTTGTCTGATTAGATCATCTGGCCATAGCTGACGCCTGGAGCAATGCATCACAGTGCTGTCAGACCACTTAAATGTAAGACTTTCTACAACTTGTGTCAGATGTAAGTGGAATACAGATACTGTATCTCTTGTTATGTCATCGCAGGTCTATTACATTATAAATGTGATCATGATTTTTTCCTTTGGGTACCTGCTTCATCAGTATTCTCCTGGCGAAATATGAATCATCCAGGCCACTGAAACACATTCATCTTGTAGCTAACGGTGATATTACCCTCATTCATCAAAAAGCGGTGGGTAAAATCAGCGCTGCCTTGACAGCTCCTGATAAACTTTCGCCGTTCCAACCACACTGCCGGTTGACATGTATGTCAAACAAAACTGTGCTTTTACTGTGGTGGAGGATGTGAAAGCAATTGTCATGTTTATTAGCAGATTATCATTTTAATCTGTTCCTGACCACGGGATAGGTGACAAAAGATCAATTCTTAATTTACTGGAGAGACAGCCCCGTGTAAGACTTATGACATCTGTCCTGGATTCTGATTATCCTGGCTCTGCATGCCTGAGTTAAATAATTACCGCTTGTTCAAAATGTTTAAACAGGAAACATTTCAGTGCTGACAGAGAGCAGAACAGATCTACATCGCCATCTAGTGTTGTGCAGCAGTGACTCAACTCAGCAGTCAAATTGTGTCGTGTCATGTCTGTATTTTAACAAGTAACATTTTATGGCTACAGTTATAGTCGCATGTAAACGGGAGGTGCAGGTGACAGTAATTCCTGGTCCAACAGGCGGAAAAGCATAGCACTTTTGTTGCGCTTAGAGGTCTGTCCCAGAGCATTATGGAGCTGAGCCTGCAGGTAGTGGATGTCCCGCAACCGCTCTTTGCAGTTCAGTTTAGAGAAATATGCTGCAGCCTCATTTAGCGTGTCGACAGCCAGGATCACAACGTTCAAATCTACAAAAACAGGAAACAGCAGCGTGTTAAAGCCAGCTACAGCGAGTCTTCATAGTATGAGATGAGGATCTGTGTTGGTGAGATGGCGTGGGGGAAGTTACCTGCTTGCCCTTGTCCGTTTGGCCTGAACCCAGCCACCGCCATCTGACAGCGTGCGGTCAGCAGCAGGGCACGGCCTTTGTCCATCACTGATCCATGAGCCAAAATAGGCTCAATGGCTTCATGCAGGACACTCAGTGCCTGCTCGGGAACCCCCAACATTAGCTGCAAGAGGAAGTGTGCACAAAACCAACTAGTAAACCACAGTGTTCACGTGAATAAATGCAGGGTTGTAGCATCTACTGATTCAAGGTAATGTGCAGAATAAAAACTGATGACATACATTTTTTATTGTACGGTTTTTAAAAGTGGATTGGAACTGAACAGAGATCTTCCCATTGCATACATATTTTTATGATCATTTTATCTTTTGCAGAAAAGGAAATGCAGTATGATTTATTTACTTCTAAAGAGACCTTTTTTATTTATAAAGCTGCATATGATTTTTGTCACCAATTTTTCATCAAATCTGTAAAACCTGAGTCATAGCGTAAGTATCACCAGTCTGTTAGTTTTTCTGTGATTACACATCTGAATCACTTCCCTCACAGTGAACAACTTCGAAGTTACAGTCCATTTGTTAGCATACAAAACTGATTTGTCATGCTGGCATTTTTGGAAATTTTGTTGTGAAGTGCAATGTAGGAATGAGAATTCCATGCAGCCGCAGTATGGCCACAGCAGCACCAAACATGGAAATGGCTTCATTGCGTCTTGCTGCTGAAGTTGTGTGGAATTCCAAAAAGGCCTGAATGACAGTTTGCTTTTGGTTTGGTATGTACAAAAACAAACGAGTTGTGAAGGAGTCAACTTTGAAGTTGTTCACTGTGAGAAAATTGATTCAGATGCATATTGCACTGTGTTGCACATTGCTGCTGAAGCTTTTAATTTCCTCATGGTGGGATCAATAAAGTCTCATCTTATTTAATTTAATCATGGAAAGACTAACAGATTCATGATACCTAAGCTATTACTCTGGTTTTTATATATCTGATGAAAAACTGGTGACGAAAATCATACGCAGCTTTAGAGGTATTATTGCTTTTTCCTCCTTGTGATTTATTTTCTTCAAATGTCAGATGTACAGCTTTCTTTATTTTCAAGATTCAGTTATAAAAAAAAAAACATTTAGTTCAAATCATTCACTCATTTAAGTGTCATCAAACCTAACTACAGTAAATGTGTAATGCTGTATAATGCCTAAGTTTCTGACACAGTTGTTACAATGAAACTCTCTCATCACTGCTGCTCTGGTTAGATCCATATCCACCTGCGCTGCTGTGCTTTGCATATAGTGCATTAATACTGAACATTAAGGTTTAGAAATAGCAGCAGTGTTTGTGCAAATTCTGTATCTCTCTTGTGGCTGACCTGAGTGAAGGCCAGGTGAAGCATGGCCTCTGAGGCCAGACACTGTAAGTGGTGCTGTCGAGCCAAAGCCAAGGCCTGCAGCAGGAGAGGCAGAGCTGTGAAGAAGCCAGACGACTCCCAGTGGAGCTCAGCAGTCGAAAGCATAACTCTGTGAGAAATAAAACATGCAAGTCAGTCAGACTGTGACGACTGGAAGAGGCAAGGAAAATGAATGAATTTAATGTCATGATATGAACTGAACACAAACACTCTTATATTTAACTTGATTTATTTAACTTCCACTAATATAAAGGACATAACTTAACAGGTATACAGCATTCAGTTGGATATATTCTAAATAACTGGTTACCTGATGACAATCTCTGTACATTTGGCCTTCTCACAGTGCACCTGTAGTCTCTGCAGGATACTGTATGCCTCAGTGGTCCGATTGAGAGCCTTCAATAGTTGAGCTTTTCTGTTAGCAAAACACACTTTTACAGCAACAACACAATTAAATACTCAGTGGTATTAGAGGTGAAGATATGATGTGTGGCTTTACCTGTAAAGACCCTCGGTTTTGTTTAAGGCAGACATGGCTGTGATTAGTGGCTCTGCCAAATGGTATTTCCCTTCATTCATATGTCTGTCAAACTGGATTTTCAGATCACACAGCATCCATAGCTGAATAGATCAAGATAGACAAAATTATTATGCTGCATTCACATAACAAGACTTGAGTTTAGCTGTAAAGGGACATTTTATACTATGCACAGTCTCTCATCAAGTACATAGTTCAAAAAATTAACCTTGGCATGTTGTGTGTGTGGAGGAAACTGCTCTTTCAAATGATGAAGAATCTCTGAAACAGCAGTGTACAGGCCCTGAAACAGAGGCACATGGGAAAAAGAGATATATTAAGCACTACCCAGGAGCTGGAAGGCAGACCTAATCAATGCTTATTACTTTCCCGCAATGCTGGGCCAAGTGACTAATGGATATGCAACGGCAGGGCAGAACGGAGACAGACAGGATCAAATCAGATGTGTTACCTGCTCAGCGTGCAGCTCGGCCAGGTGGCAGAGCGCCACCGCGAAGGCCTCTGTATTGTTCTGCTGAACCCCAAAGTTGACCGGTTCCAGACTGCTCATGTTGAGAAGCAGCTGGGCCTGCTGCAGAGCCATGGTGCTGCACAAGACGCAAGAAGACACATTAATGACCAAGACAGATTGCAGACCATCTATATGCTTGGACAGTATGTACAAAACAACCAGTGGTGGAAGAAGCATTCAGATCCTTTACTAGTGATAGGTATTATGAAGATTTTATCACTACTACTACTTTTATCATTACTGCTTTTGGATCTGGTACTGTAATGGTTTTCTTATCACTTGTTTTTTTTTTGGCTAGGGTTAGCGTTACAGCCCAAATGATGGCTATTGTGAATTATTTGCTTTGTTTTCTAATTTAATTATATTCCCTGTATAATAAATATATAATGAATATTCTTTAGCAGTTAAGTACAACAGCATTGTTTTAAACTGATCACTATAATAGACATGATTTTGTTATATTAGTGTGAAACAAATATCAAACTATTCAAAATGAAAAAGTCTTTCACTCATCATATTGAAGTATAAAACTGAATGCAGGACTTAAGCAGTATTTTGACTGTATGGTAGTTTTCCTGCAGCCTCCAGGACTCAGATTTTCAGACAGGCAGATCAGATGTTGCACTGACATTAAACGCATCCACAGCGCAACAATCAGCCAGTCACTTCTCACTTTTAATTATTGATTCATGTTCGTATTGGCGCTCCAGGCTGCCTGCATACATACGCACATGAGATAAACAAAGCAGACAGATGAACTAGGATCTAGACATCACACTGCATTTCTCCACCTGTAGCTGACAGATATCTGATAAATTTGCATTAGATCGTTCCTGATTCCACCTGAATATACAAAAGGTCTGTGTTGTCAAGTGATATGTCCACTTTCCTGTTTACTTCTCCAGTGAAAACTGCCTAATGACACTAGGGCGTCTGTGTGTTTGAGTTCATCTATCTATCTAATCAACAACTTCAGAATGTAACTTAAACAATGAAATGTTGCGTTGAATGACGAAAACATACTGAGGCAATAACTAAGCAGCTACATGGTGACACTTTTCCATTACTTTACTGTAAATGTTTATGGTTGTGCTCTTTTTTAAAAACTATTTTATGTATGGTGTCCTGCTAATTTGTTTTGATCTATGTCTGGTGAGAAATAAAGAAATGTACTGAATTGATGGTGAATGACTCGTTTTTGCTCAGGAATGAATGTCACAATGCACCACTATCACATGATCAAACGGCAACTACAACAATGCATAATATTTTATAAGATTATTTTTCTTGCATTGCTGTCCTGTGTCATTGTTTGTTACTATGCATTTTCCAGCTAATCCCAGTGGGTTTTTACAAAGTTTGTTTATCTTAAGTAGAAGGAGAACTTTCTCAGCACACTTAATCCTTCATTTTATTACAAACTTTTACCATCAGCAGATTTGGATACAAATGTTTTTTTTACTGGACAAGAAGTGCAAACTAAAGTTGTCACAAGCATTGGATTAAAAATGTTTGTACAATGCTTTCCTCTGAGGTGATGTGGAGAAGTTTTAAGTTGCATAAAATGGCGCTATTAAACATAAATATGTTATTGAGTGAAAGTACTTAGGTACAACCTGCCAATGTGTAAAAGTTGTGTATATACATTTTTGTATTGAGTTTGGTTGTGTACTAGATGTTCACTTGTCCTGACATGTGAACATATGCGATATATTTGCCTTTCTAATCATGTTTCACAGAAGGGGATAAGATTGTTTTGGCGTGCAGTCTGCTGCAAGTAGCACTGAGCACTGTGTGCCCGCACAACTGTGAGTTGGAAGACAAAATAAGAAGTCTGACCTCTTGCCATACATCCTCCATATGGATGTTGTTTGTGCCAGACTGATCTCGATTAGCTCTGATAGACTGTGCTTCCAGTGCAGAATGTCTGTGTCCTTCAGCGCATCCATCAGTTTATGAGCTGTCTTACCCTGTGTCGCCCCCTGCTGGACCAATGACTGAATGCCCAGTGATGCCAAATACTAAAGCAGAGAGAATTAGCAGAGAATAAAAGTTACAAATAAAACATACAAAGTTCTTACCCTCATTAAATGACATATAATGCAAAAGTGCCTGATGACCATGATCATTTTTAATTTGTATGTTTATGCATAAACACAGTGTATGAACTCCTGAAGCCCATGTAATGATATGCTTATATAAGAACTTACTGGCAAGCAGAAATGGGCAGCCATCTTCACAGAATCCTCAGTCAACACAGCACTGTCAGATCCCTTCATCTGCTCTAGTGTGTAGAGCCAACTCTGATACCCAACACACAGAAACCAAATACTAAATAAAAAGCCTGAGACAGTTAGATATTGTGAGCAAATAGTCTTGTTATGAATTAAGATTGAAATGCGAGTATAGCAGAAATGATTTATTTACCAAACAATGCTGAAGGCACACATGATCATTGGATTCCTGGGCGATGCGAATAGCTTCCTGCAGAGCCAGATCAGCCTGCTGACTGAAGACAAGGACAACAGAAAACAGCTGCAGATCAAATGTTCTATACAACTATATTCTTCAAATATCCTCTATAAATTCCATTTCCTTACTAGTGGCCAAAGCGACAGTGCAGACTCGCCAGGTTAAGAGCAGCATAGCGGAGACTTCGGCCGTATCCCTCATCGCCGTTGCTCTTTCCCTCATTTCCAGACAAGATGAGGCGGTCAAAATAATGTAAAAGACTGTGAGCGGAAAGGAAGATATCCTGGACTCTCATGCTGTTCAGGTAGTTCAGGTAATGCTAAAAGGAGAGAAAACACAGTGAAAACAAAACACAGCTTATGACAGAGATGCTCTCATGGAAAGGCTATTGAAAGTTGGATGGGTGTGGGGAATCTCACTGCTTCAGCAAAATCTGGGTTAAACTTCAGCATGTTGTTGAGCTCTTCTTGCAGGGCAGCAGGCCTTAAAGCTTTGTTTTCATCATTCTTCAGAAGATATGCCTGAGGAAAGAATTATTATTTATTCAAAAATGGTGCAAGCTTGACACAGGATGTGGGTGGCTGTTCCATTAAAAAGCAAAAAACATTATTACAGTTCAGAGTATTGCATCAGTAAAGTTGTAATTTATTTTATTTTTTTTGTACACTTACTTGTCTGGCAAGAAAGTACTCTGCTTGTTTTTGTGACAGGGGACCTTTGCTTGGAACATTATCATTTCTAAAACAATACCAAAAAAAAAAAAAAAAAACAGAAAATTCTGAAAACAATAAACCAGATAGGAGTAATATCTAAACAATGAACCATCTGGAAGGGTGGATTAAAAATAAATAATTCAGGAATATCTAGGATATAACAGTAAATACAATATGCTAAAAATGATCACAAACCTGAGATCTGACTCATGAAGGGGGGTGTCCAACTCTTCTTTGTCTATTCTGTCTCCTACAGTGTCCTCGGTACTGGTGAGGTCCATGTCGGAGTCGTCGGCAATCAGTGCAGGCAAACCCATCTGCCCATCAGTACGTTTAGCGTAGTGACTGTGGTAATACTGCTGCAAAGACTTGTACAACTTGTACACTTGGCTGAAGGACAGTTTGTTGTAGGCCAGAAGCATGTGTCTCATAAAAAGACCTAAAAAAAAACCCACAAGAACCTGCTTTTTATAATGATATTTCAGCATTTACAAGTGAACTCCAACATGAGTGATACCATGTGTACTTACCAACAACACTGGTTTTGTACGCTTCAGTATCAAATGCAGTGAAAGGAGTGGGAAGAATGGAAAAGAAGTATTCCATGTCTCTGAGTTCTCCATCAGCCATTTCATGGAGCCTTCATGCAACACAAAGTATATGCTTCATAAAATAAAAAACTAATGTATCTTTTTTGTTGTCATGCATGGCTGTCTAATCACTGAGGCAATAACAACATTTTTTGCCTTAAAGTGTGATGCAGTTTTATTTGTAACACTTTATTCTAAAGTACAGACATTTATTAGTTGCTTTGTAGCATTCAAGTGTTTCCGAGGTTTTTGTGGTGATACTAAGGTTTGGGGATTTGAGTGTCCTCTTCAAGAATTTTTCCATACATAATATGTAATAATTTTAAACCATTAATTAGTCAATACATATGTACAACAAATAGAAAAGCTTGAGCACCAAGACAAATCTGCTATAGAAATCCATTGATGACCAACTATAAACATTAGATAGGAAAGAACTCAGTTTTGATTCTCTTCTCACTGATTTTACCTTAATCTGGTTTAGGTGCAGACAAAAATGGTACAAAACCTAAGCCATATAATTGTAAAGAAAATCCTATATTAGTCATTCTGAAACGTTTATTAATTTTAAAAAAAGATACTTTGAGCAGAAATTCTAGTTTTGAGGTAATAACATTAAAAACCTCATCAATTATTATTTAATTAGAATGTCTAAAACATCTTAGTTTAGCTAGAATAACCACTATAGTATAGAGAACATATCCACAAACAGAAATTGGTAATTACAAGACTATTAACAGTTTTTTCACAAAAGAATAAAACAGAATCCTTCTATTGTATTTGTATTCAAAAGATACTGTAGCCTGCTAATTACAACTATTTAATAAAATATAAAGGAATTGTAGATAACTGAGGATCCTGATATACCTTAAACCTCATATACCTCCCTTAAGGGGTTGACACAGAACATCATCTCTTTCCATCTGACTCCGTCTCTTGCATCTTCTAACATGTCCTCCTTCAACACATCCATAAACTTTCTCTTTGGTCTTCCTCTTCTGTCTGGTAACTCCACTGTTATCATCCTCCTACCAATGTATTCATTATCCCCCCTCTCATCTACACATGCCCAACACGTCTCAATCAGGCCTCTCTTATTTTGATGCGTTCAAGTCAATATGCTATTCATATAGGAAACTAGTAAAGAAGTAATTAATGATAAAATGTGCACAAGTGTTATTATCTGCAACTGTGACCTGATATTAGCATTAGGGTGGATGGCACTGAGCAGTTAGACTGTATGAAATGTTGATGTTTCAGAACAGAGGAGGATACCTGAGTTTAACAGCATATGCAGTTTGAGGACAACACTCTTCCACTGTTTTCAAAAACTGTCCAAGGGTCAGGTCTGGTCCCTGATGAGCCAAAAAGAAACACCCATGAGGAACATACTACAACCCACTGAAAGACAAAACAAGTGTAGAAAAGATAGCCGACCTGCTGGAGGGGTAGAATGAGTTTGTTAAGCCTTCTTCTCTCTGGTAGGGGGATCTTTGAAGCGGTCATCTCGTACAGAAGCGCCAGGACGGATATTTTATACGGCGTTACCCAGTCTTTGATGCCAAACACGTTAGCATGGACCACTCCGTTTGTCATCATCGGGTTGAAGTACAGGCTTTCATGCACACTTGCCATCTTTAAGAGGTAAGTCAGGCTACGACTAAAAAAGTCTAATATGAACTAGATCGGAGTAAGGATGAGAAAGTTAAGTAAATAAAGAAGTTGACAGCTAGCAATAGCTAGCTAGCTAAGTTAGCTCGTGCATCGACTTCATTTAACACCAGCGAAGCCTCATGTAGAAGCCGAAAAGACATGAACAGATGGTAGCACCTTCCTTGTGTATGAAAACATTTACTGACACCAATCAGTTATTTAAGTCTTCTTAGATAATTAAGTAAACTTTAACAATGTTTATAAGAGTTGCATTGTTGCTTTCAAACCGCCCTCTTTCTGTCCCCTTTAAAATACGTCACAGGTTTTTTTTTCTCATGTCAGTAAAACTTTATTTGGTGAAGATTATTCACAAAACATGTGCAGTATTCTGTCTGATTTCAATATAATACAGCATGTATGCATATATCAATATGCGTGATATGATATATTTCATGCAGCACTATATACATAATAATGCTGTATTCAGGTACATTCAGTTGAAGTGTTTTCTTTATGGTTTGTGAAAAACCTCCTTCATGGGCAAAACTGCATTAGATAAAAATAAAAATGCATTAGAACAAATCTGAAAAGAAGGATGTTTTTCAGAGCTGTAAGAAGTTGACTTTTTTGAGACACATGGTTCTCACAAGACAGCATGAGATGATCATATAGAATATGATGCAGTGTTTCAGATTTAACCTAAACTATAAGCATGTACAGTTAGTTAAGTTAAATGCAACAGACACATTAATGTGGCACCTGTATGATCACACAGCATAAATGGCCCACCCACTGGCAGATGATGGAAGTGCTGTAGTGGCCTCCAGCACCATTAACCTATATAGTAAGAGTTTTAACATCACACACAGTGATATGTTTATTAAATCAGACAGGAGACAATTTAAGTGTTAGTTAGTAATGGCAGTTTATATACATTTCTGTTTCAAAATGAGATTTATATGGATGTAAAATCTCTCTGGAGTGAGGTATTTAACATTAAGTAAAGAAATGAAGATATATTTCACATGCACCATGTCCACGTCACATGTCCATAAAAGTGTCAAAATTATCATGCACATAATAAATTTTATTTGGGCATAAATAATCTAAAATGACTGACAAAAGTAGCACTCATTCATTCATGTCAATTTTCCATTTTGGGATTAATAAAGTAAATTGAATTGAATTAATGAGAAATAGTATAAGACTGATACGTGGATCTAAATTACAATTCTAGAGTCAATCATTGATTGTCTTTTGATTTAGGAGAGATTGACTTTTTATATAAAACAGCTGAATATTTTGAAGCATTCATCTTCTGTTTTGGATTAGTTATGAACTCCTGCAGGTCAGCTGTGTTACTCTCTAACATTAAAAAATATATATATATATATTTTGGCAAATGCAGTCAGAGCTTTGGATATTAACAGTGAAAAATAGCCCAAACCAACTGTAATAGTAACAAATTCACTGAAGCAAAGAAAGATCTAGCCCTGTAACTGCAAAATTGGACTTTAAATAGTATTCTAAATGTTTTTGGGGTTTATACAGTTGTTAAATTGGCTTTTGTAAGGAGGGGAGCCCTTGTGTAACCTATGGTCAATGGTCATTTTATTTCACGCCATCTATAGTACATTTTCACTTTATCATGTGGCAATAAAAAGTTATTTATTTGAACATCACAAAGCTGCATGAAGATGAAATGCAGTAGAGCAGATAAATTGAACAGTAATCTATGCCTCATACAGTTCATCTTCAGATTGTCGGAATACAATGTATGGTCAACGCAACATGTAAAAATGAACTTAAATCAGCATGGATACATTTGCTTTCAAACCACAGTCTCACACATTGTAGTCCATGCTGTTACCTACTGAGCTATCCAGCTGTTTATGGTAGTAATATTACCTAATGGGCTTAAAACGGTTCAGAAGATGAATGAATTTTGAATGAATGATTTAATAAAATAACAACAACAACAATAATAATGATAAAACCAAACATTTCAGACATTTCCCCCCCCCTCCATTATATACTAATTCAGTTGCTGTTTGAAAGTGGAGACTGCATAGATCGGAAACTGTTTTTGTTTGATGACTAACATTTGAAAAACAAACCACTCATCATGTCAGGAAATAACAAAAAGGTATAGGTATGTCTTGTGAAAATGTCCATGTCCAATAATAGCTCTTTTATATGCATATACATAAAGAAGATAAAATGCAGTACAGCAGATACATTGAACAGTAATCTATGCCTCATACGATTATCTTGGTCGTTTTAGAAGTAATTCACAAGCTGAAAAAGTGTGTGTAACTGATGGGTTTATTATTATCACATAGTATAAATGATTATTATGCAGTAATGGGCAATTCTTTCATCTTTCATTTCATGATAATTTAGCATTTTTCTGTTCATCCCCTACCTAGAAAAGAATGTCAAGGTCAGAATTATGACGACCAGCTCATTTTCTAACAAAGAGCCAGTTCTAACCAGTTTTTGTAAACTCCCTCTGTCTTATCCACTGTTTTTGAACCTGCACGGGGATAAAAGAGAGGATTCAGCAAACTGTGAGTTAGAAAGGGACAGGTCGGCACACTGCTTATTGTGTTGTTATTTTTTCCTTTCTCCTTGTATGCTTAAAGGGATGACTTGAACTCATGGTCTGTTGTTTTGTCATTTAATAAGATTAATAGAAAATTAATCCAACAGTAACCCTGCTGTAGGTTCTAGAGTTCTAGGATCCATTTAGTCGTGGTTTAGATGAGCGGTGCACTGATGTTGACGAACTGAGACACTAGAACCATTGCATGCGTTATGACCAGTCCCATGTAGTCAATTTGGGGGTGTCTTTGTGTCATCTTGCACTTATTCAACTTCATAATTTATTACCTCCGCCAAGGACGTTATGTTTTTCCCGGCGTTTGTCTGTTTGTGTGCAACATAACTCAAAACGTTATGGATGGATTTTGATGAAATTTTCAGGATTTGTTGCCAATGGCACAAAGAAGAAATGATTAACTTTTGGGGGTGATCCAGAAGAAATCCTGGATTCTGGATCACTTTGAGTTTTTTGTTAACATTGGGGTCAATGGGGCCAAAAATTTTGTTTCTCAGTATCTGGGTTAATTATTGACCAAACCTAAT
>JAPSES010000219.1:13236356-13251184 GCA_029822895.1 Maxillicosta whitleyi
GTCACAGAACATCGACCAATGAGAGGGCAGCATCACAGAACGTCAGCCAATGAGAGCGCAGCGTCACAGAACATCGACCAATGAGAGGTCAGCGTCACAGAACATCAGCCAATGAGAGCGCAGCATCACAGAACATCAACCAATGAGAATGCGGCGTCACAGAACTTCAGCCAATGAGAGCATAGCGTCACAGAACATCGACCAATGAGAGGGCAGCATCACAGAACGTCAGCCAATGAGAGCGCAGCGTCACAGAACATCGATCAATGAGAGGTCAGCGTCACAGAACATCAGCCAATGAGAGCGCAGCATCACAGAACATCGACCAATGAGAGCACAGCGTCGCAGAACATCAGCCAACCTGCCCAGAAACAGTTCTACAGTTCTACAGCACACACACACACACACACACACACACACACACACACACACACACACACACACATAGTCAACCCCAGGTCTGGGCAGCTCAGATATCAGTGCAGTAAATAGTCTAGGAATATTCAGGTACTTCTTTTGTAGTTTAATAATTCATATTCCAAACTACTATTTTGGACCATAACACTAAATTAAGGGTTTTCTTTAGGTGTTAAAAAAATTACATTAGCAGATCCTTCAAACTAAAAGTCATGCCGTTGTATTGGTTGCATCTATTGTGACAATATATACTTGTACTGACGTTTGATTTGCAGATGATCTCATGAGTGTCAGTAAGGGTCAGTAATCCAAGCATGTGGCCTGTTGGCTGTCCAATGCCCAGGTCTGGTCTAGACCCTTCACCAAATGAAAAGATATTGGTGCATCATAAAAAATAGAATATGACAAAGACGACTAGAATCCTGTATCAGACAATAATTGAACGACATTCCTCTTCCAAACCTTCATTAGCTGATCTCAGTTTCCAGGATAGAAGATGCTACACAGTTGTAAACATGGTCCTGTCATCCTAGCTTTGAAGATAGCACGCTGCCATCTGAATCAAAATTACCTTTCTTTCTTTTCTTACCTTTTTTTTTTAAACGGTAAATTTTTTTCAGTTCAAATATTTGATATATTTGACATATTTTCTATGTTCAATTGGGAATAAAATGCAGGTTTTTCATATTTTTAAGTAATTGCATTCTGCTTTTTTTTTTCCCATTTCACACGGTGTCACAACTTTTTTGGAACGGAGTCTTTCTGTAGAGAACGTTCTATACTTTTACTTAA
Source organism: Maxillicosta whitleyi (assembly GCA_029822895.1). Classification (NCBI taxonomy): domain Eukaryota; kingdom Metazoa; phylum Chordata; class Actinopteri; order Perciformes; family Neosebastidae; genus Maxillicosta; species Maxillicosta whitleyi. Next base: position 13,237,566 of record JAPSES010000219.1, read on the forward strand.
GTAAAGACACATTTCTGCTTTAGATTGGATTTCCAAGTACTCTGCACTTGGAAACCCATTACATTTGTTCAGTCTCCGCTGTACGTTCGTGCTAATTATAATCGACTATATATTAACATACGGATAGAATTAAAATGAAAAAAGGTGAAGACTGTAATTAAAATCCTATGCCTGAACAGCTTCACAGATGTTAACATGGCTGTAAACAAAGGCTTTTAAAAATTATATTAGTTGGACAAGGGAACATTACAAGTTGAAATATCTGTAGAAAATCTTCTGGAACAGCTCTTATGTTTTTTTTTTTTTTTTTCCTTCGCTGCAATAAAGGTTTATTTATGAAAGCAGAGTTTGTTTTAATCCACTGTGAATTCTTCTTGCATGAAATACCTCAAGGACACCTTTATCCAACTCCCACCCACAGATCTGCACTGTTCTTCTATCACAACACTCAAGGTAATTTATTTAATACATTGCAAAATCATTTATCATTTTTAAGGAGTGACAAGAACAAGGCAATGGCAAAAGGCTACATGATTGTTCACGGTAATAAAAGAACTTTGAATCTGATTATAATCTCTTTTCTTGCCGTTTAAAGCAGTGGGGGGAAAAAAAAAATAAACATCAGGGATTCTTGCTCTGCAGCCATGGCAACTCAGGCATTGACAGTAATCTCTTTCAGGAATGTGTATGACTGTTTTCAAAGTGACTGAGTCTTTGTCAGGCTCCTTCACTGTCAGATGTTAGTGCGGTCTTTGTTTCAAACAGCCTTGCAGATGCAACACATTTAACTTTTGTACAATTTCAACATGAAAATTCTATCATTTTAGCAAACACATTATTCTACAAAACAAAACAAAACAAAAAAATACCACATACGTTAGCGCCAAATCATCCATCACTTCTGAAATATCATTTACTGTGTAAATATAAAAGGATGGTCCTCTCACTGAAAATGTTTCTGAGAATGCCCCTGAATCAATTTTGGAGGTAACAACGCGCACGCTGCTCCCATTGTCCTTATGTCAAGATGACATCTGTCTCACCTGTCCAATTTCAAGTTGACCCATCGGATTTCATTATAGGTGGCCTGACAACCGTGAAACTGTCAAAGAGTAATTGATGTTGTGGGACGGACGTTACTGCGTCATGTGATCTCAGCCAACTTACCGTTTTATTGATAGAACATTACTGGACATAATAAAGCAGCAGCAGCGTCCCAATTTAAGCCTCAGTCGCCGCAGAGACGCTTTGTGTAATTCTACATTAAGACGCAGTAAGAATGACTTTTAAGACGTGTTCACTCAAGATGAAAGAACACACATACTAATGTTCAGTTTGTAAGAGTTAAAGGTAGGGAGGAGATTTAATTGTGCAAATAGAATCTAATATTCATAATTAGGTTTTAATTAGTCTATAATCATCATCAAATAAGACGTGTGCTTTCTTTACCTGACCTTAGCTTTTCCACTGCTGTAATTATTTAAATTCTTATTGCTAGCACGAGTTAAATTAAATATATATGATGTATTAAATGGGATGCCTTGTCAATGTAATATTACAACCAGATGTCTGTGTTTATATATTTCATAAAATTGCGATCCCAGGCGTATTCAAGACCCATCTCAAAACCCACCTTTTCCGTTCCGCCTTTCATTCCCCATAGCCCCCCCCCCCGTTTTTTTTTATCTGCTTTTAACTGTGACTGTTTTTATATTTGTACTTTTATTGATATTATGTATTTGTAGGCTATTTTGTATTGATTGCTTTTATTTATGTACAGCGTCTTTGTGTCCTTTGAAAAGCGCTTTAGAAATAAAATGCATTATTATTATTATTATTATTATTATTATTATTGTCCACCACTATCATGGTCTTAGTGTGGATCGTGCATGTTCATTTCTTGCATAGATACCATATTAAATTCTATTTCTGCTAATTTTGGAGTGGGTTGCTTAGAGTTTGCCATGTTTTATTGTCATTTCTACAGTATGTCAGAATGGACGTCCTGTAGAAGTGGGAGGTATGACCAGAATCTCACTGTATGTCATTTTAAGTCACAGTAACACTATATATTTGTACATCCTACACATTCTTACTCCCAGCTTGTCACATTCTGACACTTGGTCAGACTGTCACATATTAGTACATACGCTCAGAGAGTCGTCATACAGGGTAGGTGTCACTTCTTGACATGCAGGCTCGTCAATTCCATTGTTATATTTTTATTAGGTTATGATTAAAATGTATTCAACTATGTGTCAAATAGTGTATTCAGTCATCAAAGTTAGATTTCAAACCACTTTATACAGTATATATTAAATTCCTTACACCCATGGCCAAAAACAGTCACATAAAATATTTCACCTTATCACCTTTAGCTTTGTGATTAACCCGTACAGATCCAAACAGCCACCAGTGACCAAAATCAATACCTGCATGTAAATAACTGTGTGTAAAATGCAGTTATTCATCTTTTCATGGTCATCAGATATGACCCATTTGGATTTTTTAGTGGCTCCACAGTTACCATGGAAACACTGTCGTCTTCTATAACATTGATTCACCAGTAAAACCCATGGAGTTGGATCAATGACATTAGATGGAGACACTTCGTTTATGTTCAGTAATTGATAGATTTGCTGAAAAAGTCGCTTTTTCTTCTGTTTTCTCTGTTTCTGGTATAATAACCTTCAAATTTAATCTAGTGCTTTATTGAACGTCTACATGATCAATGAATTAAATACATGATAATATATGATTTTCACTAAAAATGTGGAAAATACTGTGGTATCATTTTATAATAAAGGGTGATAAGTCACTTAAGAAAGGTTATATGTAGAGAACAATTCATTTGGGAACTGCCACAGAAGTAGCTCTGGTAGCTCGTAGCTCGTTGTGGGTTAAGTAATAACACAGTAAATGCCACAACATTAATTTTAATCCAGCCGTGCATTATTATTATTATTATTATTATTTTTTACCAGCATCTTTTATTGACAACAGGAAAGTGAAGTCTTCTCCATCACGTCCCAGAGATTCTTGATGGGGTTTAGGTCTGGACTCTGTGGTGGACAATCCATGTGTGAAAATGATGCCTTATGCTCCCTGAACCACTGTCCAATAGTTCCACTCTCCTGTAAATTAATGGTTGTTTAAGAAATGAGTTACTCACTGAATCCGATCACGTTAAATGAGTTGTTGCAGCGGAAACATATTAATCACTGCAGTGATGATTCAATGGTAGATTCATACCTTTTTGCTCAGTTAAATCCAGGTGGGGATTTTTAAGAGCAGGTAATGTGTGTTAATCATCATATATCATGTATTAGATTCCAGGGTCTGTGCTTTGAATGCGTTTCCATCGATCAATAAAGTAAATAAAATAAAAACCAAAGGGTTGAAATGAAAAACTGTTGTCTGGATCGCTTGGGAAAGTTAAGAAACAGGAGAAAATATTGAGGCTGGCTGTGGAGTCCAGGTACTATCAGCCAATTCTAAATAGAAACACTGGAATTCTATTCAAGTCTTATCAACCAAATTCTGAGCAAAACAAGAACATAGATACAAGCACAAAATGTTCTGATTTTCTTGGAAGGTAGGAGCTAAAATGTCAAAAACAAGGCCAAGCCAAGCCACAACAGGTTATAAAACATCCACCCAGGGTATAAAATAGATGAGCAGAGCCCCAAATATTTAGTTTGGGTCGAGTTTATTTGAGCATTTTCTGTCCTTGTGTCAAATAAACTGTGCATCAGATACTGTCTGTTCTTCAGAGGGGTTGGAGAAGATTTTTTAGTCATTTTCTGACACTGTCGGTTTAGACATGAATATAACTTAAGTATTAAAAAGTGATAAATCAAAAAACGCAAAATTTAATGGCCTTCAAAGGTGATAAATTCGGTCAAAAGGTTTTAATTTTTTTTAAAATAGGTATTAATTTTTCTTTTGGTGGTTTCATTTTGATGAAATAGGCTAAATGAAATAATTAAATCCTATCTTGCTTGCGCCGCTACTTCAAAAACGAATGTGTGATATGAACTTGATATTGATGTCATATCAATGCATTGTATTCATTGATCGATAGAATCTGAAATTGTCAGTAACTTGTAACTAATGCCCTGTTGCGAAATATGCAACAGAGTCTGGTGATGATGTAAGTAATGTACGTGCATGACACAAAATCTTTCTGACTGATACTTGGTGCAACTCGATGTTGTGGTGGTTGTAAAAAAAAACATCTGAAGGTAGTAAAAAAAAGGTATTAAATGGTAGTAAATTTGACTCAAAGATTGCTGTATATACCCTGATTAGAAAAAGGGTCGGAATGAGTAAAATTAAATAAAGAGGAAGACTACACAGAGTGCGAAACAGGATACGAGAGTGATGTTATAGGCAAACATTAGTATATAAGAACAGGCTCATATATCATGATTCATTAAATCTTCTGTAAATCCAATAAAGAAATGCTTTAAAATAACCATACCATAGCTAGTCACATTTGATTATTTTCTTCTTTTATTTGAAACATCCATCCATACAAACAATCCCTGTTCAGAATCACCAATTTCTGTGTTATGTTCACTCTCCACTGTTTGTTTGTGCTGCCCTCATGATAATTTCCTTCTGTATCTATGTCGAAGAGCATAAAGAGGGGCCACCCCGGTGCCTCTCCCCGTAGAACACATCCCACATAGGCCAAGGCCTCATCACAGCTGCCTGGGCTCCATCCTGACCCAAAACCCCTGGATGCATGCCATCCAGACCCCACTCATCCCCTGCCTCTCCACCCACTCCATCAAATAAAGGAAAAATATCCAAAAATAAATCTTACCAAAGAGACATCCACATTTTCAAAAAAAATGAGATTCTTCCCACGTTAATAGACATTAATGAATATAATATGAATTGTTATGCACTGCACACTGAAGAAAAACCAAATTATATATCTTACTTGTTCAAACTTATCATTACGGCTGATAATGTTCAAGAAATGGCTCAATCCGCATTTTCCTTTATTAAAATCATCTTAAACCTATCCACTCTGATGCTCATCTAGAATCAACCATTTGGGATCCCTCTACGTCATGAAATGTTAATGACTTCTAATCAATGTTTCATCCTGTCTGCCCATAAAAGAGAGTGTGGTTCATTATAGTGGGTTGAACTGGTCGCTTGTATTTCTGTATTTAAAACTCCTTGTCTCACTTTAAACAAACATGTAACGCTACCTCATCAAATCACTGCATTGATTGACTAAACTGTTTTTCAATTTAGTTCTGAACTAAGATGTTAAAACACCAAAGTCGTACAATAACAGAAGTGGGCTGAACCATCGAGGCGGCTGCAGAATTGCTGGTTTTTTCAAGCGAGTCTGTCTGGATTTGAAGAGTACTTGAGGACCTCAGTCAGAGAAGGCTGTCTGATGACAAGGTAAAGCACTGAGCATAAGAAACGTATAGCATTCACTTAAACTGATATTGATTTTTTTTTTTTTAACATTGGACTTCTTATGTGATAAAGCAGTACAAATCCAAACTAATACTTTCAGCTCCTCTTTATCCTGTAGGTATCCATGTACGACTCCAAATGCAACACTTCCAACCTCAGTCCCTTCGTCTCATCCTTTTGCTGATATTTCAGCACTTGATGTGGGAGGATGCAGACTCAGACCTGGGGTGTAACACCTTAAGGTACTTGAAAGTCATGCACTATGTGGACAAACCAAACCCTGATTCTAACAGGAGAAGGTACTGAGGACGGGAGCTTGATGTCATGAGGGCGGGGCTTAATGTCATGAGGGCGGGGTATCTCACTGCAGCCTGCGGGATGGGAGCTTGATGTCATGCACCGCCCATATCAAGGGCGCAATGGATTGTGGGATTGTATTTGACAGCAATTGTAAAAACACAGCTCCCTCCATTTTGTCCATTAACCCTAACCGTAACTGTAACCCTAAACCTAACCGTAACCCTAACCCTAAGAGTGGCAATAATAATTACACACAACAAAATGTTAATTTCTCAAGTGGGGAAACGGGAGATAATATCAGTTTGCGGGACACGGGGTGATGTGGGCGGGGCATGACATCAAGCTCCCGTCCTGTAGGCTGCAGCGAGATGCCCCGCCCTCATGACATTAAGGCCCGCCCTCATGACATCAAGCACCCGTCCCGCAGGCTGCTGCGAGATGTACTTGTCTAACAGGGGCCTTTCAGAATTTTAGAGGATGCAGTCTGCAATTTCACCACTACCACCACTACTACAAACAAGAAATTTCTCATGTATTCACTTACATTTTTCAAAGTATGTACATGGAGCCCAATGCAAATTAGGTGATTGGTGTGTAAAAAAGTTAGAATAATAAATAGCATAATTATGATAAGTTCTAAAGTCTGATGAGCAAAGGGGCACTAAATACATATGCATATTATAAAATGCTTTGCATAACTACTGTAATAGTGTAAATGAATGTTTCTTGGACCCAATACTATCTGAAGTTGTCGTCCATCCTCACACATGATCTAATGACTATTTTAGGACACATTCTAATATCACTCAGACTGCTTTTACATTTGATATATTACATATATTCTGTTCACAGTCTGAAAACTGATATGTCTGAAAAACTTTGCAGATGTCTGTGAAACAGAGTCCCAACCTCTAAAGCAAAGACTTTATAAGTGCTTTATAAACAGCCGCAGTCCCATCTCTTCTGGTTGTGACCCATGGAACCTTATTTTGAAAAAACAAAACAAAACTGCGTTATAGTCGATGGCGAGAGATGTAAGAGAAGTAATTTTATGATCCTGTTTGAATTATCACCTCATTTACAAGTATGATATTTGCAAATTTAAAAGATAATATTATGAGTCAAGAAAGCTGAACTTTGTGGTACATCTGTTGAAGTGTCTGGCTGTGAAAGCATGTAAATAGAAAGACTAAATTTTCTGCACTACACTGATTTTCACCTCTTTCAATACTTTTTCACCTTGCTCTTGAAGATTGAGGTAAAATGTGCCAAGGCCATTCAACTGTTTAAAACAATTATTAATTTTCACAATATAACTGCAATAACATTACAGTTTGTAAACTAAGTACAGAAGACATTTGCTCTTATTTTCTATTGTTAATACTTCATATGTACGCTGTTACTCTCCAACTTTGATCATACACTGGAATTAACTTGGTATTTTTTCAGAGCGAAAACATATTAAATTTAATACAACATTGTTACCTAAAGTCAACTACAAACAAACAAACCCATACAAAAAAGCTGTAGAGCTATAAACTAGAAGGACATATAGATATAAGAGCAATGTGATGTTATTCATATTTTCTCTTCTGACAATAAACCTGTAAATTTACAGTTTCATAGTAGAAATAGTATCACTGCGTACAACACTACATATGTAGCCCCTCGGGCAGATAAGCTTTTTGGACTATCTTGGCTTGTAATTTTCCTTAAGATATTAACACCTTTTTTTATGAATGAAAGTGCCAAGGGAGAATAATTGCTGTCCATATACAGCCTTATCCGTCATGTAAAAATATTCTTACGCTTAAGCATTTTCTCCCTCCTTTATGCTAAGTACATGGCTCTTCAGGTAAAGTGCCTACACAATCACAGCTTGTAGTAGCTGTTTATGGTTCTAAATGTCATCCACTGTTGCAGTCCTCTGGTACAAGGTCTTATTCTGCTGTGCCAGCATCCCTGGGACTGCCATTAAATGGAGCTGAGCCATTGGAAATTATCTCTTCTTTGTGCTGATGAACTAATTGTAGTCGTATGCTGTAATAACACCATTAAAATGTTATACACTTGGGATCATTACTTCACATTTGATGTAGTTGTGGTTCCAGGATGGAGAGAAACAAGGGCTTCAGTGGCAACAGTGTTTGTGCTTTTCACTTACTTTTTAAATCAGGAAAACTGTCTTTGTCTCTGTGGAATAAAAGACTATAAAGAGAGGTGCTTTTTTTTTTTTTTTTTTTACACTTCATTTAGGGAAACAGTTCTCAGTTGATGCACTAAATAATCAGATTAAACAGAGGAAGAAATTGCAAATGTTACATAGTAGAACCAGACATAAGTGTTAATCTGAGGTTTATGTGGATAAAAAAGGCACATCCATCTGGTAGGAGTGAGTGATACACTACTGTCATTTCAGGCTTTGATGAAAGATCTTTCATTTTCTTGGCCACTAATGGGAATTCTCAGTGTCAGTGAAGCCCTCATTTCAATTCCTGTTTTTAATTCATCATATAATTTCTTCAGGGCTACGATAATGAAATGTTTGCCGCACTATTCCTTCCCTTTTTGGGGGAAATTAAATCAAAATTGCATTCATTCATCTTATCCTATTGAGACAATGAAACTATTTCCAAAAACAAACAACATCAACTCACACCTATTGCATCACAGCTTGTGCTGCCAGAGATATGCTGCCAAAAGCATGAATAAAATACAGCTTCAGTGACTTGTCTAGCATTTACATTTCATTCATTAAAAGTACAAAAAAAAAAAAAAAAAAAAAAGGATTTTATTTCCTTTCCAAAGTTGGCCACCATTAAGAGACATTTACAGACTTGTATGGCCTTTGAACAAAGTTCAGCCGGATGCAAAAGCTGAGGTTATAATAAAGTCTCAGGATTTTGCATTGTGCAGCTTTAGCCTTAGCAGCGGGGAAGGGTCCTTGCCGAGCCTAATGAATTCAGATGTGAAAAGACTTTGGTTTTGACTTTACATAATTAGGCAAGATGCAATAACACAGCGACCTTGGAGCAGTGCACCTGGATAACAAGCGATCAAACAACCCCATCCATCCACACTTAAAGAGCTTCAGCTCCTGCAGCTCTCCATTGAAGCAAACCACTATCTCAAAGCTGAAGCTCATTAACTCTTTCAGGCATTGTTATGTACTACCTCTTTGATACTTGGAAAATAATGTGTGTGTGCATGAATAGTTTTGCACTGAACACCAAAGAATTGATTTGGTGTTTCTTTGTAACAACGAGAGAGCTGACGTTTAAGTATATTGATATTTAATGCATCTGTGAGACAAATGTTGCAGTGGAGGTCTTTAACAATCAGGCTATAACGAATAATTCACCCTCAGCGCTTACACGTTTACACCTAGCAACAACTTTCATCCCTGTTGACTGTGAAGTCTACATACAATATCCACCCCATTAAAACATTTCAGGGGACAGTACATGTAGACCTATTTTAATCGAATATAATATGAGTGCAATTTATTTAGAGACCCTTATCAGTTAAATTATGCTGTTTTCTTGTTTAGGGAATCCAGGTGCAATCACTGAAGGGGGTGGAAGTGAATCTGTTTCTTAATTTATTTATGTAAACTTGGCCTGCCTCCAGTTGCAGCAGATGATTTCATTTGTCTGTGCAGAGTGCCTGATATAATAGGATTACAATCTGGCTGTTATAAAATTGTCTGTGGACCTCTGTGTTTCTGAAGGCTTGAGTAGGTCTATTAGTCCATGATGGCATCCTCATTATTTGTTATTCTTTAGATTCATCTGACATTTAAAGCACAACATGTTATATAAGCAAACCTTCAGTATTTAGAATTTGATTATTTCAAATGAATATTTTTATCCCGGGTGTAGGATTTAGTGCCATCTAGCAGTGACAAGGCTGAGGCTCGTGGGTCTAGGGGTATGATTCTCACAGTTTGTCCAATGACCGACGGGTTGGCGGTTCAAACCCTGGCTCTGACTGCCCATGTGTCGAAGTGTCCTTGAGCAAGACACTGAACATGCATGGCAGCAGCCACCTACTGTGTAACTGTTAATTTTGTTGTACATGTGTGTTATGACAATAAAGGCATTCTATTGTACAATATGGGCATACAGGCACAAAAACCCATTTAGGATTTTTAAGGAATGATTTAATGAGTTTGTAACAGGAAAAATATGACAGATGATTAATAATTAAGTTACCTACATAATTACATAAGTAATTAATTGTGGCCTTTTTGCGATATTTTTTATTTTTAGAGGTATTGTTTTCTATCAAAGTCAGTAGTTCCACTTGAAAAGCCAAATTCCAACCATTGGTGCCAATATGGGGCAAATTCGTTTCAGCCAAACCCAATTAATCGCTCTGTTTCTTCTTGTAAGTGTGAGTTCAAAGGTTGTGTGTTTCATATGTCAATGTCAAGAGTATCATGGTGATCAAGAAATGCATCTTTTTTCTTGTTTCTTCTTCCGTCCTTTATTTTTTTTTAACCAACCAAGCAAACTTTTCCTCGAACTTTATCAAAGAGAGCAGAAGAAAAAACACTGAGATCGTCTTCCAGCAGTATTAGTGGGCAGGATATCTTCTATGAAGCTGTGAACTGTGCAACAATCAGTTAGTAACATGCTGTGGCAGCAGCTCAAAGACAAACCAAGGCTTAATGTGTGTCCATATTTATAATATATTGGTGTGTGTGCGTGTGTGTGCATGTGTTTCATCAGTTGACCTGTAGTGGTGTGTACCAAACAACTGGCAACATGGAGGCTCATTTAAATACTGAACGCCAGACTGATACACACATGTAAAAATATTATCCAAGATAAGGTTCTTGTTTTTTGGCCTCTTGAGCTGGAAAATATCTCACTCTAAAGCAATCTGTCATGTAGATAAATATAATTTAGCACTACATGTATTATGTTTCAACTCAACTGTCCACTGAGTGCCCCTTCATTTACTCTCTTCTTTTTCTTTTCTTTTCTTTATAATAAATACAAAAATTCACTCTGGAAAATACTTAATAACAGAGTATACAAAAACAAATTACAAAAAAACAACAACAAAAAAAGAGCATATTTGTACATCATGCGTGAAAAATCAACAACGTTAAAACATGAATTTTTGTTTAGAACCACCCCCCAACTTTTCTTAACCCCCCCGTCCTTTTTTTTGGTATATTTTTGTTGAATGACATACATTACAACAAAAATATGTTTCATTTCCCCCCTTATTTTCACTATTCTCAATTCAAAATCCACTTTTCAACTCCATTATATTGAACCAGTACAAATATAACTTGTCATTTCGAGTTATGTTACATCTGGCCTCAATGTGGTTATAAATACAACCCATTTTCCTAAGTTAAATAAAATACAATGATTCATAATTGGAGGTGGTTCACTAATGAAACACAGTTTGGAATTCTGAGTTATATCTGTGTTAATGAACGCTTACAGAAGAAAAAAAACATTGTAATTGTATACTGTTCTTCACTGTTAACGTTTCTATTGACACTTATTGAAAGCAACATTGTCAGTCATTTTAAGTAAATAATGCTTTTATTTTTAACATAAAAAGTACAATTGCCATACATTTTGATTTACACTGGAACAAACATTATGGTGTATTAAAGTATTAGTTTCCTGTCAATGTCCTGCCCTCAGTTCTGTGAATTACAATAAAGATGCAATCTGTTTTAACAATGAGTCCAAATGGTCCAAATACATCAGTGCTCTGATAGTCAAACATGTTGACAAAAGTTGTTTGGAAAATCCAAGCACCCCACCTGCTTGTTGTGTGCTCAATTTTCATGGTAAATAAGGGATTATTGTGTTTTAAGTCAGTTAAACACACTTTATGTGTACAGCAACTACTACCAGGTTAGTGCAAAAATCTTTACAGATAATATAAAACAGAACAATTGTAGAACTTAATAGTATGAAACAAAAACCAAGATAGCCAAAACGTGAACAGGATAAAACAAAATAGAAAAAAAAAAAAATGTGATTTTAATGTGAAGTAGCCCTAAACTTTATTCAAAAAAAATACAATTTTCTAAATAATATAGTAAAAATTCACTTCAAAAATAAATACAATATGAAATATGTCTAAAATGATTTTTTCTATCAACTCTTAGTTAAGTGTAACAGCTTTGCTGTTCCTGTTATGTGTGTACATTGTGGTTATTTTAAAGGGTGGATTGTTATTTTAATCAACAGAACCAAAAGATAGAGGTATGAAAATCTGACCCGTGTTGCAGGAGGTGGAAGGAGGTGAAAAATGAGCTGTTTAACTTGAATAATACACTTTAGAGTGCTACGCATCTGTGCCTGCTGCCCCTCCTCCAGTGCACTTTGAGGTCAGCTGCAGGGTCATCAGGTGGTGCCACTGTTTACAGATGATTCACCCTCAAGCCAGGAGACCTCTCGGCGGGGGTGCAGTGGCTTTGTGGGGACGTCTCCCCACACCACTCCCTGCAACTGACCTCATTGGGGTGTTGAGAACCAACTGCTGTCCTTCCTCTGTAGCCACAACCAGAAATTTGCTTTCTCCGCCTCCTCCACCAGTTCTTTAATGGCCTTTCCTCTCATTCCTGCAGAACGGAGGAGCCAGATTGCCAACCCCTTCGCAAAGCCCCTGCACCCGACCTCCACATGATGAATGGTTGCGGCCCAGCCTTCACCTCTTCACCCCTCCAGGTCATTGTAATTTGACTGCTTGAATTCATGTGCTGCTGGTATCCCCTTTTCCCAGGGCACAGTTAGCTCAACGATGAGGACTTTCTTGGCAGCTGTTGACCACATCACAACATCCAGCCTTAGAGCTGTCTGTATGATGTTAGTTGGAAAAACTAGCTACTTGCCCAGGTCACCACGCATTTCCCATTCCTCTCAGGGTTAGCAGAACTGCTGGTCTTCCCACTACTGTCTTCTGTCCTACTTCTCCTGGTTTGATGAAAATTATCTTCAGCTGCTGGGGGTCCGAGGAGTTCCTCTGCATCTCTCCAACTGATCTGCTAACTTCCTCAGTACCTGAATGTGCTGCCACTGAAAGAACCCCTGCGTTAACATAATGCCACACCCTGACAGGATGAGCTGAAGACCTGCATTGTCCTTGCTGCACAGGAAGCACTTTCTCTCACTTCCAAACCATTGGATAAGGGTTTGAGGGCATGGAAGGGTGTTGTACGCTACCCTTATGAGGAAGATGAGCTGTGACTGTGGAGTTTGCCAGATGTCGTCCCAGATTATGACTCTATTCATTGTATCGTCCTAGTGAGTCCATGCTCCTTGCTTGCCCTGGGATAGTGCCTTGATGAGGTATCAGTCTTGGGCCAGTTGTGAGACCTCTTCTACCACCATGGTCTTCCTTTGCTGCCTTGGGCTGGTTGCCCCTAGCCCAGCCCAGCTTGGCTGTCTTGGACTCTTCCCAGGACCTCCTTGTGCTTCAGCCTAGAGACTGCTTGATCCACTTTGTCCTGGGCCCTCCACTTCTGCCTGGTACAACCAGCCACTACCCTTCATGGTTTTGTTTTTGGATTCCCTCAGCTCGATTACAAGGCGGGTCTTCTCTTGCCTGTATCCCAAGCTGCAGCATGTTCTTGCTGAAGAGGCCTGTGTTCAAATAGCAGCAGGGGAGGCCCAGCCACTTACTGATCTAATTGATGGAGATGCTCCATGCCCCATCTGCCTGTCTGAGAGCTCTGCTGTATACTCCTTCTCAAGGCTTCGGATGGGCTGCACTGCCAAGAGTGGACTCTTCTCTCCTACTGCTGTGAACAATGTTCTGTTATCTCTCACCCTTCTTCTGACTGACAGGCTCCTGAACTTACCGGGCTTGATCTTCATCTGTGTCCAGCCTGT
>JAPSES010000219.1:13283704-13294938 GCA_029822895.1 Maxillicosta whitleyi
TATATATCATAAGAAGAAGAGCATTAACACACTAGTATTGTGTAATAAAAGTAAAGTATCTCTATAAATAATATATAGGTTCTATATTGAACAAATCAAGATCATACGTAATTCATGTACAACAACTTATACACAATCTATAAGTTGTAATTTAGAGATTACAACAAGGAAACAGTTGGATAATGATTTGCTAGTTGTAGGATATGATCATGAAGAATAAAGCAACAGTATGTGCTTTATAGTGACCAATAAATACCAAATGTGCGAATATCTATGCTGATAAACAACTAGTTAAAGGTTAAAATGTGCACCCCATGTGTTATCAAATAAATACAATATTCTCTTACAGTTCAATTTGTTGTAACATGTAAAAATATATATATTTTAACTAAATCAATAATGCAAAAAGCCATTCAGTAGCCACTTTTACACAGACATTCCAGAAAAAAGGTGAGATGGTGATCCCACCTTTTTTCCACCATTGACAGATTTCCACAGCCAAGACAAAGGAGTGACAGAAGTGAGACGGGCTGGACTTGTCCACAGCGGACCTGCATTCTGGAATCAAAGGGACAGTGACGCAGTGTATAGTTTGACGTATAACTTGTGTGTTGGGAAAACCCCCGAGTATCACGGTGTTGCTAAACTCCAGAATCCTTCACTGTTCCACAATTGTTAGCATGGATAAAGTCCTCCCCCCGAACTGATGACAGCTTGCGGATCTCGGCGTCTCCCCAGTTCAACATCTTTCTGGTCGCATTGATATGTTTGTTTACTGTACTCAGCCCACATTCATTTTTATATCCCCGCAGGGGTCGCACATGCAATACGACGGCAAAATGTCACACCTTGGTTGCATAACGAGGGGTGTTCCTTTTACATAGTGTTCCCGAATGATGCTTCCACCTTTACCATGGCTCTGTTACCACCTCCAGAGGTGTTACAGAGCCGTGACAGAGGTGGGACCAAATGATCCACCATGTCATTTACACAGACGTCGTTCCGGAATAAAGATGAAATATTCCCATAACAGAAGTGCTGTGTAAAAGGGGCTAATGATACACAAATCCCAACTGACAAAATGTTCCAATTATGCCACATTTCACCATTTTAATGACACACTGTTGGTGTGTGGAAAACACGGAGCTGATGTCTATTAATATCCAGGCCCATAATTGGGTGTTGGTTTGTTTACAAGTTTCCTTTCCAGGAAGCAATAAATGAGTTAGAAGTCCACAAGCCAAGCTCTGAGAGTCTGTATTACGTCAGATAACGGTCACACACAGTCACAAGAGAAGAAAATAGAGAGTGAGAGTTACCATAATGATGATGATCACTTGGCCAAAAAACCAGACATCATTATTAACCCTTCGCTGCTGTGTCAACCTCCTACACAGCTGTTTAAATACAGCCAACAGTAGTTTAGGTTGATCCCACTGATGTTGATGAATGAATCATTTACCACAGTTTATTTACCATATATTATATTGTACACACACATGGATTTATGAGTGTGACTGAAGCACACAATCATTTAATTGTTGGATGAGCACACTTTCAAACAAAAACCCATAACAACAAAAGTTCTTTAAATGGATGATTAAAAAGTAAATATGCAAATGTCCCTGTGCTCCGAGATCTGTACACGCTGTCTATTTTTCATCTGTTTATTTCTCAGCTCGATCAAATGAATTATAACGTGATCAACATCACAAATCATTAAGGAAAAGAAAAGTCACCATGTAAATTAAACTTACCGCTGGCAAGATGTGTAGGCTGTACATTTTAAATGACAAATAACTGTCCATTATTTTCTGACTTGGGTTGTTTCGGGGAAACTCACTCGAGCTGTTCATCTCTGCAGATGGAAATGCTGCAGGGACATGAGTTAGAGAAAGACCTCTGACTGACAGCGTGATCAGAAAAAGCAGCAGAAACCCTTTTAGCTTGGCTAATCTTTCATTTGTTCTGCTACTCATTTGCTTATCATGCTGTTTCCCCGCTCTGTTTGTAGCATTTTGCATGTGATTGATTTTCCTGACACAGCAGAGGTGCCCATTTTTGGAAAAGTCAAGGAAAGGAGTTTAATAAGATTAACAAATCATTAACTTATTATCCTTAATACTCCTCAAGAGGCAGAGCAGAATGTGAAAACTCAAGCTGCTGTCCAGATTCCTTTACTAAATTGAGGATGTTTAGGGTCATGTAGAATCTCTGTAATCAATACTGCTGCACCCCGTTATTTCCACTGAGATATATTTTCATGTTTATTACCCAGGGTCCAGGATGCTCTGCTGCAGATTAATCGTCTTCTTTACGTCTTTTCAAGTCCAGATTCCCTCCCACACAGATTGTGTTTGATTCGAGGTCCAGTGACTCTGTGCAGCAGACATACAGAAGCAGGTTCAGAGACAGAGCGTCACAGTGGGCACAGCTCACTGATGGAGGGAGTGGGTCTGGGGGCAAGGCAGCACAGGCTCAGAGGGGAGGGCAGCTATCAGGTGGGGGTGGTACCCGGCCGGCCTCGGTCCTCCCAGTGCCTGAGTGGAGGGCTCCATGCCCATGTTGAGGTGCAGCGACAGGTGGGCTTGGCAGTAATCCAGAACCGACTGCTCATACCTGTACAATGTTAGAGCACTCAGCTGCCGCGGTATCTAAAGAGAAACCAGAAGAAGAAGAGAGAAAGAGAGAAGTGCGCATAAGCCTTCTAAATCAGCCGAAAAAGCTTCCGTTTCAACATTTTATCCACTCTGAGAATATTTGGAATTGGCTTAATTTGCTTCATGCAGTCATGGTGCAGCGCTGTCATTAATGCAGCCTTGGCCGGTGATACAGTGCGCGCCCCAAGACCTGAAATCTGTGGCGCTCAAACACCCACTTTCAGCTGGAGTGATTTATATGCAAGATGAAAGCCTTAAGCAAGAGTGCACACATATTTTCTGCCCTCTTTTAAATGGAGTCAAGGCTCCATTTAGAAGAGAGTGCTTATTACATTACAAGCACTTTGCTGATTCAAAGACCCCTCTTAATTTTACGTGCCGGTGCGGTCTGAATTATGCCAATTAAATAGTATAAAGCTACATCATGGCCTGTGTTATGCTGATATTAATATCCTTATGTCTGTTTGTTGGGACAGAATATGTATGCACTCATGCTTTTGTAAACAAGCAAAGCAACATAATTCAGCATAAAGCTAGGTAGCACATGCAGCAGCTGCCATGTTCACTTCACCCACATAGACACATACAGTTATTATACATTTTGATTCACTTTCACAGTCCTGTTATTAGAAATTATCCACATAAATTATAACCTACATTTTCAAATTTCTTAAACGCAGCTCTTGCAGCGTGTTCCCACAGTCTATTGAAACTCCCGACATGCTGCAATTCCAGCTGTGGGCAGGATATCTATTGTATGTGTGTTATATACGTACGTCTTGGATTATTTTATCGGGTCGTGAAAGGATGTTCTTAAAGCTGATTTGGCACAGAAATAGCTTTTTGCTATTGGTTTTCTGTCTGTCTGTTTAGGTCAAGTTTCAGAGTGCTGTCACCATTCACACTGTAACCACATCTCTCCAAAGGTTATGTTTTTCTTTGCAGGAAATATGTTCATGGCTTTAATAGGAAGATTAGTAGAAAGCACTCTATTGTCTAATTCAACAGCTGAACTTTACACACCACTTCAGAGGGCTTAATAAAATATTCATGAACAACAATCCTCCAAATACAGGATGAGCTAAATGTGGAGGTGGTTCTTTGTCCGGATTTGGGAGTTTTTCCGTGCAACTGTCAGGGGAAAAGGCTACATTGTGGATTTGTTTCATCCAATTACGGCAATAAAAAAGTCAAACATATACAGTATAAGTGGGTATATGGTTGAACCAATAGGCCTCTTGGTGTTCAAACCTGTGATTACCACAACACTAACAACCTTTGTCTCCAGTATTCTCCTCCATTTTACTTCCTCAGCTCATCCCAGATGAAATCCAAAGGTGCCGTAAAATAAACTCTTACTTACTGAAACAATAAAATGTTTTTTGCCCATCAGTGCTAAGCTCAGGGGACCTATGAAGGTCTGTAAATACATAAATAAATACACTTTCAAAAAAGGCGTGCTATTATTAATATACGTCTTCTCAATATAAACATCTGGAATAGTTCAAGGAACCATAAAAGACTCAAAATAGAAAGCTGCTCCTGACCCCTTAAACAGTTATATGGTCTTTGTTGTATTAAAATAGAGGTTGAGAGAGATTTGTGTCATTCAAAACTATACAAAAAGAATTGGAAATGCAGAGCTTTGAGGGACTGCCTGCTTGTCATGTCAGATATTTCATCTTCTCTCATGTATTGGGTTTATATTTACTGAACGGATTCATAAAAAAACATGAAACAAGCAGCTCCTAATTTTCTATCATCATGTTCAGTCTCTGGAAAATAACAGTGGGGAAATTAATTTGATATGTGATCATTTACAGATTTAATGTAATTCATTAGGTTTATTTTTGACACATATTTTCTTCCTAATTCTGTCCACATGACCTACTTTCTCACAAAATATCTCAGACCACATGACGTAAAATGACTACAAACCACTCTACATGCTTGAACAAACATTTTGCTGTTGGAGTTAAAATTACAGACACTGGATGATGCTGGACATAGCAGATCCAAAGTTTTAACCCTTTGAAGACCTAGAACTACTTTTGTGGCAACTCCCAAATTGATTTTTCTCTAAATTTGACCGTTGATACATTTCATGTGTGATTTATTACTATTTACTGTAACATCATCCTCTGCATTTTCATAAAGTAAATGTTCATAAAAGCTCAGAATAAATTCAAAGATTATTAAAAACTGAAGGAAAAAATTACTTTTAGCAAAATATATCATTAACTGAAGATAAAAACAGGCATCATCATCTCAACCGCTGTCATTTGTCATTTTTACTTGAGTTTAAGTGGTAAATCAATGCTGCGGAAGATGATGGAATTTCTGTGTTCATTATGCAGCCTCCTGAACAACCAAACGGGTCATATCTGATGAGGAAAAGCTGAGAAACTCCATTTTACCTGAATTATTCACATGTATTGATGGGATGGTGGTTCAAAAGTTTATAAAATATTTTAGATCAGTAGATGCTTTTAATTGCTGGTGGCTGTTTGGGTTCTGGAGTTTGGTCTATAATGAAGGTGAGCAACAACTAGTACTGTAAGTATTTTTAGGGGGTTGTATACGAGTATTATTTACATTAATGGATTTGGCCATAACACTCAAAAGTATCCCGTCTGACCTCAATCTACTGCAACTCATTTACTGATTTATACACCTCGATTTGATATTTAAGGTGCAAGTTCCTTACACAAAACTTTAACAGAAATATACAAAATGGGATAAGATGCTGTTGTTTATCTCATCTTATCTTATCTAATCATTTTCCATACATACAAACATTGTAAATTACAATATTAAAAAAAAATCTCTGTATTTGTGACCTATAACAGTGTTTTCCAACCGTTTTTGGCTTGAGTACCCCCTGAGCCTTCTTGTCACTCCACGAGTACCCCTCACACATATGCATCAATAATTCTCCAAAAATAGAGCATAACACAGTAGTTATTAAATGAAAATCATTGTATTTAATCTTCATAAATTGAACATAAACTTGTCAGGCTCTCTCTCCTTTTTTTAGCATCAACTTAATTCAACATAAGAATAAAGAATATGTTTTTTTGGAATAAAAATAATTAACCACAGCAGACATTCTGTTGTCATATTATGAATATTAAGAGTTTTTGGACTGCAGTTTTTGTAACACCTTCTTTAAAAAAAAAAAAAAAAAAAAAACAAAACTCCCCATGCGCTGCGTACCCCCTGCAGTATCTCTGCGTACCCCTAGTTGGGAAACACTGACCTATAACATCGTTTACATGTGGACAAATGGCCCAAATGTACAGAAAAAAAAAAAAAAAAAATCTGTACTAGAGTCAATGAGGCGTAATACTGGGTAGTGAAGCTTAAATGTCCTGAAAAAGTAAATTCAATTCAGTCTGTGTAAAGCTCACAACAATAAACACTGTTTACTGTCAACCCTCATTAAAAGTTCTCCAATATAACATGATTGAGATTGGAATGATTGGATTTTTAAAGCAGAACCACCACAACAAGTCACAAGTATGTAGCTCCTGAATAACAGACTGCATCCAGGCGTAGCAGACTCAGGTTGCTCAGCTAATGTGCATTGATTTGATTGGCATATGAAGGAATGCCACGCAAATTTACACAAAAAGAACGTATCAGACACAGCGCTCAAACTGTGATTGCATACAGCCAAATGACTGGAGCTTATCGAGACATAGGGACAGTTTCTTTTAAACCGGCCCACCCCTGATGATGTTGCACTCAAATTTGTGCCAGCGGCTTTGCTGACCTGCTTTGGAAAGTTGCCAAAAGGAAGCATTTGTGCTTAGTGAAAAGATGCAAAGCAGCAGAATGAATGTTATGCAGCAACTAATGATTATTTTCATTGTAAATTCATCTGTTGATTCATTTTTTCAATTAAAGCTGCAGGAGAGGTGCAGCCGTAGCCTAGAAGGATGGGGAGTCGGCTTGGGACTGGCGGAGAGTTGTTGGCTGATGCGCCCTCGAGCAAGACATCCAACCCCACCATTAGCTCCCCAGCTGCTCTATATGATAAAGCCCACTGTTTCTAGTGTGAGAGGTTAAAGGTCGGTTTGAGTTTGTGGTGCATGTTTGAATTAAATACTGACCCACCCTCACTACCCATGTGTGCTTTTGGTCCTGTGTGTAATGTTGTCTTTGTGTTTCATGCAGAGGCATGTTTTGTTTTGTTTTTTCATAAATTACACCCTGTAGAGTTAGACTATAGAGTGAAATTTGTCCTTTTTTTCTCTCCTCAATTCCCTTATGTTTGTTTTTTTCATTCTGCATAAACAAGGCGCTGGCTAAGGTGGCGACTTGTCAGGTCAACTGTATCTGTATCCCATTGTTTTGTCTGTTTTTTAATGTTATCTTGATCAGTTGTAACTGGAATGTCCCAGTTTTGGGATTAATAAAGTACTTTTCTTCTTCTTCTTCTTCTTATTATTATTATTTTTCTGACACAATAAAGATTCTTACTTCCGAAATAAAAACTCTTAGGAGCTGAAAACATATGGAAAACAATCCCAGAGTGTGACGATCCACATCTTTCCTCTGCAGATTATCTCTTCTCAGTCCAAATCAATAGACTAAAGGAAAATACAGACCTTAGAGTAGAGTGGTAGAATCATGTCCAGGATGTGTTTGATTGGATCTGATGAGTGGACGGTAATTACAGCTGTCTGTCACCTATTCAACATCCCTACCTGTCTGAAAATGTCTGATTAGACAAAAACCTGCAGATGCATATGTACTGTTTGTTCAGACCACTTGAATTACAATACATTGGAAAAAAAACAACAACTATCAAGTATCGCAGCTTTAACCATTGAACTGTTTGGTCTTAAAAGTGATTCCGAAAAACCCACAGTGTTGTCCACAGCCTAAAGATACCCAAGTTACTGGCAAGGAAGAGAAAATAATAAAATACATCTATGAAGTTATGAAGCTGAATAGAGAGAATTTGGTTTGATTTAAGTAATTAACAATGGTCAATATTGACTTTGTCACCAGGAAAAAAAATCTAAATGTCTCCAGCATTCTAAGGTTTTGAGGTATGCACAAGTCAATATATAATCACGAGCAACAAATCATACCAGTGTTTTAATTGTACAAATTCAGATATTTTCTATACCTGAATGATAAATACGGTGCAGTGCAAAGTGATGCAAAGCTGAAAAGTGTAACTTTGACTCATTGATGATCCTATATTCGCCTCAAAGCTAAATTATTATTTATTATCAGAATTTTTTAATATTCACACAATCCAAAATCCTGATGTGGTACAGAAATTCAGATTTTGGTGATTTATGTCAGCATCAGCCAGTTGAACATAGTCAAATATAACTCATTTAACCACTAATGTTTTGATTAATAGTCAGATGACAATAGGGTTGAAAATTGTTAAAAAAAAAAAAAAAAAAAAGGAAGAAAAAGATACAGTTATAATCATGAATTTGTTTGTTCAACACCACAATACATATAATTAACTAAAACAATAAAATATAGAGACATTGAGAGCTTTAAATGATGATAGAAACATAAGAAACTCAATGAAATAAATGTATTTAATTATCTTTTCATTGCCTTGACTTATTGCAGATACATTTATTTTACATGTTACCAGTGACTCACTGACACTGATGAAAAATAGATCACTATTGGACTATGTTTGCACTTTGGTGTTCAGAAACAGACACTTTCTAGTCTCAAATATATATTAAATCCCACATCCATACCATAACACTTACATTTACACAGCAGAGTTTCTCCATTATGCCAGTGCTGGACTCATTTTTCGGCTCACACAGGGGGTACAGTGTGATGCAATATGTGTGGTAAAGCCTCCGCTTGGACTTCATGCTGTAACATTATGACATCTAAGTAAGCTGTACTGCAATTTTTGGAATCCTTTTCAGAATTGTACATACACAAGTTTGCGATTTGTCACAGATTTGTATTCTATTGATTAAAGATCAAACACAAACAGAAGCACATGCTGTGCAATCTCCCCCCGAGCAGGTTCGTGGTAAAGTCTGTTAAAAAAAAACAACCACACGGAATCATGACCTTTTTCTGTTTTTATTGCCTCCTCCTCAAACACTTTAGTTGGTTGCCGCCTTTCCCAGCACTTTACTTGAACTGTCACCTTTGTAGCTTACATAAAGTGCACTCTGAGCCTGCAGTTCGCTAAGATGCACTCACATTTTCTTTCAACTGGAGCAGCTTACCATGAAATAAACTATAACTTCCATTTCATGGGGTCTTCAATTTGTAGGAAGCCCCCTGCAGTATTTTTCCGCAACTCTTAAATGATGTTAAGTAGAACTGAAATAGGAACGCTGGAGTCTGTATGGCTTCCTCCAGATCAGCCCTCTGAGGCTACGTTTTATACAATAACCTCAGACATACTTGAACTTATTACAGTGGGAGTCTTAAAAAGTTAGACAAAGCAACATCTCTGGGTCTGGAACTCATTAGCAATAGGTTTTTTTTAATATCCTCAATATTGGCATTTTTTTCCTTTCTTGTACCTGATTTGATTATTATTATTATTATTATTATTATTATTATTAAGACAACAATAATGCAGATACGGTCAACCATCATGAATTTCTGTGCTGCATAAAATGTAATTATATCTTAAATGTAGAGCTGCCAACTTTTCAAAAAACCTTAGAGTGAGATTCTGTAGGACCTAACAATTACCACGCCCCCCCCCCCCGAATACGTCTGGATGTGTCTGTTAAGAGGAGGATAAAAGGAAACGTCTTTAACTTAGTAGAAAGGCGATTTATGAAAGCCAGGTGGTGGCTCCATTCCAAACATGGCGGACACGTTTGCACACTCCGTTGCTAAGGGCCCACCCACCCTACATTGCTAAGGGCCCACCAACCCTCCGTTGCTAAGGGCCCGCCCACACGTGCGGCATCTATCTATGAATGGGACTGAATGGGGGTAGGAAATGCAGCTAATACTAGGGTGGGTTACAATGGTTCTTCTCAGCGCCATATATCGTCGCAGAGTTTACAGAGGAATGAACGCAGATCAAACGTCTGTGCACAAATAGGATTTTTTTTTTAGCGTAAGAAATGGATGTGCGGCGTGAGTGCGTGTGAATATAGACAAAATCATGTGTCACACGGCGAAAGCGTGTGAGTTGGTAGCTCTGTAATTGTAAGCTATGGTTATATTTGGGAAACCATCACAAGTTAGATTGTTGTAGTTCGTAAGTAAAAATATCAAGCAGCTTTGCTCACTCAGTGTAAGTGTTTCTTTATAAAACTGTGTCAAAACAAAGTGAATTAACTTAATGTCAGTTCTTTTTTACACGTGACAGTAAATTGGAATAAATCATACTTTGACAACACACTCTGTAGTTGGATCAACAAATCACTTTGTTGTTCTTAAATACACTCCATCAACAATGAGCCGTATCCAGCGCACCATCACAGGCAGCAGAGTCTAAGAAAATCTGCATATCTGAGGCAGAAAAGTTACAGAGGATCAGTTTCATATCTCAGCATCGAAGAAAAGAATAAAAGCCTTTTTGGCCAACCAAGCAGAATGAGCATTCAGGTTTAATCAGGAAAATTGGGAAAATGTTGGCTGTTATGGGTGGAGCTCTTAGAGAGGTGAGTCATTGGCTAGTAGCGTAGTTTGGACAGACGCCAGAGGAGCTGCTTAGGGCTGAGTGCTTCATACAGTTGGATTTTTCCTTGGGTTTGATCACCATTTTTACTTTGATGACAGAGGAAGTCCTTAATAATCAAGATCTGTGCTACACACAACTAGAAAAATATAAAATGAAGTCAAATCTCCTGATTACAATAGCTGTCTAAGAATAGCCTCGTTCCCAGTTTACAACTCAAAGTCATTATTCAATGACTCACTGGCGAACAGCCAAGGTAATGAAGCGGGCATCTGGCATCAGCCTGATCCTGTCCTCACTCTATGTTGATGCTTAAAGTATAGCCCAAATTATTTACCCCCAAGTGAACTTAACCCATAAAGACCCAGTACTAACTTTGTGGCTGTTTGCAAATTAATTTTTCTCTCTGGTTAACTTTTCTTCAGTGATTTATCACCATTTATTCTAATACTATCCTCTGTATTTTAGCATTTTTCATTATAAATCATGTTCTTTGCTATATTTAATTGAGATGCTCATGAAAACTCAGTATAAATTCAAAAGTTTTTATATCAAAACAGACAAAAAATGAGGAAAAAGTGACTTTTCCAACAAAATATATCATTAACTGAACATAAACCCAGTGTGTCCACCCAGATGTTAATAAAAACTCAAGATTAAAAATGAAATAAAATTGATGTTTTTTTCATCAGAAACAGAGAAAACTGAAGAAAAAGCGACTTTTTAAACAAGGATACCATTAATTCTTACATAAACCAAATGTCTCCATCCACTGTCATTGATCCAACTCCATTGGGTGAATCAATGTTGTAGAAGATGACAGTGTTTCCACTTTCATTTTGAAGTCTCTGAACATCCAAATGGGTCATATCTGATGACCATGAAAAGATGATAAACTGTATTTTACACCAATTATT
>JAPSES010000219.1:13295038-13307508 GCA_029822895.1 Maxillicosta whitleyi
AAAAAGCTATTCTGATGATGATTGGTGCTTTCTGTCTTTGGCTCCGCCTATATCTAGTCTTGGGATCTTTGCCAAAGCGACTTTTGTAAAAAAAAAAAAAAAAAAAAATATGCCCCTGACAATATGGCAAATTTATGTCCCCATCACTTTCCAAACCAAACCTACACCTTTGAATATAAAGATAACTTTGCAGCAACTCAAATACAAACCTTATGAACTATTAGGGTCCAAATACACAAATGAATACATAAATGAACCAAAGACTAATAAAAGTAGGTTTAGATAAATATAACCAATTTAAGCCGTGAACTGCCATACAAGGTGCTCACAACCCAACTCCAGAAATTCAATCAATATCTTGGTCCTTGGTCCTATCTTGGTATGTACTCATAAATACTTTTTGATTGTAGGGAAAACCTGTAGGACACCAGGTGTTGCACTGATGTATTTTGTAGTATTAATGTCACAACCATAGGTCAGTGGTTTATTCTGTAAAATTCAATTCATTTGTAGTGATGCTTTCAGGTCTGCCTACACTAATGTGTTCAGATTTAGTCTGCATTATAATGGAGTTTGTGTAATGTCTTGTTTTTCAGCTGCTGAGGAAATAATGATTAATAATTGCTGTCAAATCCCTCTGCTGCAGGTTCAGCTTCTGAATTCTGACATGCAGTGAGTCTGATTTACACAGGTGTTTTAGAGTTATATTAGAGTGTATAAAACATTTTTTATTCATTGTACAACACTGGCTCGACAAATTAGGCCATAATCTATGTTATTAATGGAAACACTGCAGCTGCATATGCAAAAAAATGTGGACTAGTGTTTACTTCATCTAGATATTGTCAATTTTTGTAATAATTTCAGTCCAAAATTATGCAAAAATGCCGAGGTTCTAAAAGCATGAGATTAAAATAAAAAATTGTGGTACAGATCGTGCATCAGGTTAATGTCTTAAAGACTGTCATATGATGAACTTCTGGCCAGATGGCTCAGCCCACTGACATTTACACTCATGGTGAATAGATTTGCATACAGGAGCACCACAAGCAGGTAGAGTAAATCTCTGAAGACTTTTATTAGTCATGCAAATTAATCATGTTCTAAAAGCTCTGCTGAGTGTCTAAACCACTTTTTGTCTTGTCTGTGTTGGAATTTGATTCACTTACAAAAAATGCGGAAGTCATGATGCATTCAGGTGCTTGTAATTTCCAATCATGATGGCAAAATATGTGTGTAACAACAGACATCCTGGCGAATTTAATTCATATATCTGAACTCAAAAGGCTAAAATATGGATTAAAAATAGAAATGTTTGCATATTTCATTGACTGTGTTCAATTACATAGCACTATATTGCATTACATCAGAAAATCTGAATTCATGTTAATATTTTTAAGGTAAACCAGTGAATCAACTGTTTGCAGATGTTACCAGGGTATGTCCCCAACTGGAAGCATCAAATTATATATTGAGATAACTGTGGATATTGACGGATACAAAAAAAAAAAAAAAAAAAGTAGTTGTCAATTTTTTTTTTTTTTTTACCAGCACTCTTTGGAGCCAATATATATATTTACAGTTAAAATGATAATTCTGGCGTTAAAATACAAATTTTAACATTAACATTAAATATTTTTTTAATTCAACATATCTTAACCTAAACAACAGCTTAAACTGATTTCTAATCTTGCTAAAATGACACATAAGCACAAAATCTTCAGAGGTAAAATACTGCTCAACTGTTGCATCTATGCTGTGGCAATGATTTGGTTTGGTTTTGGTATGAAAACAATCAGATGAGAGAAAGTGCTCAAAGAAAATTGTGATGATGACCACTAACAAAATAAATAGTTGACTTAGATTTGACTTGACACGCTCGGATCTGTCTTTCCCAACTGCATCCTTCTGCCTTCCAGAGGCTGCCAACAGCCATGAGCTATGTAAACATGAGGCATTTAATCCCCTTCACTTATTGACCCACATTCTTGTTTTCGAGGTGAAGTTTTGCAGTGAAATGCCTTTCAGAATGAAAACTTTTCAGCATTCACTTCAAAGTGCACAGAGCTCCCAGCAGGATTACATTCAAAGTTCACTGAAATTTTATATCAGAAAAATCAAAACAGCTCCCCAAAGTTTTATAAAGTAAATAAAGCAAAAATAAATTAAATGAAACTTTGAGTTTCAATTAATAATCCCAATGCAACAACACCAGATTGTGGTGCAGAGTCTCCAAGTGGCAGCTATACAAACCGAGAAAAGAAAACATTATTACAATAATTTGGATTTTCATGTTATCAATCAGACTGATCGATTCCCAGTTAATTTATTCCAGTTCTGAATCCCTGTCTGGATTTATAACAGTCTGGTTAAAACATGGTGGATGATTCTAAGAGGGGGATTAATAGAAAAATATCAAAGATAAATTGGTTAGAAGAGGAGGCATTGATTAGTGCAATGGTTTAGCATCAAACACTTTAAATGTCTGAGAAAAACTGTTGTATCGCAAAAGAGCTTCAATTCGAACACCATGCTGACCCACTAAACAGCACTTTACTACACATACGGAAGAGGAGAGTGATATAAACTCTAGTGACACAGCACAAGGCAATTAATTCTAATTCCCTTGCTATTAGCTCTGGATTGCTAATAAAAACATTCACATAGGTGGTCCCCCTTTGCACTGCTCGGAATGTAGGTCAAGCTGCAGCTAAATGATTCCCAATTAGGTGATAGGCAGCTGCACCATGCCAGCATGCCTCAGACTGGCACGGGAGGCATGAGCTCTCATTGGCATATTAACAGCATCCTCCGCCAGAGCTGTGCTGCTGCTCTCTGTCAGCTGGATAATTCACTCAGTGGTCAACGCTGCAGCGAGAGAGCACAGACAAGCCTCTATTATCATCGCTGTCTATTAGGCTACACACCCATGGACGCTGAATGGCATGCTAATAGCCACAAAACCTCTTCCCTGATTGGTGCTTTGCAGGAATAAATTGAAAAATGATTTCAGGATGTGGGGTGCCGACATGAGATTGATATTAAGTGGTCAGAAAACATAATTAAATATCTTGACGCTACAATGAGTGGATTATACTTTCAGATATTGTGTATTGTTTCATGTTCATTACAGCCGATGTTAGACATATGTATAAAAAGACAACTTACAAGATCAAACCATCATTTAATGAATCATGCAAACAGCATTAGTATTAGCATCTGTTGTGTAAGTTTGATGCACAATCAACAAATGAAAAAAAAGTGACATCCATCTTTAAGGCAGCTGAAAGTTGTGTATTGTAATCCTACATCTGCTTAAATTCCAGAGAGATCATCTTTTGCTGACTTTAATATTCACCATGTAATTACATTTCTATTTGAAAAGCGTTTCACATTCGTCAAAATAACCATAATCCTTCAGATGTGGGGGATTTATCATCTCCTAATGCTGCTCATCCCATTTTCTGCTCATCAATGTTGGCAAAGCATTCTGAGATTTACTGTTATTTACTGGATGGACAATTTATGAGTCACTGCAGAGTCTTTTCTGATGTAGATATAGGTAACCTGAATATGGATGCCAAGATAGACAGATGCATAGATTTCTCCATATTCAATGAAAGACATGTAGTAAGAGGTAATATGTGCTGCACTGTTTGCTCCATTCTCCCTCGCTGACTGTTTCTCTCGCTCTTTACACTCCCACACATTCCTGAGTACACATATACTGACACACACATACGGTTTGTGCTGATGATGCTTGTCAAAACAACCATTAAATGCCTCCATCCTAAAAATGAAAAATATGTCACTGCTAAGGTCATAGTTGTTTACATAAAACTGTGATGGTATGATATTCTTTCATATTTGAAACCTCATATGTTATGCATGCGGCAACAAATACATGTAAAAGGACTGAATGCATGCTTTTATTCTGTAACATGCATTGTTCTGACGACTACATGCTGTAATCCTTGACAATATTACGATAATCTTTAGGACAAGAAAAAAAAATACAACATAAGCTTTTTTTTTTCATTTGCATAGACATGAAAACAATCCCATTTGAGAAAGAGCCAGATGTTCTACTAACATGCCCACCGTGTATAACATGTAACCTGAAATTTAAACCCTAAGGGATTTGTGTACACGGGTATATTCAAGAAACTCGTTTTTATTTCATTTAAGATTAGTCTGATTCACTGGGGGGAAAAAAAAAAAAAAATCCTAAACTCAAATTTATTCTTATAGCCTTGGACTGTAAAATAATTTTGTAGAGCTCTCTTAAAAGAGTATGAGCCAAAAAAAAAAAGAAAAATCCAAGGACAGTGGACATAACTGTAATATCTTTTATAATCCACTTTTAAACCTCTATGAACATATTTTCACCATCTGTACATGACAGACACATAATCAAATGGTAAAATGAGGTTCTGTGCGCAAGGACATATGGTACGAAGATATATTGAATGAAAGTTGAAGAACAAAATGTAGGTTTCACTGGGTCAAAAAAACCACAAAATATAAACTGTATGAAGGACTCAGGTGGAATGAATGAAAAACTAAATGGGAAACAGGACTATTGTAGAAAAAAAAATCATCAATGGTCTTAAAATAAGTAATACAGAAATAAAGTCCAATCCAATGTAACATAAGAAGTGCTTTTATCTACAGGGACACCATGGCCAGTTCATTTCCACTATTCAGAATTATCAAGAGACGTTTTCAGTCCCTGGACGATGGAAGTCACGCATGCGTAGAAGCATTTATCTCTGTTGTCCATTTTTTATGACTCGCTATGGCAACCTCACTAGGACAAGTCCTTCCTGTACGAGTCAAATTGTGTAAAAGTACAGAGACTTTACCTTTAAGGGTTATCTTTCTAGTGATCAGAAGTAATAGGGTCAAAACACAGTATTTGAAAATCTCTCTGATGGAGTGTTTCAGAGACTTTTTTACAGATTAGTTGTTGCTAAATGACCCATATTTTTACTTTTAATTCATTTTTGCTTCAGTTGGACCATAGGGGATTTATCTTTATATTGAAATAAATGTAGGAATGACAATCAATTAAAGTTTGCACTCTGCACATTAATGTGTTTTGACCCAACAATAATAATTGATTAGAATTCTGTTGTGCTTTTCTCGGATCCCAAAGCGCTTCACATTATTGATCCATTATTCATTCACTCTCACATTCCCCCTCTGGTGGTGATAAACTACATCTGTAACCACAGCTGTCCTGGGGCAGGCTGCATGACTGCTAATTCGCGCCTATGGCCCATCTGACCACCGCTGAATATTCATATTCCAGTGTGAGAGGCACTGGAGGCAAGGTGGCTGAAGTGTCTTGCCCAAGGACACAATGGCATGACTAGGACAGAGTGGGGTTCAAACAGCCAACCCTTTGGTTATTGGACTACTCACTCTGCCTCCTGAGTCATGGTTGCCGTAAAGTCATTTTCGAGAGACATTTTATATGCCCACTTTCAGTTTCTGTCACGGCTGACACATGTAGATAGGAACCACCAGGCGGACAGGTCACATTGACACGTCAGTTGAGGGTTCAAGAACCGGTGGTCTAAAACTCTGTCTGCAGCCGTTAGCAAAATGCCGCTAACATTAGCTTGAGAACCTACCTAGCTGGCAAATGTTTTGATCTAAATCTGTGGGAAACTGAGCGGTGGAAGGTAACTGCAGTGACATAGCAAGTTGTTTGTCCTGGCAAGGTTACCATAGCGAGTCGTAAAAGATGGCGGACAGATAAATGTTCCTGCGTATGCACAACCCACATCATCTGGAGACTCAAATTGTTCCATGACAATCTCCATCAGGTCACAATACAAAGGCATGCTCCATTTTAAAACCTCATTGTGTGATGGGAAGGTAATCATGTTGCTCTTGTGAGAATAACCATTTTTCAATATGTGTTCTTGTCTATTGTTCTGTTCTCGCATCAGTCGTGGCCCAAGTACTGTTCCAAATGCAGGTTTGCATGAATCAAGAATGCTTGGAAATGTGAAATGTAGAAAAGAGGACAAAAGGACTATTATCACCCCCACTTTTTAAAATGTATTTAATTTTCATCTTTCGTTTTTTAAATGATATGTATTTGTTTTTCATATACAGATGTCTCTTCTTTTTCTTTTTCCACTTGGTCAGCCATGTTTAAAAGCGTTTATTGACATAATTAGCATCCCATGATGCACTGGAGTTTTAGAGTTAGCACCAAGTGTTTTTATCCCGCGAAAAGCAGGATATTGCAATCACCTCTATGTGTTTGTTTGTTGGTTTGATTGTTTGTTTGTTAGCAGGATTAAGCAAAAACTATTCATCGGATTTTGATGAAATTTAGTGAGCAGAGAGATAATGTCCACATGAAGAACTGATTTAAATTTAGGAATGATCCAGATTCAAATCCGGATCTCAGATTCGGATCAGTGTTCATGTGGGTCAATGGCCGGGTTACAATCCAGGATAAAGGAGGGTCCCAGGACTAAGTGGCTTTCGCGGGATCTGCGCTCTCTGAGTGCCATTCTAGTTATTTTTATTTTTTTTAATTCTTATTATTCTCTGACAAATACTCAGCGACAGTGACTCGAGAGCCTTGAAATTGTGTTTGGCTGTTTTAGTATTGCGCTACTTCCTTTTTGAACATTAATGTTTGATTTATTTTTTACAGTCCTGTTTGTCCTTTTGTTTTCCATAATGAA
This sequence comes from Maxillicosta whitleyi, assembly GCA_029822895.1. Classification (NCBI taxonomy): domain Eukaryota; kingdom Metazoa; phylum Chordata; class Actinopteri; order Perciformes; family Neosebastidae; genus Maxillicosta; species Maxillicosta whitleyi. The sequence continues at coordinate 13,301,752 of JAPSES010000219.1, forward strand.
AAAAATATTTGGTTTAATTAAATTTAAAGTATTTTAAAGAGAATGCAAATCAAATAAAAGCTCATCATCTTGAGTCACAGTATTTTTTGAGCTTATTCTTCACTTTCTCCTCACAAAAAACGACATTTGCCAAGAAAGACATAGTTAGATACACTATAAGAAAGACTTTAAGTAATTCAGTGCACCAAGGCCAAGCTATTTCATTCTCTAATGGATTTCTGGAGTTTATCAGCCTTGCTTGGTCCAGATGAGATACTGAGCTAATGTTGCAAATCACAGGTAATTTATTAAGTTCAAAAGGATATGAAAGACTAGACTGACAGAGTTGTGCTTAATGGATATGGTAATAATACAATCACCTTGGTTCAGATTGGATGCTCATTGATTGTATGGATGAGTACTTCAGAAAGTTGGCAGCACTTTGTTTTAGATTTGTACAGATAGTGTTCCCTCCTGTCTGATTGAAAACTTTTTAAATCTATGTAAATATACTGATTATGCATGTACTCCAAGACATCAGAGATATGGTAATTTGCTAAAGGCTCATTTAAATTATGCAATTGTATTTTAAGCAACAATTATGCAGAATTTAGCCATAACTAAAAATTACGTGGAAAAGATAAGTGAAGGTTTGGACTAAGGGTTAATTTGAGGATTAGAGTTAAATTTCAAAACACAGAGAGGTAAGGGGTTTGGGATTAAAAATGGGGTTGGGATAAACTTAAACTCAGCTCTGGGGCTACATCAGCCTGACTCAAGAGAGAAGCCTGCTTTAATCCCCCCTTTGGCATTTTTTACAATTACTTTCTATTTCCTTCTCTTTTTTGGCTCTCTGTTGCTATTGTCAGCGAGAGACAAGAAGCAGTTAACAAGCTATCTGCTAATTAAGTACATCTCTGACAAATACCTCAATAGTGCATAAGGCAACTAATTAGTATTGTGCAAATCATGCCTTAGTTATATTTCCTCTACAGAGCTATGTTTAGACAGGAAAACAAGAAAACGCCATCGATTTTCAAATGTATGACAGATGATAAATTAGTGGACTTTTACAATGACCTTTTTACGCTCATGTCTACTTCGCTACTACTTCGTCAGTGGCTACAACCAGCAGTAAGAGTTGGTTTAAGTAGTTGAGTTTGGTCAATTTGCAGTCTTGTTGTTTGTTTCATTGTATTTAGACCTAAACTTGAACCAACAGCTCTCATTATTCAAACGTTAAGTTGAGGTTAGGGCGGTACACTGGTGCAGTGGTTAGCACGCTCACCTCACAGCAAAAATGGTTCCATCCCAGGGGGGGGCCTTTCTGTGTAGAGTTTGCATGTTCTCCGCATGTCTGCATGGGTTCTCTCCTGCATGGTACTCTGCTTTTCTACCACCAACATGTACCTTAATAGGTTAACTGGTCAATCTAAATCACCAGTAGGTATGAATTATGAGTAGATGGTTGTGTATATATCAACTTTGAAATGAACTGACAACACATCCAGGGTGTGTCCTGCCTTTGCCCGTATGTGGGACAGGCTCCAGCACCCCTGAAACCCTCTCGGGACCTAAGCAGTTTGGAAAATGGATGTATATGGTTAAGGTGAACTCACTTTATTATTCCTAAAGGGACATTCATTCGTTGCATCCATTCTAATACACACAACATGGCATTAGCATTAGCAATTAGCAGTGGCAGTGAGCTGCTACTGACAGTGCTCCAGATTTGCATCAGCACCTTGGTAAAGGGCACATGCAGGGCACTATGCCATTTCTAATGGGGGAGGAAACTGTGCTCATAACATTCTAGCTGTGTGGCTAACCACTATGCCATTGCACTACTAATGACAGGTTGACAGGTTACAACAAATTAAAAAGTGTCCTACATCACTTAAAATTGCAATCTGCTGCAGATAAAACACAGACTCTGAATATCACACCAATATATAATATCACACCAATCACTTCACTGTAGCTGAGTCTATGCCCTTCTGAACCCTAACTGATGCTTGACTAGGAAAATAAATAATAGAAAATGAATGTAAAGGCTCCACTGTTGTTGACTATTTGGACCTGGAAATGAGTTTGACAGGACCGTCACATCAGACTTAAAACGGATCAGAGCTGTGTCAGTAGCAGAGATAGTAGTGCTGCTTCACTCCTGTGTCTTATTGTCATTATTGATGGTTGTCAAACCAGCTTAAAGGTGAATTAGAAAGGTGAACCAAGAGGACTGGAGCTGTTATACTCTCATTCACAGTCTCTGACAGTCTCATTTCTTTATTTCAGTTGCCTCAGTGCGACACCAAAGGGTAAAACCCAGTTTACCGGTTTGGCCCATTGTTTGGCCTCATGTTTAACTGGTTTGAAATTTTTACTCCAGCAACAGTCGTGTAATAGAGCGTTAGTGACTTCAGATTTTTTCAGATCAACTTATTTGTCAATAAAGTCAAGTTGACGAGTCATGTGATGACATCATCACATTGACAGTGGAGGAACACCACAGACACACATCTGTTCAACAAAGAACAACTATACTAACGTTCACTGGAACATGAACAATATACAGTAAAGAGTAGAATAAAAAACTCCACAGACACAAACATCAACAGTCCTTCTCAGACATTTTAACCAACTAAACCAAAAGTGAACACTTGAATTTTCTTTTACATTTAAGTGAAAAACATAAATTGGAAAAAGGTTAAACGTCGGCTGCCAAGTCGCACAGTTAGAGAAAACAGTGCATTGACTGAATGTAATAAATGAGCAGAAGAATCCAAACACACTGTCTGTCACAGTATTATTCAGTGTTGGTGCTTCTATGCTTCACAGAACATTACTTAGACCAGAGTTTTTCTAGATCACATCGTCTTCTTCCTTCACAGTCCTTGCACTAGTGATATGCGGGTCAGGTTTTTGTTTTTTCAACCTGCTTTTGTGGAATTATTTGACCTGCCCCGCAAATAAAGCAACATTTTTTGGACCCACACCATCCCGACCCGGGTCGTCCGATCTGTGCATCTTTACCTTGTGCTCCATGTTTTCATGTAGAAAGATGAGAGTATCATTGTGCACTGAACAAAGGCTCACGCACTATGGGAGGAGAGAGAGAATAATATACGATGTGTCGACTCCTCCAAAGTAACCTTGAATTGTGTCACAAACGTTGACATGTCAGCAAACCAGCTTTTCAGGTAATACCATATCATGTAATAAGTACATCTCTGTATAAGTATAAAGTACTTAACCTTTACCGACAAAATACTTTACAGTGTTGCATCACAGGAGCACAACTTCACATCAGATTGTATTGATGTAAGGGCAGATGGTGCTGTGGTTAGCGTTTGTGGCTTACAGCAAGAAGGTCCTAGGTTTGATTGTATGTTCCCCCTGTGTTTGTGTTGGTTCTCCCAGGGTACTCTGGGTTCCTCCAACCCTCCAAAGACATGCAGTTTAATATAATAATTGATCTGTCTAAATCAGCTGTAGGTGTGAATGTGTGAAGTGAATGCAATGAACTGGTGACACATCCAGGGTGTACCCCTCCTTCGCTCATTGGTTGCTGGGAGGGTCTCTGGCATCCCTGCAGTCATCTCAAGGACTAAGCAATTGAGAAAATGGATGGATGGTTAATTCACTTTATTATCCCTACAGGGAGATTCCGTCTATACAGTTAGCCCGCACAGAGCATATCAATTAGCATTAGCATTAGCATTCTCACACACAACTATGAAGTGATTCAGAAATCTATTGATGTATAATTCATTATATCATTTTAGTTTCATGACTGGGAGACATTAAAGATTTCAGGATCACTCTATAATATGGACTAGAAAAGACTGTAAAAAAGAAAAAAAAAAAAGTATATCCCAGAGAAATATAAAATGATTTTTTTATTTTATTTTATTGTTTATGGATGAAACATATCCTTAATATAAAGACTGTCATAGTAGAGGCTCTTCCTCCCACTGTAGAAGAATGAAGCAGAATCCTGTGCTCATCCTGTGGACGCCACATCCATGTGCTTTCCTTCTGGCCTGATTCTAGAATTCATTACAACTTGCATTTCTCATTATTCCATCAGGAAGATAACAATTACAATGGAACTCAGTTTTATGAACTCTACTTACTGCACTATTCAGCAGCCATCGACCAAGAGAATCCTGTCATGGTGTCCATTTTTACATACAGTCAATGGCTATAGAAAATTTTTCAATGTAAAATATTAATTATATTAATATTATGTTAAAGAATTTAACTTTAAGGAAGAATAGCATACACAGTTAATTACTGTTTCAATAAACTACAAGGAGCTCAGTATCACTAGTAATAGCACAAAGTAATATTATATAATTTGCATCCTGTTGCTGTATTGTTGCGATTACACATATTGTAAATTTAAACCTTATAAAATGAGCACATACTATTGTTTTACCATTAAGGTATATTTTAAACATGTTGCAGACCTAACTCTGACATCACAGCCTCTCCCTCTGACTTTATGTACAATTCATGAAGTGTTTCTGGACAACTACTAAATGAAATATTTACTAGAAAATCACACACCTCTTTAGATATAAAACACAAATTTCTGTGACAGTAAAACAATAAAGGTTGGTACCAAACAGAAGTATTGGTACATGGACCTCAGTTCAATTGAAATATGGAATAATCTTTCCATTGGCTGTTGACAGTAGTTTGCGTGGTCAGTAGAAAAACGCTGATGATCAAATTCATTATATGATTAGATGGATCTCAATTTTTAAAAATTGTATATCTGTAAAAATGTAACATTTATATATTGATATTCAGCCTATTATTTATAATCTTTCTAACATAATGTGAAAACTACCTGATTTGATATTCAAGGTGTTTATTTTTTAGTGCAAATTTATCAGCATCAAGTAAATATATCTAGCTTCACAGTTTGTATTGATCAGTAAAAACACTTTAAATAATAGCTCTAAATGACCCAACTAAGTCATATTTTTGGAGTATACTCAAAAAGTTAATTTTCTGAAGCATGAAGGAATTTAAGTAATACCTTTAATCCAGCCTTCTGAGAGCTCAAATTGGAAATATCATTAACACAAGTTCTGCTGATGATGTGTAACTAATAAATTCTCTGTTATTGCAGCAGCAACTAATACACCTCCGACCTGTTCTATCAGATGGATTTGCATTAGCATAGTGGTGCTACCTTCATAGATGCATATGAAAGTCTCTTTTCATATATGTGGAATGACTTTTCAGAACGAGAAAAAGCATCTACATATTTTGCATCTCAGGGGAGAAGACAGATAAAGTTTATACTGTGTAAACCATCTCATGTAAATGTCACTGTGTAGGACCCAGGATGCTGTCGTGCCACCGCTCCATCCCTCTGTAGTACAGGCTTCTCTCTCCTGTCCAGTTTCCATGGTGATAACTCTAAAGAATAGGCTGTATATCTAACTCTTAACACTGTGGAATACTGTGTGTGTGTGTGTGTGTGTGTGTGTGTGTGTGTGTACCACATAATGTTTTATATGCTCTCTGTCATGAAGTGAAAACCCCCTTTAGTTTCAAGTCTAATATTAAATCTTTAAGGATGCAGACCACAAACCAGAATCAGAAACAAGAACAGAAACACACACGTAGCCTACACATATATGAACACAATTTTCTTCCTGTAGATTGGATTTCTCACTTCACTCTTGGTTGATAGAACAACAAATTTTATTTTACTATTAGGAAACAATTGGTTGCCTGATATTTCTGACAATCATCAGC
>JAPSES010000219.1:13325511-13338850 GCA_029822895.1 Maxillicosta whitleyi
GATGGCAGTGGAAGTCCTGTTTTCTCATATAGTGTCTTCAAATGCGTGACCTGAACTGTGCTGCTTGGCGGAGGTTTTGCGCTCTCCGAGTGCTTTTCTAGTTTCAATTAATTTCATTTAATCAAGGGATGTTTTTCTCATGACCCTTTGCTGGATAGAATGTGTGAATTTATGTGGAAAGTGTTACCTCATAGTAACAAATTTCTATTCACACTTAATAGATTGAGTCAAATATCTAAGAATGTATTTGTGCTCAGTGCAAGTTATAAAAGATCACAACACTTTAGCTATGTGAAGTTTGTGAAAGTATTCAAAATTTCAATTCATTTCATTTCATTTTACTGGGAGTTTGTCAAATTATTCATAGGAATTTGATTTAATGTCAACTGTGTTCATGTAGGAATTAAACTTGCTGTGTGCAAAGTTTTAATGTCAATTAATTTACCTGAATATCATATTCATACATTTGTACATCACTCATATATTATATGGCATATCAATAGTAAATAATGTCCAGGTGCTTCCATATAAATGGGGGTCCATTTTCAATAGGAGAGGTCCATATTCCACAGCAGAAAATGGAACCGGGGGTTTACAATTTACAATCTCCCAAGCCCAGATAAATACAGAGGTTTGTGTCAGGAAGGGCATCCGATGTAAAATGTGCCAAATCAACATGCAAATCTGATTTGCTGTGGCAACCCCTGAAGGGAAAAGCTGAAAGAAACGTGCTTTTTATCTGGGCTTGACTTGCCAAAATACTGGAAAGATTGCTCTGACAATTTCAAAGATTTCCTGCTTGCTTGATTTAGTTTGGTTTTACACATCAGAACATGATGAGACATATGAGTATTGATGCAGTGACATTTCTGGATCGACCAACGTCACTTAGAACCTCAGTGAAAATGACACTAGAAATAGTATCTGATGGTATCTGGTGGTCGCAGATGTCACCCAGTAGAAACACTGTCAAGTTGAGGTGAGTCAAGCTGATACCAGCAGTAGAAAAATAACATTTGGCATAAAAACTGTTATTTCTACACACTGGTTAATTTATTACCCCGCCCCCGAAGAGAAGGCAAGGGTGTGGTTTTTGCTTCGGTTTGTTTGTTTGTTTCTAGCAGGAAAACTATTGGTTGAATTCATATGAAATTAGGTTTATAGATTGCCAGTGACCTAGAATGGATTGGATTACATTTTGAGAAAATAGGTCAAAGTTCAAATGTCTTATGAATTTTTACAATATTTTTCCCCATTTACTTATAATGTAAAATTTCAAATGTCTATTAAAAACATCAATTTGGTTTCAATTTACTTCAAACTTTGCACATATATAAGGCCACTGATATACTGACATCAGCACACGTATATACATGATGACATCAGCGGGATCGATGCCAAAATAAGGTGCAATACGTACAAGAGGCGGGGTTTGTTGTGCCTGGAACCACTTGTTTCACATTGGCTTATTTCTTCAGTCTCTGTTCATACAGTACATTATTGAACTGACCGGTTTAATTTCACCATAAAATTGTATTAAACCTCATTTCCAGAGTGAGTGACCTTTTATTTGACCAACTTTGCACTAATAAGACATCAAATCACATTATTTTTAAGACAGTTTCAAACATTTTAGTAAAGTTTTTTAGGCCATGTATTCTCATTGGTCAGATAAAGGCTGGAAATTGATGTTTTAAGCTTTTAGACAGGGTTGTTTGGCATAAATCATCAGAATATTGAAATTAACAGAAAGTGTTTTTAAAACACTCCTTCAATAAAGACAAAATTGGTTTTAGTTGATTTGCCATTTCCTCAGCATAATGGCCTTGAACACAGACAGGAAGCAAACTTTAATATTGCATTAAATATTCATCATGGTTTATGTGTGGCTGCAGGAGAGCTGGACCACTGGAGAGGATGAATTAGTCTCTTTTTCATTTTTACCCAAATCATGTTGGCAGGAAATTTCATAAATGAGTTTCCAGGGTTCTTTGTTATGCTGAATTTTATAGCACAGTCTCCATATGTACTGACTCACCTGATTTGTTTATAATAGACACGTTAATTTGACCTCAGCTTTAAGTGAAGGACTAGGTTATCATCTAATATCAAGTGCATATTGGAGTTAATGATGTTGTCAATCAATGCTGACCTCAATTTAAAACTGAGGTTTGGAGGTCAACAAAGTGTTGGCTTTCATTTCTTTTCCCTCAACAGCAAAAGCTTTCCTCTGTGATCTACCTGCAGCTATCACTCGTCTTGCTTTGGGTCTCTGCCAGTGTTTGTAATGCTTAGTCAGAGACACAAACATCAGTTCATCGTATATGTTCTGTAAATAAGGACATCTAACCCAGAGTGAAATTCAATATTGTCTGTGTTGAAGCGTGGAGAAAGAACATCATATTTTCCGCCTCTGCCATCTTAAGCTATTAGCAAGCTGGGGCATGTGCTATTAGTACATCATAATTAGAATAACACAGTCATAAAAAAACATTACATTTGACAACACAAGAAATGCTGAGATTAATTATTTTAACACCGTTGCCATCTTCATATTTACAAGTCCTTTTAGGCTACAGGCCATTACTGCACAAATCTCATGTGCCTCTTATGGCTGCTAAGTTTGTTAAATGTATTCCACCTCCTCACTAGAGCAGACATCACACCTCCAAAAGCAACATCTGTCAAAAGTCTGAATCATACATATATCAGAGTATGTTTATTTGGGGGAGACTTCACCCCACGCACCCAGCAGCCCTAGAGGTGCTTAACACACGGAGATAGTTCTGAGGTCTGATTATATGTGTTCGTTTTAATGAATCCCACTGCAGTGTTTGACTCAGCTTTAAACCACAGCTCTGCATGAAATAAAAAGGAATCAACTGTGTACATTTAGCACTGTACCACATGAATCGTTCCTGTATGTCTTTGGTACATTTCTTCATATGCCATTGATTCACAAGGGGGAAAAAAAAGTCAGATTTGTCTAACTTTTCACATTTTATGATCAAGGACCTCACACTGGCTCAGTGTGTCGCACTTGATGATTAGATGTGAAAAGTTAACTCTTAGTAGACATGTGTCATAAGGGTTTTTTATATATAACCACTAACAGGTCTGTTGTGTAACAGCCATTAGTAAGAGCTCAGGCAGATTTGAGCTACTATAAGCATTATCCAGCTCACTTATAAGGCTGTTTTCTGCCTTTTGGTGCAGCTGAGTTAAAAATCGAATTGACCAAAGCCCATTTTTCACATCATCAGGTAGAATAACAGCTAAAGAATCTATTTTTGTGGGTCCACAGATCACTGCCATCCACTACTTCACTGTAGCACTGTTCATTTTGCACTCTATGTGATGGGAAACCATACAAAAGCTAGCCAAGTGAAATCTACAGTAAATATATGGATACTTGTATTAGACATATGAAAAACAAATAAAGTCTGTGATAAGGTACAAAGTATGTGTGTCCTGTCAGAACATGTGGGTTGTTTACTCATTTACACTAAGTGTTAAAAAGCTGCAGCACACAACCATCCATTTTAAGATGCTATTTTAATCATGTGGCTAACCTTTATTTGGCAAGTGAACAAGAAATATTGGAAACTGTCAAAGTGCCTTTGCATGATGGAAGACTGCCTTCTGTGCATTCACGTACGCACAGATGAAGTGCAAGCTGCCATCTTGGCTCCTAATGCAGCACATTTCCATCTCTGAGCATCCTTGTTTTTCTGATATTTCAAAGGCAGGTCCTATGTTATGGGACCACACATTAAACAAATGTTTGCTAAATAAAATGCTGCAAGATTGTCCTAGACACACACTGATTAGATCCACAGAAGCCATTATTTTTTAATGAAAGGAAGAGGGTGAAATGGGGTGCCACATTTTGAGTGCAAAAATGAAAAACAACTTCATGGATGATTAAGGCCAAAGCTGTCCTAAATTATTACTATAAAACTAGGTTGCTTATCAGAGTGTTAAGGCCAATGTAACTGACCCCATCAGTGAAATATTGGCCAAGTAGGAAATTGTAATAATTTTAAGGAAGCATAAACCTGGGCTGCATACTCTTCCAAACAGAATTTGTACAGTATCAGATGATTAGATGCACCAGCAATGGCTCATCTTCCCTTCTCCTAAGTTTGTCTGCCCTCTCACAACCCACTTTAATTATCTCTGAGCAGGATCCCCTCACCTTGTTAATGCTTGCAAATTCTGCTAAAGTACAAGGATTGCCGTTGGCTGAGAAGGTGGGATTTTTGCCTTAATATTTTCTGAACTAACTTTTCAGGGACTGATCTGTAGGTGGACAGTAACTACTGCAGTTGCTCTTTGCACACAGAAGTGGATGGTATACAAGGATTTTTTTTTTTTTTTTTTAATTATGTGGCACAGGAAGACTATGGACGTGCTCAATTCAAGGTATTCATCAAAATTCAGCCTCCATGAGTTTAGTTTGCAGTGTTGAAGCCAACCTGCTGAGCTGTGATGGAGGAAATCTATAAAAACAAATTAACTCCAGGTCTGTTGGTCTGAGCATGTGCAAATGATAGCAGCCTTTAATTACTAAGCTTTTTCTCCTAATTGAAAATGCAGCTAATAGCTTAAGTGCTTGCTACTGTATATGGCGGTAGCTTAAATAATACAGAGGGGATCACTGGGTTGGGGCAAATACAAAACACTTGTGGCTTTGGGTTTGCATTTTGAAGCTGCCTTTCCCAGATAAAGCATCTCTTTCCCTTTCATCTTTCTTGACACTCTCCACTGTGTGCCATTCAATAAAACTGAAAAGCCTTCTTCATCAGTCAGAAGAGATTGTGCTACATTGCTTGTATTGTGATGCAAATAGCTTGAGACACTATCAGAGCACATCTTGGGGTTCTTGTGCTGCAACATAGACTGAATTCTGTTGCTTCTAAAAAAAAAAAATACTCTATTGGTTCAAAACATTTTATAGCTCTGAATAATTTAACGATTGGAAGCAAGTGTTCCATTCTAACTTAAAACATCCTACTTGTAATTGGTCATGTTAACACAGTCCCCCTGCTGTGATATGTGGTCTTAGTTTCACTATAGTGTTTGCCACAAATGTAATAAACGTGCAAGGCGGAAAAAAAAAAAAAGGAAACATTACATTTTTTACAATTCAGGCCATTCCCTTGAGCTGCAGAGGGCAAGGAATAACAAAGCTGAGAGGAGTCTCGGCTCCTTACCTCTGATGGGCTATTAGTTATTCTAGCTAGCAGGAGCCCCATTAGGTCTGCCATTTAATGCTCCCAAGCCACATTCTCACATGAAAGCTACAAGATTGATAAGCCGACCATCTCACCTCAAGCTTCCCTTGGATTTGAGAAATGCTCTGCCACAGATAATCTGACAAAGAGCTGATTTAGCTACCTGTGTACCTCATAGTACCTATGTGACACTGCTGAAAACAATGAAACATATTTGTGTCAAACTCTCCGGTGGTTTCAGTAAAGGACACAAAGTATGGACAAAAAGAGTTGGGCTGCAGTACAAGTCAGAACGACGAGTGCCACTGACTTAAAACATATTATAAAATGATTTATATAGTCTTCGTGGAATATAGGAAATGAGCTGTGTGGCAGTATGAGATAAAACCTCCTCTGTGAGCTGCTCTGACAGACAGAGCGGTGGAGAAAGATTTCTCCTGTACTCCATAGCATGTCTTTTTAGTCCAACAAAAGGTGCAGCAAAAAGTCCTGTGACACATTTGTCCCAGCACAACACATCCTGTTAATCACACTTAACCACACTGACAAATGAAAAAAGCTGCTGGACAAAGGAAGATAGATGTGTAGCATTAAGGGAAAAAAGTACATGGGCAAAAATGTGCCTAATTAAGCATGAGTGAATTGATCAGTCTTTTCTGTCAAGCCTTTCTGTCTCAATCTCTCAATACCAAACTGTGGCTCAGAGTCAGTCGTGTGAAGTAGTTGAACTTTAGGGAGAGAATTTCATTTTGATTTGCACTCTTTGACTAAAGTTTGGGTAGGCCAATAGTTTTGCTATATACAGAACATCACAAAATAGCATAATGCAGCTTGAAAATAGTTGGTACTGCAGTAGTAAAAAAAAAACAAAAAAAAAACAACCAGACTGAAATCAAGCCCAAGTGCGTAATTTTTCTTTTATTTGGCTGCAGGCCTTCATAGTGTTCTTCCTTCTGCCTACAGTGACTATTTGAACTCTGCAGTTTAAACTAATGAGTAAAATCTTAAGAGTATTATTGCTAGAGGTGTAAAAATGAATGGGATAAATATATAATTAGCAAGTATGAGTATAAATATTTACATAATATCAAAGTCTCACATGGATTTAGTATTTGCCACAAGAGAAGCAGCACTGTTGCAGCAAACACACGGGATAGGAAGAGGACCACCTGCACAGTGACTTGATCTAATGATTTTTTTTCTGTACATTCTAGACGGTAATGGTGATAATATATAAAGTGATCAATGAGCTCTATTAGGTCAGGGAAGAAAGATTAATCTGCTTTTTAATCCAACGTATCTTCACATGTTATTTGGGTGTATGGGAGCCAGGCGAGGTAGCTGCAGTCCCAGCTAATGGGAATCATATTTTAGCTATAAAACCTCATGATTCACAACAACAGCTGGGTAATCATATGGAACTGAGCAGACCCAGCATATTGAAAAACAAGTCACCATGCACGGACCTTTAATTCCTTATCCCCAAAACAGACAAGAGCACAGGAGAAAAGAAAAAAAGTCTTTTTCTCCACAGATTGTTAGAAAATTTACCTCTCATGCCTCGCTGTGGAAATGGATTTTTGGAGGGCAACGGTCATACCTCGCATTCCCTGGAGCCTGAGATGGTGTATGTGTAAGGTCCTGTCCCATTAACCAGCACATCCATAGTCTCTGAGTGTGAAGGCTTGTAGTCCACATAGTACTCTTGCAATGGTGAATTAAGGGAGCGCTCAGTCTCCCGTGCCTTTTTCTGGCGCTTTTTAACCGCTGAGCGCTGTTGAAGCTGCTTGATACTGCTGGGATAGCGCTTCCATGAGACATAGATAACCAGGAGAATTATAGCCACAGATAAGAGAAGGGCCACGCTACCAGCTATGATCTTGTGGAAGGACACATACTCAGTGTCTGGCAATGGAATAGTGGGGGAGGCCTCTGAGGGGGTAGGAGAGACTGTCCTGTTCCAGATCAGTGTCTTATCCATCACAGACTGTGTAGGAAGAGGCTTCAGCTCCGGTTGAAACACAGAGGTGCGGGCTGATGTCGTTGAGGGAATAGGGGTCGGTGTTGCTGTACAGACATTATAAGTTTCCACCACATCATTCACTTTCTCTCCTTGTGCCTCCTTAGGGCCAGCACAAATCATAGTTGTCTCCTTGTTGCCCTTAAAGGCCTTTAGCCAGGCCACTAGGGGACATATATTGAGATTACAGTACCACAAATTACCAGCCAGACTGATGGTCGTGAGGGAGATCCAAGCCTCCACCGTCTGCTGGGACACATTAGTGAGTTTGTTGGAGTCCAGGTTAAGAGTTTGGAGATTAGGGAGGCATTGAAAGGTACTTGGATCCAACACTTGGAGTTCATTTCCTGAGAGATCGAGCTTTTGCAGAGATGTCCACATCCACGGCGGGCCCTGGGTTAGCATTTTGATACGATTCCACTGCAAATACAGCGCCCTCAGATTAGTCAGACGGGGGAAATGAGCAAAATTTATCTTTGAAAACTGGTTGTGCTCCAAATGTAGCTCAATAAGCTTAAGGAGTCCTGCAAAGGCATTACGTGTTAGGCTCCGAAGCCTGTTGTAGCCAATATCTAGAAATTCCAGGTTGCGACAGTCGAGAAAAACTCTCATGGGGATGGTTTTTAAGGAATTTGATCGTAAGTGTAAACTAAGTAGTTTCCGTAAACCCACAAACTGATTAGGCTGGAGAACCTGCAGTTTATTATAAGACAGGTCAAGGTTACGCAAATTAGGAACATCGTGGAAAGTGTTGTTTTTTAGCAGTGGGATTTTATTTGAGCTGAGAATCAACTCTTTGAGCCTCCGTATGCCATGGAAAGCTTGGCCATCCACAGCATTAATGTAATTGTGGTCCAGGTACAACCAAACCAGTTGACTCAAGCCTGCGAACTGGTGCGATCTGAGGTTCACCAGGCTGTTGTAACGCAGGGAGAGACCCTGCGTGCCTACCGACACATTACTTGGCACATCACGGAAGGCATTGGATTCGCAGTATATTATTTTCCCATCACATCTACAGCTCTGAGGGCAGGGACGCTCTCGGATGCCGGTTGGAGCAGCAAGCAACCAGGCAGGCACCACCACTGTGAATACAAGCCATCTGAAAAGTCCTGCAGACACACAGAAAAGTGATTAAGTGCATAAAACCTGGACTCAGCACGACCACGATTCACAAAAAGCAGTGGAACACAATAGGCAGTGAATCAGGGAGTCAAATATTCTAGCCCACAGTGGGTTTTTCTCCACACAACCTGCCCCATTTGCATCCACGTTCATAACAGATCTGGACACTTACATCTGTTATCACACTCAAAGTCATGTTCTTGATACATGGCTGTGGTAACTGATGCCCCCATGCATCAGGCATGGTTTGTCACATAGTTAAAAAAAAAAAAAAAAAAAACTCCAGCTCCCACAGCCTGCAGTCATCACTCATACACCGCAGGGGGGCAAAGACACCAGCAACGTTAGCTTTAAGTGAATGTAATTAGGAAACGATTACAGACTAGAGAATTGCAGGCTGTAAGTAGCTTAAAGAACAATGTACATACCCATATTTTCACGGTGTCGACTCCTCTTGTTTAGGGCTCTCTGTTGCATGTGTCCCAGTTCCACATGTTAGAAGCACGCGTCGTTTTGTCCAAATAGTTGGACACGGACCTAGGACGCCTGTCTGCACGGACAATATACGCACTTTGCGCAGCAGCCAGATCCGCTTTGCGCACAGCCGCACACCTGTCGGAGATGGAAGTAGCTCCAGAAGGTGTGCATCAACCTATGCCTGTAGTTTCCTCTGTTGCCGCACAACATCAGCCTCCTGCATATTTCACACAGCCACCTTCAACAGAGCCACTGGGAAGCTTGTTGCCTCATTAGGATGACACTGTTTAGCGCGTGTGTTTGGAGAGCTGTCAAAGACATTTTAAGCACCAAGCCGCCAATTGTTGAATATAGGTTAACTGAGGAAGAAAAAAAAAAGAGAGAGAGAGAGAAAGCGATCAAGTGAAGAAATTTGAGAGGAATAAACTGTGATCCAAACCCGACAAGTTGTTGGATGTATCCGGATCAGATGTGGAACAGCGGAGGGAAAAGGCGCAGTGTGCTGTGGATTAGACCCGATGACCGTGGCATCAAGAATAAATCAGTTGTATAGCAACAGGAATGATGTTGGTGGAGGATTGAGCTCAGTGCAGCTCGTTTTAGGACTTAAGATGCCCTCTCCTGGTCACAGAGCGACACAAACCTCATTTGTCCCCATGAAAAGAGCCTGTCTATCAATCACAGGAAATAGGAAGTCTGTTTGGTGTTATTTAACAGCTTTCATCCTACCCGTGGGTGGCCAGTTTGAAAGGAGCCAAATAAAACACATTAGACTTTGAATAAACTCAGAAATAGATTGTGTCTTAAATTTTCTCCATACATTAAATATCAGCCATTCATATTTGGGGAAAATGCATTAAACAGAAGGAAAAGGTTCTGAAATGTATTATAATATGTAAATGAAGCAGAGTAAGTGAATGTTGCATCTGTTTACTGCAATGCTACCACCTGCCTATTGTTTCCATGCATCAGTCTTACATTGCCATTTCCTGTCCATGTTTTCTCATCAGATTTATCTTGAATATTTTGATAATAAAATCAGAATGCACTGCTTTCTTTATTTTTATATTTTGCTTTATTCGAACAAAAGGAAGATACAGTGAACAAATTAACTGAAACTTCATCAGATACTGAAAATACAGAAGCATTAGATGATCAGCGTAGCAAGAAACAACAAATGCAAAGTTGCAGTTCATTCAGTTCTTTTGTCTGCTCTTGGTTGTTGTTGATGTTTCTATTAACATGGAGACAAAAGGCTGTACACTGATGAAACAAAGTATCCCCTCAGCATCTCATAATGGGACTTTAAGTCTGGGTCAAAGTCATCACTTCTAATGGTTCCCTGTGTTCCTTCACTTAATGAGTAGCATAATTACCAGTAATGGACATTAATGAACATGTGAGCTTAAATCTGTCAGTTTGTAACAAAAAAAAAAAAAAGAAGAAAGAAAAAAAAACAGAAGTGCAGCATCAGGCACATCAGCGGCAGCCATTGATTCAATTTCCATTGTTAGATCAATTAGAGAACTGCAGTTGAAGGACAGGTCAGGAATTTACATACAGACACACACCCTTTTTCTGTCACTTGTGGGGACATTACATAATGTTTACTTCATTTCTTGGTCCCCTTCTCCTATATTTAAAGACAAATGGAGTTCTGAATTTAGCACCACAGCTTTTTTCTGTGTATATTTATATTATTATATTCATATCTCTCAAAATGAATGTGCAAATATGCTGCAGTTTTAGATTACAGTCACATTAATGAACAATGCATCTACATAATAATAATAATGTGCATTTTTTTCATGTCAGTTAAGTTCATGCTACCAGACAGTTTTGTGCAGAACCTCAGTTATTTTAAAGAAGCCCCTTGAAGTTGAATATGAGTTGAAATTGTGTGATTTTAGAGCTAAACTGTCTTAAAATAACCCATAAAGACCCAAACATCCATCACCAACCAAAACTATCTACTGATCTAAACTGTTTAATACCTGTTGATCCATTAATTCTACCAATAAATGTAAATAATTGGTGTAAAATACAGTTTGTCGTTGTTTAATGGTCATCAGATATGACGCATTTGGATGTTCAGAGGCTCTGTGGTTACCATGGGAACACCGTCATCTTCTACAACATTGATTCACCAGTAAAACCCATGCAGATGGATGACAGTGGATGGAGACACTTGGATTATGTTCATATATTGATAGATTTGACTGGAAAAAGTCCACTTTTTCTGCAGTTTTCTCTGTTTCTAATATAATAATCCTCAATTTTAATCAGGGTTTTTATGAATATCCAGATCATTAGTGAATCAAATAGAGGAATAACATGCAAAAGACAGAGGATAAAACTGTAATAAACGGTGATAAGTCAGTTAAGAAAGGTTAAATATAGAGAAAAATTCATTTGGGAACTGACGCCTTTATGGATGAAGTTTAATACATATTTCTATTCTTTGCTTCATTCATTCATAGGTCATAATGGCCTGTTTCCCCTCATGTGTCAGTTGTGTTTATGATTTTATTCATAATCTTTCTTTTATCTGATCCTGTATTATTTTCGTATGCTGATAAAACACTTTACTGGTCCTTTGTCCTTTATCTCCCATCTATTTTCATTCCTCATGATTTCCGGAAACCCAATTCTCAAGGGTTTCTCGGGCAAGTGTTGATAAATGTTTGGACTTTTTTTTGTGCAATCTATGCTGTTCTTACTGTCAGATCCCTAAAGGCAAGACACCGGTATTAAAGATTTGCAGTTTGGTCAGAGTTGTCAAAGTCATGTCCTTCTGAGTCTGCTGTCATGTCTGAGATTTTACTGTAAGAAAAAGTACTATAAGTAAAAGTGGTCATTGCACAGTAAAATGTCAGTGTTTTACTATTATATATATGATGGTTTGGATTGGATTTAGTGCTGATTTCACCCATTTGTTAGATTTTATTGCTGTAGCTGTTGATGATTCAGTAATGTCAAAACGTCAACTTTTTACAAGTTCAGTGAAGAGAATACAAATAACACAAATATACAAAATGAGCACATATTTAACTGAAAATGAGCAGATTATAAATTAAATGTAAATATCAACTGTAGACAAGCAAAAGGTACAATATCTGTCTTTGAGATGGAGTGGATTAGAGATATAAAGTAGCATAAAACTGAAATACACAGGCCAAGTACAAGTAGTTGTGTACAGGTACTTATTGAGTACTTAGTCATTTAAAATGTTTTAAGTTCAGAGATTCTGTTGCACATAATTCTCTGTAATATTTCTCACCCATGGATCCAAACCTTTCTTTTTTCTTTCTTTTTTTTTTTTTTTTAACAGTACGCACTATATATTACTGAATGAGTAGCAAGATAATTTTATAGAAAAATATGATTTCCTCCCGTAACTGCACTTATAAGAAATCCCAGCATGCAGCTGTTGTGCCACGGTCCCATGCTAGTTTCTCATGAATACCCTGAGGTTTGTGCATTCATTCTTATTTTTATTGTCAAATAAATCTGACATGACCTACTTTTATATGCCATCCTTTCTTTGTATATCCAAAATAACTGGTATGGATAGAACAAAGAATATTTTCATTATTTATGTCTCACAAGTTAGTATAACAAAAGAAGTTTGATGGCATTAATTTCTGCATTTTCTTGCTTTACAGCTGGAATTAAATGCTAAAAACACAATAAATAAAAGGCTGAGCTGTGTTGGGTTCATGAACTGTGGCCTTAGGATTCTGTGAGAGGTTGACAAGTAAAATGTAACCCTGCTAAAGATCAAGGCAGGGATTTCTTGAAATGAAAGCATGCAAAGCAAATCTCTTTCCATAAAAAACAAAAGTATAGTGCCACCATATGCATTCACCTCACTTTGCAAATAACTCAGCCACCAAATTGCTTCCTATGAAACTTTAATGACTGTCTGTGACTGACTGAGTCCTGAATAATAGAGCAAGGCAAGGACCTGCTTTTTGCTGCATAATGAATCCCACCGAAACAGGGTGTAGAAATGTATAATTTGTCAAATAATTAGGATAAAAAGTCATTCAAACACTTCTAGAGATTTATCTGTAATTACATATTATTCCCTCTGTCAAGCATCAAGTAAATATTTCTGAGCAAAAGGGTTCATTCTAAAACGTCTGTCATGGTACCCCTACTTGTCTGTGGATCAAGTGCAAAGAAGACAGAACAAACCACACAGACTTTTCTTTGTTTTGATTATATGTATGAAGTTGACCTTGAAATTGATCCCATCTTCTTACAGACCACCGAGTGTGTCTTTGTAGGATTCTCATTTCGACAAAGTTTCTAAAAGTCACACTTTTTTCTTAGAAACCTTTCCAGCTGGACTCTGGTGAGAACACTATAGAGGTTCTGAGGGTTCGTGATGAATGGAAGCTTAAAGTGACACATAAGGTAGTAAATTCAAAATGTCATAAATTTAAAAGCCTTCGTATCAATTCCTATAAAAGAC
>JAPSES010000219.1:13338950-13349134 GCA_029822895.1 Maxillicosta whitleyi
GCCCCACGGCTGTGGTTTATAAGCACTTTACCCAGACAGGTTTCATTTTGAATTTACTACCTTATGTGTCACTTTAACTCAATTCATATTCTGTTTTATTTTGAGAAATACTTTTGACATGCATTTCTTTTTACACACTCATATGGAAACACTAGCCCCCAAAGATACTGAAACTTTCATGAAATTAATGAGAGAAAGTTGATTAAAAACACCACTAATGAACTCTTACGACAGTTTTGATGGTCAAAGCAGTATTCCTCTGACTTATTGAACTGTGGATGATGAGCCCTCCTCAGCTTTGTACTTTATCTTTTCACATTTTGCTTGCAGAAGAAAACACACTTCTGCATATGAGCCTTTAAGGAACAGTTGGTAATGTTTTATAGAGATGATGATAATGGGCTCCTGCGTGAAAATCCTGATGGTACAAGTTCTGCATTTGATAGTTTCCTGCAAGATGAGCTATTTCCTGCAGTACTCTTCCATCCTGGTTATTTCATTTTTCATTTAAATATCCACACACACACACACACACACACACACACATTATGTATAATATAAGGTAGATTATACACATGGAGGGACTGGACAAAAAGTGTTTGTGATTAAAGAGGCACCTATACGATGAATTTGCAACAGGTAATATTTTTCTCTAGTGATACTTAAAGGCCAATGAGAAGCAGCACAAGTACACAATCCCATCTTCTGTCCTGTCCTGTTCTCAGTTAAGTAGAAAAGGAGATGAAGCCCTGGAGCACTTATTTGTTCCTTTTTTTTTTTGTACTTCATTGTATGTTAATTCACCGTGTGCTCAATGGAAAGGATGCAAACAGATACTGCAGCTCGGCCAAACTGGATGCAACTTTAGACACCACTTTGGAGACTGTACTGTAATTCTTACATCATACTACAGATTAATATGTCAGTCTGGCCGGAGGCGATAATAAATAAAAAATGATGTTGGTGTCTCAGATTTTGCCTCAGAACTCATTTAGCCATTAGCAAAGTGATTTCGCTTTGCCTATTTCATCTCAATTATAAACTAATTAGCTTCAGTGCTCATTAGAGTATTGTTTCCTATTTTATCTCTTAAAATAGTAAAGAAAGATAATTGTATTGGCAGGGTTAGAAAATGTAAGGTTTTTAGAGAAAACCCAACAGCGAAGTTCCTCAGTTCTTCATGATCTTCTAAGAAAAATCTTTCAAATAACTTTTTTTCTTTCTTTTTTTTTTTTTTTTTTTTAAACTTTTCAGTGTGTTTTAACTCATGAGGAACCAGTGTGACATTTCCCAAAAATGATTCTTTCTCTCCATTTAACCTTTCCTATAGGATTATTCAATATTATCCAGTGGAAATATTTATTTTCCTATGTTTAATTGACTGATCATGAAGATGTTCATAAAAGCTCAAAGTAAAGTCAAAGGTTATTGTATCAACAGAAAAAAATATCAATCAATCAAAGTTTATTTATTTAGCACTTTATAGGAACACAAAGACCAAAGTACTTTACATCTAAAAACATGATCAAATTATAACATAATAACAGTTTAATCAAATACTATATAACTGCATAAAACAATAAGACACAACACACAATCATAGAAAACACACACTATAATACTTAATACTCCTTGGCCAAATATAACAATTATGTTGTCGAAAATACATCTTTCCATTTGACCTTGAAAAAGTATATTAAGGTGACCTATTTTCAATAGACTTCTGATCCATGCCAAGATGCATCCACTGTATAAATTTGGTGCAGATATCTCAATGCTTTCTTCAGATAATGGACCACATCTTTGAATGGACAGACGGACAGACAGACAGATAGATGGACAGACGGACAGACAGACAGAGTTGGCCAAGGGTTAAAAACTGTAGAAAATGTGACTTTTTCAGTTAAATTCTCATTAAAATTGATCCAACCTCATTGGTTTCACTGGTGAATCAATGTCGTAGAAGATGACAGTGTTTCCATGGTAACTACGGAACCTCTGAACATCCAAATGGGTCATATCTGATGACCATGAAAAGATAACAAACTGCATTTTACACCAGTTATTTACATGTATTGGTAGGATTAATGCATCAACAGTTTAGATCAGTAGATGCTTTTGGTTGAAGGTGGATGTTTGGGTCTTTATGGGTTAAGCACAATGGGATGGGGTTTTTTTCTGAAGTGCATACGAAGTAAGTGTGGAAAAGTAGCACAATATTGTATTTCATTACAGATTGTGTGATCCTGGTTGTAATCAGTATGCTGTGTGGTTGTACCTACCTTGTTTGTTTTTATTGGCAAATAAAAATTTTTACTAAAGCACCACAAGATTCATGTATTTGCATGAGCAATGAAACGCTCTAAAAACCCTCTTTAGGCTCTTTTTTCTTTAAATGGGTACTTGGACATTGGTCTTATTGTGAGCCTTAAAAAAATAAAGTATAAAAATATTACCAAGTTCACATACCGGAGGAAACGTCCATGCAAATATGCACATAGATTAGTCCTGCCCTCCTGCTTTGGATCGGTTGTTTTTCAGTTCATGCAGCAGACGTCATGGGATGGGCCTTGCAAATTTATCATTATAGTCATGAGTTGCACTGAGGCAAAGAGGTATGATGAGACATTACCATAAAAAAAACTCTAAAGAACATTCCACAAATGAGATTTACCATTATGAGATTATATTCAGTGGTTAAGTATGTGATACCATCCACACATATCCAGACCAAGGCCCCACAGTTTCATTATGAGATTATTTTTCAGTTATAGATACATAATTCAAGCATAATGAAATGCCAGTTTGAAACTATCAGCATGGACGGTCACATTTCAGTGGAGAATGAGAAGAGATAAAGGTTGGTGACAGATCACTGAGTGAATAGACATGCACATCCATCCGTTTCTTATATTACATTAAATGGCAACAAGCGACAGATTCTGCTGAAGTCACTGTTCATGTATGCAATTAGAAAGCACTTTTCCATTGTCTGTCAAATGCTATGTTTGTAGTGTCACATGACCTTTTATTAGCATTTATCTAAAGCTGAAACTCACAGTGAATGGGTCTTAAAAGGTTTCATTGCACATCATATCAAAGTGTGATGTATTATCCACTTTTCCCTCTACAGAAGCCATCTATCGCTGGCAGTTAGAAGATTGTAGATGTCACCTGTCTGGGGATGATTACACTGTCAGATTTCAAGATTTGGTTACAGTGTGCATAAACAGTCCTTCATTTTTGACGTTTTCATATAGACGATAAGATCCAGTTGATAGACTGATCCCGGGGCTGATACCTGATCATAGTGCAGAACATCCTCCCTTATAGAGCAGCGGTTTTTATTTGTTACGTATAATCCACCACACAGTGTTCTCTGGCCTAAATTTCACAAAGCATCCTCAGCGAAAAGTCTTCTTTTTCAAGCAGCACATTTTCTCACGTTTAAGGTGCACATTTCTTGAATGACATGTGATCTCCTAAGACACGTGTGAGGCAGACTTTGAGGAGCCGATTTTGTTTGACATTCAGTTTCTAAATGTGCTACTATTAGTGTAGAAGGTATTATCTCAACAGAAGGACTCATTTTCCTTCCTCCCAGATTCTCCCCTGCTGTGGCGTTCATGGTGCAGATTTCACTGATACATTTCTTTTTACAGAACGCACAGGCATCTGGGGAAATCCTGTTTGACCTCGGGTAATAAAACACTCCTGATTCAATATTGATATGAATGAATTAGTTAAGTTTTTTTCAACCATGAGTGATCTGGTTGCTGATTTTGTTCTTATCTCTGCTGAAGTCATACATATGTAAATCAGTGTCAAGAGCTCTTAAGACCGGACATTTCTCGATGTGTGCACAAGGGGTTGCTGTTACCACATATTACAAGCTTAAACGCTCTAAAGAAGTACAGTCAAGATTGTGTCTTCCAGGCTGTTGTGTCTGATGTGTGGAGAGAGAGAGGCAGAATTCACAAAGTATGAAAAACAAATATGAAATCAACACAACATAGAAGATTTCCATACATCCTGCTGCTTCAGCTTCAGCTTCAGCTTTACTTTTTCATCCCTTTTCTCTGCGGTGCATTCACTCCCCACTTCATAAAACCCATTCATTTGAACACCTATAATCCCACTGGTGCCACCTCTCTAGCAGCATCTCCAGGCCCCAGAAGGTGTTAGCTGTTTATCTACATAAACTCCCCCTGCTGCCTCCAAGTGCGGATGGGTGCTGTGTGTCAGCATCACACTTATGCTGTTATCATAATTATCATTTCCACAAGGTGCAGAGATAACTACCATGGTTACCCAGAGCCCTGCATCGTCCTGTCATTTCTGAATGGATACTATTAATGAATGGATTCTTTAATCTCTTGAACGAGGAGATAATATATTAGCTTCTCTTTTACAATGTAGGCCTGCTGTTAAACTGTGTATAACAGTGTTTTCATTGCACCTCAGGGCAGCACAGGTTGTTATTTTTTTGTACCAAAGCATCCTTTAATAATCTAACTGCAACAGTATAAACACTATATTTGCCACCATATTTCTTTTCTTTTCTTTCTTTTTTTTTCATGCAAATATGGAATGTATTTAGCTTTGGAATCAAAAGAACCTTGTGAAAGAATGCTATAAGAAACCATAGAAAATAAAATTCAATGTTTGATGGCAATTAATGGATTGCATGGGTTGTTATATAAAACATGTTTATTAGCTTATACTGCATATAGGTGTTTAAAAACGCCTACGCCTCTGAGAAAGAAGGAAAGGACCGAGAGGGGGGGAGAGAGAGAAAGCGACAGAGAGAGAGAGAGAGAGAGAGAGAGAGAGAGAGAGAGAGAGAGAGAGAGACTGCATGGAGACGGTGATTGTGCATCAGTCTGTTGGCGCTCAAATGGGTTATTGCGCACACAGAAGGCTGAACTATCGCACCGACTACAACTATGAAGTGTGAATGCGTCCTATTTGTGAGCGTCAGACAGATATGAGGGGTTTGGACCGCTGCGGAAACTTGCGTTTGTTTGATTTCCTCCTTTAATTGAAGACATAAGTGATGCTCACTATATGCGGATTGACTCTGGGGCTGCGTGAACTGCGATTTTCTCTTGTGAGAGCAGTTTAATGCGCTCTTTATCCATTTATTTCAGAGGATTAGTCCTTCCATCTTTAACGATGGGTAAGTGATCATGTTCTTCACAATTTAGTGGCACAGTTTCCTCTCCCTTGAGGCTCATTCTGGACAAATGAGTCTTTTTGATCAGTTTTATTGTAACTGTTAGGACGAATTTTATTGTATATGCTAACATGTGCGTAATAAGTGCAGCTGCTCATAAGTATGGATGTAAGTGATATTGTCAGTGTTAATAATTGTGTATATCCGTGTTAAAAAGTGGTAAACGTCACACTCTTATCAATTCTTCATGAAGCAGCTCTGATGGCTCAGACAGATCTCCAGCTGTTTCTCACTATGGGATGCTATTTTTGAAGATTGAATCTCTCATTTGAACTTATGTAAATGTCTGTCAGCACATATTTCCTTAAATTAGTAATTTCTTTGATTGTTTCTGCCCCCACTCTACCCCCAACAGGTTCTGTGATGTTGGACTGGAGGTTATCTTGTCTTCTTCTGCAGGCAGCTGTAATGCTGCTGCTCAGCAAGGGGGAGAGGATGTGCCCTGCGAGTTGTCGCTGTGAAGGAAAGATTGTTTATTGCGAGTCTGGCATCTTCCAAGACATCCCAGAAAACATCACCACAGGATGCCAAGGTCTGTCTCTGCGTTATAATAACCTGCTGGTTCTGTTGCCGTACCAGTTTGCTCATCTCAACCAGCTCATTTGGCTTTACTTGGACCACAACTCCATCAACACTATAGATGCTTTGGCCTTTCACGGTGTGCGTAGACTCAAAGAACTGATTCTCAGTTCCAATAAAATCAATTATCTACACAATAATACTTTCAGCGCCATACCCAACCTGCGAAATCTGGACTTATCTTACAACCAGCTGCAGTACTTGCAGCCAGGCCATTTTTATGGACTTCGTAAGCTACAGAATCTCCACCTTCGATCTAATGGACTGAAGCAGATCTTCATCCGAACCTTTCTGGAATGCCGCAGCCTGGAGTTTTTAGACTTGGGTTACAATCGCTTGCGAAGCCTCACTCGTACGACATTCTTAGGGTTGTTTAAATTAAAAGAGCTTCACTTGGAGCACAATCAATTTTCCAGGATTAATTTCTTCATTTTCCCACGTCTTACCAACCTCCAGGCCCTTTATTTGCAATGGAACCGCATACGATCCATTAATCAAGGTGTGCCTTGGACCTGGCAGAAACTACAGAAATTGGACCTTTCAGGGAATGAAATCCAAATGTTGGACCCTGCTGTTTTTCAGTGTATGCCCAACTTGCAGATACTCAACCTTGAGTCAAACAAGCTCAGTAGTGTGCCTGTGGAGGCTGTGGCAGCGTGGACCTCTGTAACCACCATCAGTCTGGCCGGTAATGCCTGGGACTGCAGCCCCAGCATCTGTCCACTAATGAGATGGCTCAAAACCATCAGAGACTCCAAAGACATTAGTATGATATGCAGCGGTCCCAAGAGTGTGCAGGGGGAACGAGTCGTGGACGCAGTGAGGAACCACACGACATGTGTGGACATATCAAAAGTGTTCTCAACCACTGCTCTAATTACACTGACTTCAGCCACAGTTGAGAACATTACAGCTGTCACGTCTGCCTCTGATGCTGCAGACTTGGCGTATCCCGAGACAACAGTGCTGATATTAAGTCCTCCACCTGTCCATCATATTGGGACAGACAAAAAGACAACAAAGGAGCCCACACCTATGAATACCATGTCACCTACCTCCCCTGAAGCCCCCACTTTCATCCCAGAGCTACAGTTTGAACATATGGCTTTCCATAAAATCATTGCAGGCAGCGTAGCCCTGTTTCTGTCGGTCTCATTGATTCTCCTGGTTATTTATGTGTCATGGAGGCGCTACCCCAACACCATGAGGCAGCTGCAGCAGCACTCAGTCAACCATAAGCGCAGGAAAAAGTCCCGAAAGCAAGAGCAGGACTTAAACTCTCAATTGCAGGAGTACTATCTGAGCTACCATTCGAACTCAGAGACCATGGACTCATTGGTGAATGAGCCAAGGCCGTGCACATGCACCATATCAGGATCAATAGAATGTGAAGTCTGAGTAGCAACTCCATCTTAAGAGACTAAAAGTGCAATTGCTAAGCAGAGGTAAACGATCTTTCCATGAGATGAAATGGTTTTACCCATAATATGAGATGATAGATTTCACAGCACTGAAGGAAATACTGGGGGGCATAGTACATTATAATTACGTGCACAGAAAAGGAAGACTGGAACTGAGAGATATATTTGGAGCGAGCTAATTATCACTCTGAGTGACACAAGAACAGTGACAGGGTCATCCAGGTTAGCGTGTATGATCTACTGAACCACTGGACCTCTGCAGTAGAACTCACCTCTGTAAAGAGAGTGACCTCATTCATAATAAGAAGTTAATGCCATAGACTGAAGAACCATCAAAAGCTACTTTATACCCACCAGTTTTGATTTATAGTGTAACTTGTAAAGCATTTGGGATGTGTGAGAGCATCTTTGAGTGTTCACGTGTGCTTCTGTCTAGAGTGTATGTGTGTGTGTGTGTCATGAGTTGGTGCTGATTATCTCCTAGTGGAAGAATTACAGTGCTGCACCTTATTAAAACTATTTGTCCAATTATGCTGCTTCCCATTCAGCATATGGGTGCAGCACTTAGAAGAAGCACTGCTGCTGAAAAGAAACAATGGGGAAACAGTCATAAAGACAGCACCTGGTCCTGAGATATTTTGCATGAAATAACTGTCCTTACTTAAGCTATACCATGTCAATAAACAATATTATTAGTTCTGTTTAATGATAAAGTAGCATTTTGATTAATTGTGATATCAACCCCAATAATTCCCACTCAAGAGTCTAATCTCAGGACTTACAATTTCAAGATGTACAAATCTGGTAATGATGTGTCAAACCTAAAGGTGTTGATTTTCATAATGAATTTTGTATCGATTACTTTTATTCTGATTATGCATTGTTTGTGTAAAGACATAACAACATGAGTATTAGGCATTCTGTGTGATAATGACAATATGATTAAAAGAAATACTGATTACTGATGAAAATGTGGTGATCAGAATATCATTGAGTGTAGCATTTGATTAATTACACCAAAATAATAGAATCTGGGCGCTAAATCCCTGCATTGTTTTCCCGATGGTGAACATTTTATTGGATCTGCTGCAGTGGAGGCTGGCTGACATATTTCTCATCACGTGTCTTGTTTTCTCGCTCTTTTCTCCTATATCCTCTCCTGGCACTGTATTGACAATAGTATTTATTGTATGTGAAATGCTCAGGATGGAGGCCCGTGTCAGCTCCTGAGACACAATCCAGTCATATTGTGTAAAAATGAGCTGTTTTATACTCTCTGTTCTGCTCGTAAACGGGTTTGCTTTTAATGGAAGTGGAGCCCAAGTAGGCAAAGCTATTCTTTGGAAAAGACATTCCAGTCCCTGAAAAAACACAGAATCTCTGCTTTATATAACCATGTCAGTGCTTAATTTGGAAATATTTCTCTTCTGCTGTGAGAGAAAAAAAAAGAAAAAAGGAGAATAAAGGCCGCTAACTGTGAGACCGTGGGTGTTACGGGTCAAGGCCATTTATGCTGTTAGGAATACTTCACCCACCTTGGCCTGTCTTCTTGCTTTCGTCTCCATCCTTCTTGCCCTCCTTCTTTTTTCTTTTTTTTTTTTTTCACTTGGCTTGCTCGCTGTGATGAGAGAAAATTAACCTGCGCCAGGGGACATATGTGCATGTTAAGCCAGGCAGGAGTCTTCAGAGCTTGAGCTCATATGCGAGAACGGTGTTTTTCTCCTGTGTGAGACTCAGCTTGAAATAATCCAGTGCATACCGGAGTCTCGACCACGTAATTACACCACAGCTAACTGTTGTTGTATCAGACTCGTTGTACAGACAAAATGCTCTTGCATGCTTCTCTTTTTATCTCTGCCTGCATGCGCACGCATCTCTTGTGTGAGGCATGCATAAAGATTCCAACTGGTCAAAGGTTGTTCAGATATGGATTTATGATCCCATATAATTCACTGTCTAAACATGACTCAGGATTTCTTTAGCCTCTGGGCAAGCATAAAGGCATGCTGCCAACAGA
Organism: Maxillicosta whitleyi; assembly: GCA_029822895.1. Classification (NCBI taxonomy): domain Eukaryota; kingdom Metazoa; phylum Chordata; class Actinopteri; order Perciformes; family Neosebastidae; genus Maxillicosta; species Maxillicosta whitleyi. The sequence goes on from JAPSES010000219.1 coordinate 13,348,204, forward strand.
ATTTATATCCATATATTTACTTCAAGCGCATACATATATGATTAATTATTTTCAAGCAGCCAATGAGCAAATTTGTGAAGCCATACAAAAAAATGTAACATGACTAGGACAAATGATTTGTTGCTCTAATTCTGGCAGATATTGTAATTAGTGTTTGATTTGTCATATTGTGACTGATGAAAAGCAAGTCCCAGGGTTTTCAATTCTTTAGCTGTTTTGTTGCTAAGAAAAGATGGCTGATTAGAGCGCTTTGGACTGCATCTTGCAGATCATTATGGAGGATATTTGTTTGGATGAAAAATGGTGGGAGTACGCAAAGTATTGACGCGGCACAACAATGTAAAAACAACTACAGTCCACTGGCAGAAGGTGAAAACATAGCCTATACACTCCGAGCCTCCTGAAATGAAAAATGTCTTTTTGAATTAATAGAGGTACCGTATACAGTACTGCAAAGTTCTCCAAGCAGATAAACCAGGCCAGAAACAGAATCACTAAAATCATAGCCAGAAATCACCCAAAAAAAATACAGCATATTTTCTGAGCGCTTCCTGTAAACACTCAGTCAGGGGTAACTCACACAGCTCTCACTCAAATGCATGAAATCTCGATTTACATCTCTCACTGGGGTTCTTTTCTAAGGTTCTATGTAACTTTTGGTTTTTATTTACTTAAGGTTACACCAGTGACTTTGACAGTGAACACAACACAGAATGAATGACTTGGGCTTATTTTGTTTTGACTTTGATTCTCAATATTACATACATTTTTTTTTTCTTATTTGGTGGCACCATGTATAAATAGATAGACAGATAGATAGACAGATAGATAGACAGATAGATAGACAGATAGATAGACAGACAGATAGACAGATAGATAGATAGATAGATAGATAGATAGATAGATAGATAGATAGATAGATAGATAGATA
>JAPSES010000219.1:13368691-13395382 GCA_029822895.1 Maxillicosta whitleyi
TATTATGGGGTGTCAGTCACAATATGTGGGGGAACTGTGCTGCTTGGAGGAGGTTTGCGCTCTCTGAGTGCTTTTCTAGTCTTATTAATCTTACACTGTCTTGCAATGTGGTATGAAATCATCCATTCATTCAATAATGACTATATGAATAAGATAATGTGCTGTTCTAAGGAACATGTGAATGAGAACCTTGAAAAACCATTTTAATTGCTCGAGCGTACTTGCTGTAAAAAATGCACACTTGTAAATATAAAACAAGCAAACAAGACATCTAATTAAAATAAAGACTGTATTTGAGTCAACATCTTTTTAAAAGTCTATTTCCAAAGTTTGCCTTCCTCCACGGCACAAACTATTGTGATAAGGTATTGCATTAGCAGAGCTCTGGAAGGTGATTCAAAGGTGATTTGCTTTTCTTATCAGGTAATAGGTGTGTTGGTGGCTTTCTGTTTGTAAATCTGTGGCTGAGCTGCAGGAATAACCATTTGCATGCTGAGTCCAGTAGAGTGTGGTCTGTGGACTGGCTGACCTGCCATGGTGCATTGCTCTACATACAGTAAAACCAGCCGGATATTCATAATGAGCACATACCCTCCCCACCCAGCGTCAATGCAAATATATCACCACAACTACCTGTGGTTATAACCGATGTAAATCATGTCTACCGCTTCTATATAAATTCTTGTCAAGGAACATTGAGATCTGGGCAGTTCACCTTGCTGTGTTCATCCTGCAGACATCTTCAGGCAAGGATTAATGCTGGGATAAACAAAACTAAAGCCAACGGTATTGTTAGACATCATATTGTGATGAGTAAAGAGAATGTTAGAGGAAAGTTTGAGGAGGAATCAGGGTAGTAAAAAAACAAAACAAAACTCTACTCGTACCCAAAGGATCTTTCCCTCTGAGGTAAAAATGGAATATGTGTTCTATTCTGCTAAATCTCACCTTTGTGCCTTAGCTTTACTCTATGTATGCCCAGCTATTCTGGACATTTCACGTGTATTTTTAACCAGAAGTGTAGGTTTTAATTGAGCCTATTTGGATGTGTTTTATGAATTTCAAAAGCTAAATGTGCGAATCTTTTCCCCAGGCTCTGTGACTGATTCCATTCTGTGTGGGGAATGAAAACTCGTCTGGTTTTGGAGAGTGTGTGCATAATTCTTGCCTTCTTGTCATCTCTTTGAACACAGTAAAAACAAAGCACTTCAAAACCTACCGCAGACTGCTGAGTGAGTGGTACATAGAAGTCTAAGTCTATTCTCATATAGAGTTACACTAGGGTTGGGGTATAGATAAACATAATGTTGGGCACAAGTAAATTGGCCATCTGGATAATGACTGGTCTGTTTGCTGTTACAACTGTGTTCTTTAATCTCTACATCTTCTTGATGAGTTTGTTTAAATACAAACAGACAAAGCAGTGGAGTCCCAGTGAAACCATCATAGCAGCTCTGGCCGTGGCTAATGTGGTGCATCAGCTTATCTGTTACTTTTGGATGACCATGGATGAGATCGACCGTAACTGCAACATTGCGCAGATGCCGTACACTATCATCTTACTGTTGATATTCAGCCTCAAGTTCACCATTGTGTGGGACACCAGCTTTCTCACCTTTTACTACAGCATCAAGCTGGTGAACACAACCAATCAGTGCTTCACACAGATCCAGGCTGTCATCATCAAGCATGTCACTGTGGTTGTTTGTCTCATCCCCCTGTGTGCCCTGGGAACCTGCGTACCCATGCTGGTGGTGTTTGTGCCTGAGAACCAAACCGAGGCCAATCAAGACTGTGGGATGATGACTCCTGACAGCTTCACTGGTCGTATTTATGAAGTCATGCTTCTGCTCTTCTCCGATGTGCTTCCAGGGGTGTTCATGGTGAAATGCTGCGTCTCAATCTCTGTCCACCTGGCCGTCCATCTCCGCAACATGAAAGCCAGTACCAACGGTTCACACAGCCCCAAGATGGGCTCCCAACTGAGGGTCATCCAGATGGCGTTGTCCCTCGTTGGCACCTTCCTCTGCTTCCTCGGGGTTGACCTTTATGTAAACTACCAGATAGTTGTGTACCATGAGAATGCCCTCGTGCTCACGTTTTTATTCATCTCCATTTTCACCACCGGGACCCCTGTGGTTCTGATCTACGGTAAAAAGTCTCTCTGGAAAGCTCTCTTACATGAATACAACATCTTCCTGGGCGTATATCCCTGTTTGTCTTGTCTGACGGTGTCTGAGGAAAAGGACAAACCAAGCACTCCAGCAAAATTAAAAAACTGAAAGGTCATTTTCTTTTGCACTGTGTGGCTTCGTGCTAAAATTGGTAGTTGTCTGAACTTATCAAAGGAAGTAATTGTTATACTCTATGCCAGCGAATTCAGTAACAATTTCCGTCCCGCTGTATCAAATTTGATGACCATCTCTTACATCTGTAGATCATTTTTACTGTGCTGTAAAGGCAGGGAGAAAATCTGCAGAGCACAGAGGTCAGCCTGCCAGCTGACCATTCAAATAATAAGCTCATCAGACCATACCTATGGGTATAAATATTTAATCTGGACAAATAATAGTCAGCACTGTAAAACAGATCCACCTTCATGGTTGCGTGGACATGATGTAACTCCGTACCCATCTAAAAATGTTAAAAAATACATGTGAATGTGGTGAGAGTACACAGAGCATATTAATAAAACAAGAAAGTGCACACAACCTGATTTTTGTGTGTGTGTGTTTTAACACAGAGGTATTAAGAGTTTCTCCTACAGTAAGTCAGCTTTTTCAGATAGTTTTTTTTTTTTCTTTCTGTACTTGAAATGTAGAGGGAAGGTGGGGACAACAGCGAGCCAAATCCAACTTCTGCACCTGTCAGCAGTCAAAACATAAACTGGAAAAAGAAAAACGCTCGTAATCTGTGTTTTCTCTTTTGTATCCCTTTGTTGGATATCAATATGGGTGTGTGTCCCTGCAGTCCACAGCTCCCTGGTGGGATTGTGTGTGACTGTGTGTGGGTGTGAAGCTGGGCGTTCCTGAAAAGTGCACTCATGCCCAGCAGTAGCCTGAGTAAATAGAGCTTTAAAAAAGTGCAGCAGACCTCTTTGCAATGCTCCACTAGTTCACACCCTCTGGCACCACCTAGTGAGGTTCAAAGCATAGATACAATAGTGCAGCTAATCCCACTCCACACAGACTCTGGATGCCTCCAGCAGCTAAATGGACAGAGTAAAAACGGGCATATTTTCCTTTGATGCATGGGGGTGTTGAGTCATGTGACGTCCTCAGCCTCAATCCCTGCTGTCTTTCTCTATCTTTTAGAAGGAAGTTTGGCTTTAGCATGATGGGCAAGAAGAGCTCAGTACTGGCCCAACAATAACTCAGTAGGAGGCAGTATTACCTATGCAAATAGTTTTAGAAATTATGCTCGAGAGTTAGGGACCATATGTGTAGTTCTGTGCTGGAACTCAAGTCCCTCCAACTGTTTTTCATTAAATGCTGTTTTCCTTCTTTCAAGGTAATGGAAAATGTGTGTGTGTGCATAGAAATTCTAAGTTCAACACAGATGTGTCAGTGCTTTGTACTGAAGGGAAGTGTGGCTGTAATGTAAATGACAGGCATGAGATGCTCGGGTGATTGATGTTTTGTCATATACAATGAATCAGAGTATATAGGGAAGGAAATTCAGTTGAAGGGAGCTCTGCTTTAGCATGATGGGTAAATAAAAAAACAAATACCCAGCTCAATATGATAAAAGCACAGCCTAGTAATACCTCACAATGAAGCCATATGTAAGTAATTATGTTTAAGAGTTTGTAACCATGTGTGTAGTTAAAACCCTTCTTTTTTAGTGTGTTTTATTTCTTAATTCTGGCTTTGACATAGATGTATCATTACCTAATACTGATAATACTGATGTCTGTAATGTAAAAGAAAGGAATGAGACTTTTAATGATGTATGTCCTCATATTTTATACAATAAACCAGTTTTTCAAAGACTTCTATATGTAACAGTGGTTGAATTTTCTGCCAAACTTAAAATCATTCAATCTACTTATCATTGAGTGCTGTTTTATTTGCCTGTCACATACTTTTCAGGTGACATTTCAAAAACACACAAAATTCACTTTCTTTTTAAAAGCCTGAAATTTACTTTTACTTACGTCAAAAAAAAACAAACAAAAAAAAAAAAAAACTATTCCAACAAAAAGATAAACGTCTGTACATGTAATGAACAATTTTGTGCAATGAGGCTTTTGAAACGTTTAATGCTCTTTCCCTTTTTTTTTTTTTTTTTAAATAAAAAATCTTGAAAAAAAAGATTACAAACCCCACTCTCTACTCCATGAAACATTAGCTGAGAATTAATCACCTATTTATTACTGTCAGATCTTTTAAAAAAGTTCCAGTAGACCCGAACAAGCAAATACTGTGAAAGTATAAAAGTAGCTAAATTTAAAACACATGTGCTATTGCTATGCACTGACTAATATAAATGAAAGGCATGAGAAGTAATGTCCTCATATTCTATACGGCAAAACAATGTAAACATGGAGACTGTTTCCATGGCGACTTTCATGAGCATCTATAGCCAACATGCAAAGCTGCTGTCTGTGCATGGATAAACATCACTTTAAATAGTCGTTTGCTCCTGAGACTTGCAGAGAATGAGTGATACACTGTACATCACTATCTGACAGGAAGGAACAGGCCATTAGAAATCCAGATTAGGAAGACAAGCAGCCATCACACAACTCCTATAAACACCTCATAAAGCCCTCCCTCCAGACATCCTCCCCAGATAATACCTCTTTAGCTTGTGCATCGGTGAGCTAAGGAGGTGTCATTTTCTGACACCCTTAGTAATTGTATTTGAAATACATAAATCCTTGGCGTTATGCCATTTGGTTCGATGATTTGAGGCTGAATATGTAATTTTTCCTCACTATCAGCTGCACCCCAGTGACCATCAATGTTAAACGGCGGGTTTATAGCGAGGGTGCAGAAAGTTATCAGTACGTTGAAAGGATCACAGTGAAAAGATGAAGAGGATGCCTTTCTAAAATAGAATCAGCCATATCTTTATTTCTGTTCAGTCAACAAGTCTCTGTTTATAAAAAAAGATCATATAAATGTCTCTCGAGGCATTCACTGATCCTTGTTAGGGAATGAGACTTTGAAAAATAAGTTATAAAAAATTTCAAAAAGTAAAAATAAAACTAACAACTCAAGAATAAATCTAATTTATTATTTTCAAAAGAGTGAACATGCATTGATCTCCAAGGGCACATACATGTATTGCTTCCTTTAAAGGAACAGAATAAAGTAAACCAGCGTATTGGTAATCAAGTAAAATAGAAAAAAATTGTACACACTGGCTCTTCAAAACAAAGTAGCAGCAACAATAGAAGTGTGTAGGTCTTTCAACCATGTCTTTATTTCTGTTCAGTCAACAACAGTTTGTTTGTTTATATAAAAAAAATCATAAAATATCTCTTGAGGCATTGTTTGTAGAAATTGTTTTGACCCTTATTAAGAAATATACTCTAGAAAAAAAGTGAATCCCTTGTCAAACAGTTAAAAATCTAAAAATAAAACTATACTGACATCTTAATAATTCAAAAGAGCTGAAATGCATAGATCTAGCCCACTGAAGGCAAATCAATTTATTGCTTCCTTAAAACCATCTTTAACAGTGTATAATAAAGCAGTGTGTGGAAAATAGACTGAAATAAAGCTGCTTGCAAGTACAAAATAATCTCTGTACATATTGGGCGTGCAAAAGAGTGAATCAATATTTCTATTATTAATATATTTCAATAGTAAGCAGATAAAAAGATCTTCTTTGTACCATTCAGCGTTTAGGATTATGGAACTGAACTATCACTTCCGTCAACGTCATGCAGTCTGGAAGCATCAAATACAGTATTTAGTTCATCTAAGTATCAAAAAGACAAAAATATTTTACCTCCATCACATTCATTAATGTCATCCAGTGTCTTGGAAATGTGGTTTGCAACATGGGTTTGATCATATGACACTATGAGAAACAAAAGATCTACATTTCACACCGATACTTACATTATGTACATTATATTCCCTGCTCTTGATCGAACATTAAAGTAACTAATGCAGCTTTTTCCTGTGTAAATCTGGAATGCCAGTTAGCCTCGGGAAAGATACGTCATCCAGTGTCACTCCAACACATAAAAATAACATATTACATTGCAGCATTGGTCATTCCTTTTCCCTGTGAGTGATAGATAAAACGCACCATTTCAGCGTACGCCACACTTTCCTTTTTATGAAAAATGCATTCACTATCATTAAATAAAAACAAATCTGAAGCATAAGAGACCATACACTCGTTTTTACATCATCGTACCCACTTACAACAATAAAACACATTTTTCTTCCTTGAGGCTTAAGAAAAACAAAAGTCAAACTCTGGAAACAATGGAGCGTTTGGAATTAAGAATGACTTGCATCAGAAAGAGTTTTTCCATGTAGATGGTCCTGCATCTGTATGATGCTATGAAGCCACGCTTTCATCACAGCCAACTCAGAAAATGAGCAAAACCGTGAGGCCGTTGTGCAACTGTCGTAAGCATTACTGTGGGTTCTGCTCATATGAGGGGAACATCGACTTGCGTGTTTTCGGTGGTGGTGGAGGTGGCTTGCTCTCGTTTTTCACTGGTAGTGGAGGACTGAACTGTGGAGGGAGATGAGTTCATTTTAGGACTTCAAAAAAATAAAATAAAAACAGAATATTTTAACGTTTACATGGCATTAAATATGCATTAGTGAGGGGGTGCTTTTCTCTATGCAGATGTACCTCTGAAGGAAACCCGGGGTTGTCAATCTCATGTGGGTGCTTCTTTGGAGGCATGGGTGGGGGGGTCCCTGGGGTGTCAATGGTATTGGCATCATTGTCACTCAGAAGTGACGAATAACCTACCACAGGAGAGAGGAAATGAAAGCTTTTCAAACCACATGTGTCTATGACTGTGTGCGACCTGATTAGGACTAGAGACCAGAATGTGCTTAGACGAGCTCAGTATGGAGGATATTTTCTCCTTTTTCTTTTAGCAAGGCTTTTTTTTTTTTTTAAGATAAAATAAAATGATGACATGCAGTTCAGTGTTTGTCAGAGTGGTGTTTTTTTTTTTTGCTACATACTAGAACTGCGTGGTGTGTGCGGCGTGTGTGGAGAGGCAGGCAGGGGGCTGAGGGGGTTAGATAGGCTGAGCTGGGATGAAGCCCCTTGGAACAACGACAGAGTAAGACGCCGGTCGCCTAATTGTAAACTCTTGGGTCTCTGCTGCTTCTCTGGAGGGTTCTGAAACAAAAAAAACCCAGAAGACAAAGACACACGCTTCCATTTAAAACAGTCAAGCGTTATCCCCAAACCCCAAATGAATCGCAGGAGCATAATATCAGGATGAAATGATCTCAAAGACTCACAAAAGCATGAAAAGTATGGAAATGGAAGTAGCAGAATGTATATTTTAAAATCTTACCTCGTCTGAATCCGACTGTCTCTCTAGTAGGACCTGGGATTTGCTCACACTCCACTCCTTTCTGTTCTTTCTGGCAATCCTGTTGTCTTCCTCTGAGCGGGACAAAATTGAGGCCCTACGATCGCTGGGACGGGACAACAACGAACTGCTTGTGAATATCAGAAGCAGAAAGAGAAGAGACGCAGACAGATACACAATCAGAAGGACAAACAGTGCGTTTTGCTTGTGCGCAAACTTTGATTTGAGCAGGAAAATAAACAAAATCACTGAGACACAAAAACAGTCCCTGTAGTGATGGCAACGCAGGAGCATCATCTACGACAGAAAGAGACGAAGGGAAAAGTAAACAAACGGAGGTGGAAGAGGATGCAGACACTGACTCTTGGGAGGAAATGCAGGAGGGTCCGTCTGAGGATACAGAGCCACTGGAGAGGCCGGAGGAGGCGTTGGACAGGGTAGAGACAGTGGACATGCGGCGCAGGGTGGAGGACAGGATATAGGGCATCACCACGGAGCCAACACGACTCTTCTTCCTCTCAGTGAGAGAGCAGGGCTGGGACACACAAATGGGATTAAGCATCATCTGGGAATCTTGGCAGAGGAGGTGCACAATGACAGGCAAAACAGGGGTTGCTATGGGCTGGCTAAAGGAAGATTTATAGTCCTGCACTAATATAATGTACACTCCCCTTTGAATGAGAAGCATTTGATAGGAAGGCAAGAGGGCCAATAGCTTAAGTTGGCACCTTCTTACATTAAATTGAGTTTGCAGTTGGCAACGCACCAAGGTTATGACGCCATAATGCTTCTCCACTTTCTCGCGAAGGTCTTGGAAGCAAGTAACCAGACGGTTGTGCAAGGGCTTTAGCTGCTCTGTCGTCTTCTCCCCGTGGATGCGAATCCCATCTGCCAGAAGTGGGATCTAAAGGCGTAGACGAGTACTTAAGTAGAACAAAATGTGTTTGGCTTTGGGCACTGTGTCATTGACAATGATGATGCAAAGATTTACCTGCAGGGCGATGAGGTGTTTAAGAACTTCAATGCGCTCGTGATCCTCTGGGTGCTGTTGAATGTATGTGTCTGTAAAGAATGCCTACACGGGATAAAAAAAAATTGGGTAGCATTTTAAACAGCAGCTAATGCTTAAAATACAGCTCTGAGCAACAATGAGCAGGTTTTCACAGTTTGACAAAGAGGCCACAGCATCTCCAGTATGAATGCGACGTTCAAGCTCATAACAGGCTTAAAATGAGCCATAAATCAAGTGAATGAGCAATTTAATAATAAGGGTTGCACTTGTACGCTTTGAGTATTTGATCTTTTCTCAGTTGATTACTAGTACAGAATTGGATATTGTTCATGAGTCATAGTTGCGCAAGGTAGAAAAGATTTAGGTGTTTCAGACACAGAATAAAACAAGAAAACAGGCCGGACATGATGCAAGAAACCTTTTTACTTCCTTGTTTACTGAAATTGCACAGTAATTACACAATTGTACCCACTCACTCAGTGTGAGTCCTGCTCCTGTTACTATGAGATCCTACGCACAATGTTTCTTAAGTGGTTGTATGTTATCTGAATATAATTGGGCTGAAAAATGACTCAAAGTATTATCAAATTGCAATAAGACCATGTATAATATCCAAATCTCTGGGGCTGCAATTTTCTGATAAAGGTACAATGTGATCCTAAACAGGTTTATGAATGCTATTTTCCAGATTTAAGGGAACTATTTTTTCCCCTGCTACACAAATAGAAGAAAAAAAAAAAAAAATGAAATTGCAATAACTAAGTTTTTTCAGGCCTAAGAGCATTACTTTTAGGGCTACAACTAAAATGAATTTTAATTGTTGATTTTCTCGGTTGATCCGTTGCTTGGGTAAAAATATGCTGAAAACTGTTGATAAGTGTTTTCCAAGGATGAACCAACCCACACATGTTCAGTTCATTGTCATGGAGGAGGAAACTGCACAATGCTTTTAAGAAACTGGAATCAGAGAATTTTCCCTCTAATATTTGTTATTTTGTTACTGCTGCAGCTCTCATCTCCTCCCAGAGGTCACTTCTAATCATGTCCAGATAACCTGATTCTATAACATGTATTTATTTGTTAGTGCATCCTGTTAGTAATGGAAAGACTCAAACCTTCTCATAGTTGGAGAAGCCGCCCATGACAGCAGGGTCAACGATGCCACTGAGCATCATGGACAGCGGGTTGATGGACAGACTGCGATCACAGGCTTGCTGCTGCACCAGATTACTCAGCTTTTCATTGGCCATCTCCATGGTTTCTATGGCAATCTCCAAGGGACTAATTTCCTCCTGCCATCAGCAGAATGACATGAATAATATTAACAAACATGTGAACAAAAGTAACACTTAAAAACACAAGTGTTTCTTTAATCAGTGCAGAAGGTATGCATCATACCGCTGAAACAGATTTGACTTCGAACCACTTGAGAATCCCTGGGAAGCGATAGGCTGTTATGTATGTTGTTCTCTCGATCCACATGGTCTGAAGGGCAACATAAATATCCATAAAATATGAATGGTTGACATTTTAATGTCTTTATTAATCCTCAGAGTGAGGTATGAGTACACAAAGGGTTGTTTATATATATATTTGGAATTTATGGGTGCGCAATTACACATTCAAGTCTGGTGATTTAAAAGTAAATTTGAAAGGTGCTCACAGCAAATTCATTGTCAGGGTCCTTTTCACCTTTCCTGAAGGGCCTTGAATACTGGAACTGGTCCACTTCATTGGTTCTGTAATAGCTGCAAAAGTACAGGGAAGGACAGCAGTGAGTTAGCAATTTGACCAGAGAATTATAAATCGAATGGTATTCACAGGAAAATAAATCAGCCATTAAGTGTTCTCCTCCACACTTTAATATCTGCTCTGGAACCCCCTTGTCTTTAAACTGGTGCGGCACAGTGAGAACCGGCTTGACAGTAAAACATTGGATGTCTGTGAAGTTCAGCTAAGGATAAAGGTAAAAAAAACTGTGGAAGAGAAAGCAAAGATTTGATCACTAACATTTTCTTTTCAAGAAAACCTGCAATCATTAAAAAAAAGTCCTAAAAAAACACAGAATTTGTGCCTGATTCTTGAAGGATACACTGTCCAGGGGAGTTGCTAATGTTGTCTCCAGGGGGCGCTGTGCTTGTCATGCGGACTGCATTGGGGAACTGAGAAAGCAGCTTTAAGCTGAAATCTTCGAGCCACTCGTACTCTTTTCCTCGGTAGATAAACATCTTGTTCTGTGCAGAAAATGTAGTGCTTCAAACAACAAATACAACTCAATGGTCAGACTCTGTGATGGAGAGAAATGAGTTGATTTACCATAAAAAATGACACCTTACTGTATTCAGAGGAACTTGTAACCTTTATTTGCAGTATTGAGCATAGGCCAAGAAATGTTTCAAATAGCCAGCATTGCAAAAGTACTTGTGTATGAGGATTTTCTAAGTGACTGTTTATTGAAATATGCAATAATTTTCTTACCCTGAGGAAAGAAGGAAATCCAAGGCCATAATAACCCACAGCAAAGTACTCGGGCTGTGGCCGCATTGCATGCATTATGTTTTCATAGAACTGGGCTTGCTGTTTCTGTAATAGAGGACAATATGTTGGTGAGGACATTTATGGTATTTGTTTGGCATTTATGTCCGTCAATTACTGGTGACAAAATGAAATAATTCATAACACAACGTATTCCAATTACAAAAACAACAACTTTGTTAGACTCATATTTTGTGATATAATTAAAGTCACATTAGTTGGCTTTCTGGATATACTATAATAGAGTCTTTATGATACATTAAAACACCCTGAAAATGAGGTGAGTAAACAGGTAAAAACATCCCATCTCCATTTGCTGCTTTTTTTCAAGCAACTGCACACAGCAGATAGCAGATAATCATCAGAGTAATTTCAAAGGTATTTAATGAGGCAAAAAATAAGACCACCTCAGTTTATGAGGCTGATTTTTATTTAGTAATTAAATATATTCCAGGAGATATCATATTGTGTGGGAAGGAATTACAATGCACACATTCTCTTACCAGCAGCTGGCTGAGCTCCATGAAGTCAAACATGTGGCTCTCATGCATCTTGGCCAGCTGCTTGCCCAGCTCAATGGCTCTCTCCCACATCTGAAAAGACATGTGCACCACCAAGTTAAAAGAGGACATAAAACATAAACATGAAAACCCAGCAGCACCAGCTAGACACTGCCATCTGTCTAATGCAGTGAGAGATCTGAATAGACACTACAAAGGCTCCTGTGGCTGGACTGTGAGCTTAAGTAACTTCCTCATGAGTTTCCTAATGGCAACTTAAAAAGCTGATTTCACACACTGGTTTGTGTTATTTATGCAGTGAGCAAACACAAGCACAAACAGTGAGCTTTGGATATCACTTCACATGCAGTCAGTATATTATGCTAATGTTAATGCTCACCTTGCCCTTGTCCAAATAACAAATGATCTCCTGGAAAAGCCTCTCCTTCAGCTCCTGTTGGGTCCATCTATGCTGCCCGTCTCGAGGAATCAGATGAGGTGCACAGGGTTTGTCAGACCACTGGGGAAGCAAATGTCCATAAATCAGCACTTAGGTGAACATTTAGAAGCCCAGTAATATTAGCAAAGGTTAAAGGGCTTATCTCATTTAAGCTAAAAAAAAAATCAGATTTCATCTAGTGTCAGAGACCTCCAGTAGTTCTGCATGTAGCAGCAGAGTGTAGGAAGCCTCAGTGTAGTTCTCACAGTCTAGGTGCAAATCCCGCAGCTTGTACAAGTACCTGGTTTATAAAAGTACAACAGTTAGAAGCATTTAACACTTAGGTCCTAGAACCAGGCATTGTGTTATGCATCTCACCGGATGTAAATGTCCTCCCTTTTCTTTTCTTTGTAGAAATTCTGTAAGGCACAAAGTCATGATCACATATACATTTTTCTAAACAGCTGCTTTATACAGTATAGAAGTGTGGAGATAGGACTGGGCAGTACACTGACTTAATCTGATCAACTGTGTTTATGAACGTGATGATGATGATGATGCAAAATTGACCTTAGTGCTTCCCCTGGAGTCTGCCTATTACTAAATTAAAATTCCAAAGGCAACCAGTTTATTTAATATATTTTTTATATGCCAAGCCAGCTTCTTCAGTTGTTGCCAAAGAGTGATGCTTTATTTTATTTAGCATTTATTTTCAGTAAATAATGCAAATTGACAGCCTAATTAATAGGTGATGTTCTTTTCCTGTTTGCTCGTTTGCACAAAAGAAATGTATTTAGAATCATGTCTTGAGTTAATATTTGACAGAAAAAAGTATTTTTAAAAAAAAATGTATTTCTTAATTGCCCATAACATTTTGCACAGCCATATCACCCAGCTCTACACTGAGAGTTAACCCTTTGCAAAATAAGAGTCATTGAGCATACCAGCACATTGACGGTGCAGCTCATGCGGTGCTCAGGACTTTCATCATGTGTGATGGTGCGGTAAGCGAGGAGATTCTCCAGCAGACTGCTCAGCAGCAGAGCCAGCTCCTCTCCTGACTGTGACAAGTATCTGTGGCGTCTGCAGTGCTCCAGCAACCTGTGCATACAAACATCCTTAAAAACAGACTGCTCTTCAGCTGTAAGGAACTGCTTTTGGTCCTGTCTCTTGTGAAGGTCTGTCTTTCTCTCTGATGAGCACATTAAAACCTGATTTCTAAATTGTTAAGGCTCTTTGATGGAGTCCCTCAGGGTTTTCTATTGATTTGAGGGTTCTTACAATTCTAAAAGACCCTCCATCTGGATCCTTGAGGACTTTTTAAAAACTACAATCTAAAGAGGTCTTTATATTTCAGAACCAGTCCTATGTGAATTCCTTGTTACACAGAATTGAGGGATTTTTGATTGGTATGTTGTACCATTAGAACAACTTTAAAGAAGTATTCTGTGTTTGATCTGCTCCTCTGCCTTACGTTTTCTCCAGAAGGACTTTGTACTGCTGATCCCCTTGGCCGCCTTCTACCTCTTGATCCAATTTTGTTATCAGTTCATTCTCAAACTGTAGAGATAAGAGGGGACTTAAAACACACAACCATGCACATCACAAATGTCACATTTAACTAAGCGCTACTTCATCTGACACAAAAACACTAAAATCCTGAACTTCTGAGGAGTTTTTCATGTACCGTTTCAAATGTGCGTGCTGGGCTGAAGTTGTGTTCGCACTGCATCATATCAAAGAAGATGGGGATAGTAGCTTTCCTTAGTTCTGGCTCAGGGACCAGGGTAACCTCTAGAATAGGTCCAACCATGGCTGGGATGAACTTCATTTTGTGAGGGCCTAAGGGACAACAAAACATTATCACACAGAAAAATCATAGTATGATTTTTTTGAAGGCAATAAGCTGTATCTTCTTCCTCAAAGAGCAAACAGCAGACAAATCTAATAATGTGGCAAACAAAAACAACACACTGTGAAACTGGACAATAAAAAATATTTTCTTGTTATCCCTCTGCTTTACTGGCAGGCAGCGAATAAACAATCACACAAAAGTTTATTATAATAACAGATGATGAAAAATACTGACCAAGATTGTACCACATATCTCTGATCTTAAAGCCCGCAGTATTCCTCATGTCACCGTATCTGTAACACATTAGAATCATGTGCTATTAAATTAAGTTTTCTTTAAAGAATCTTTTTCATTGTTAAAAAAATAAATAAATACATTTAAAAAAAAAAAAACGTACTTGTTCAGGATCTTATTTCGTTTCTCTTGGGAGAAGGATTCTAGTTGTAGTGCCTTATGAGTGAGGAACGCCACGGTCAGATGGAAGTAGTTGTTCCACAGCTGCAAGCAGAACCGGTTTTCAAATATTAATATCATAATTAGCTTCTCATAACGTTCATTTCTGATTTCCTGTTTCACAAAAAAACCCAGTCACCTCTATGAAGACAAGAGAGGACGAGGACGCACCTGCAGTTCAAAATGAGCTTGATCCAGGAAGTACATGTTGAGCACGTCAGAATACTGGTTGATGGCTCTAAGGAAAACCTGCATTTGGACCAGGTTCATGATCATCCAGTCTGCAGGGAACACATTCCCCATGAGGTCCTTAAACATGATAAATGTCTCCATGAGAAAGTCCTGTGGGCGTAAAGAGGGAAGAGGCTTTAATGTCTTTCCATGCATAGAAAAGAAACACCCACGTCTAAGTCAAACACAAGGAAATCACTGCAGCGCTGCTACATATCTGGCACACATAATATTCCTCACATCTTAATGGAGGCCCAGTAACATCCTCATTATGCTAGTCCAATCCATTGCAAGAAATGTCTATAATCAATATTCTCTTAAGGAGCAGTAAGTGGCCTGGCTGGTTTAAAGCCTGTTATTGATGAGATGTTTCAGGACAAGACGTAGCCAACAGAGGAAGAACACTTACAATGATATCCTGTCTCGTCTTGAAGGTGCTGATGTAGTGGGCGTAATGCATGTCATCCATCTGCTTCAGGATAGCTGTCATGCAAGCTAGATAGTGACCCTGCCACAGAGAAGTACAGTATTGTTTACACTCTTTCACAGTGATGCAAAAACACTGCATTCACAGCACTTAGTACTTTATGTATATTAGCATGTGTTTTTAACTAGGTCAGTACATTGATTTTTTTTATTTTTTAATGTCTGTTGTGCCTATTGCCTGGTAATTGGCCTTTGGTTTATATTTTTGGTGTCTTATAAGTGGGCATATTTTTATGCAGGACACACTAATGAAAATCCATTCATACATTAGCAAATATAATATGCAGTGTTTTTGTTCACAAATTGTTGTTATGCTCTGTTTAACTATTGTTGATGTCAGTGTTATTAATATTGCAATAAACACGGGTGATGCGGTTGAGAGTGACATATTTTAGTGCAATTATCACAGTGTGACTTACAATCAGAGGGGAAGATCTGTCCATGTTGATGACAGTACGATTAACCCTGCGGAGAAGTCGCTCCATTATCAGCTGAACATGCCCTCTGGTTGGACCCTGCAAAGACACAGCAGCCTCAGGTTCATTTACTAGCAGGGGAATAGTAAACAGAACACCGCTTGTGTTAAAAGCATTCATTCAATGGCTTTTAAAAAGCAAAATTTCCCTTTTCTCTGCCCACTTCTGTTGTTTGTCTGATAGTGGGGTGATATTGTTACAATCTGTATTTTGTTATTCAAAACTGCAGAGATTATGGACTTTATGACGTGCCCTGAATGCATCTCCATTGTTGTCCAAACAGACAAACAGATGCAGTATATCTGAATATGAGACTTCTTACTACATCATTCCCCTGGTACAACCCCCCCCCCCCACACACACACACATTTATTTTTGCTGGTTATGTCTATGCACATGAGGTTAAAATGTCCCAAGCATATTACTATTATTGCAATAATGTACTTGATTAAACATATCATTGTCCAATTCATATCAATCCTATCAGAAGTTATGGTGGTTCAAAACTGCAAATACTTTAAATACAACATCAGAAAAAAATCATTTGTTTGTTTTCTACCAACACAAATCCTAACTCCTGTGCAAAATCTGCTGGTTGAGACAATGGTGTTATTTTACTTCTTATAGTTTTTGTACTTGACTATGTAAAAATGTCATGACTTGATAGGACACAAAAAAGATCCTAGGAAGGAGATGAAAAACAATTCACAATTTTGATCCCTGACTTACAGCACCTTGAAACTTAAAAGGAGCTGAGATCAAAACTCTTCTCCACATGGCAAAATCCTACATTTTACATATCCACCATCCATCCTGACAACTTTCTGCCAATTGAGAGACGTTGAAAAATTACCAATTCCTTCAGTGTTAATTGTGTTTCCTTGCAGCACAATGAATGTATTGATCATGTAACGTAGCAGAGCCCAACGTGGATAGCACTGCATTTATAGCACAACATAATTGGATTTATACCTTATTTATACTATATCTACAAGGGAGGTGAACTGAACTTGTGTTGTGGCGATCATAACATTGAAAAATCACATTTCATTTCATTTCATTGGGAAAAGGGTTTCCTAATTACTTGGATGAATCATTCTTAGTTTTCATGGGGCAATTTCATCAGTAGAAACAAGGCCAATTAAAGCAGCTCACAGAGACTCCTGCGGATTGTGTCTGGAAACTGTTGCTGCTGTCATATAATTTTTCAACACACCTCTGTTGTGCTCGGCTGGTGACAGAAACCCAGTGCTGAAAAAACTAAGCAGATCTTCTAGTTGAGTAATAGTAGGAATACAGTCACAAAAATACTGTCTTACAAAAGTCCTGCATTCAAACCCTAAAAATTAAAACATATTAGTATCGAAATATACTAAATTGAAACATGAGAGGATTGCTCATTGATATTACTAAAATACAACCTTAAATATAAAATGATACATTAATGTGCTCATCTATAATGGTAAGGCTCATTTTAAATACTTAATATACTGTTAAGTTGCTTAATCTATTAAAATGCACCATAACATCTTTACTTCATATCAATAATATGCATTTGCAAATTACCATCAGAGTAAAGTAACATGACATACATTTAGAATGGTAATAAAAAGTATTATATATACTCAGTAAACAACCACAAACTCCAAAACACTCTCTTTAAAAATATTAAAATGTATTTATTGTCACTGCATGGTCAAGTTAGAGTTGTAAAAACTATATTCATCACATTTCGGCATCAAGCTGCAGGATGCTGGAGGAATTATTAGGATTACCGGCTCACTCTCCTCTTGCACCTTATTTGCTAAGACTCCAAATAGAGGATTCTTATTGATGGAAGACTAATACAAATAGGGTAGTTGGCCCATTTGCTCAGTTTGACTTCCTGACAAGGGCTTGATGCCAAAAAGCAGTAAAAGCATTTTGATTTTGATTTTTTAAAAGAGAATGCCTTAGAGATCATTTCTGCCTTCTGAATGCATAGTATACGGTCAAATCCAGAGCACCTCTAATAAAATAACCTTTTTTGACCCCAAGAAGTGCTCCTTTTCCAACATTTTTTCACTTAAGTGTTAGATTTGGTTGTAAAATGCACAGGAGTTGATATAAAAAGGTACAGAAAATACTCCAGTACATCAAAATTGTACTAATGTAAATGTCATTCTGGTTCCATTGGTTTTACTAGGATGCGATAATTTGCGATTTGTTGATCCATTTTCAAATTCCTCTATTAATAAGGTCTCTGAATTTGATTGACAGGTCTGTGTGACAGCTTGTTTGCCTGCTGAACTGGACTTTCAAATCTTCTGTTGATTTCATAAAAACACATTTTTCCTGACAGACAGTTCTGCTGTAGCTGCAGTTTCTGGGTGATAATAATAAGAAAACTGTAAAATTACATTATCATGCAGTGTTTGATGAAGTTTACAGTTTACAGTCACTAAACTAGCATTTATCATCAGCTCATGTATGACCCATCATGCTTCTGCAGCTCTGTCCCTTCTCCACAAATGTGGCCACATCTGGCTTTAAAAAGGCTACATGGCAACAGCCAAATCATACACTACTGGCTTCGAAACAGCATTACAGAAAACGATGAATTACAGAGTCCTTTAATTATACTCAGTGCTCAAACCCAGGTGGAATAAACCCAAATGACTCTATATTTATGGCATCTAGATGAAGCCATTTTAATTAATGATGTGTCTGCAACTCCTCACCACATCTTTTAGGTCCAGGCTGTCCAACACTGTGCTAAGCAACTGGACGCAGGCCTCGTGGTCAGGTTTACTGGAGTGGTCATCCAGCTGTCCACTCAGCTGGTCAGTGACAAGTGGCAGAAGCACATCCCGACAATCTATGGCAACAAGAGAAAGAAAAACAGAACGCAGCCCATTGTATCACTAAGCACTTTGTGATAATGGAGCTGACCTGAGCAGGTTTCATGTAGGTGTGATGCAGAATGGAGGTTTTTTTTTCGTCCCTTCATCTTGTGTGTAATGTCATTATGTGGTTTTTCAAGCCTTGAGGACTCATACCTACCTGGCTGCCTGAAAAGGTCACTCTCCACCATTTTACACATACATCCCAGCTTCTGGCGCACAAGCTGTGAGTCAGGAATGCTCTCAATGAATTTTGCAAGGAGAACGCTGGGAAATGAAAGAAAAGAACCATACAGTGGATATGACAACATGAATACTTTTCACATTTCACATCTAATCATTAGTGTAAAAGAGGAGTAATGAGCAGCACGCTTAATTTTACAGCCACAAGAATTGAGAATAACGTCTCCTTCACTCAGAAGTAAATATCATCATTTGCACAGAGGCAGGCAATTATCATTTCTTGCTGTGCAAACTCTCTGGAGAGTTACCTGAGCTCCACGGGATCAAACACAGTCTGGATGTCATTAATGATGCTGGGGAGGTATTTCAATATAGCACCCTGAGAAAGAAAAAGAACAGGTCTCATCAGGCTGACGCATGACAATGTTTCTCTGTAAGACTTTGGTAAAACAACCTTCTAACAGAGCATGTTTTCACCTTAGTGAGACTTCCAACAGTGAAATCACAGTTTATGATGATTTGAATGATGTGAAATAATGTCTATAATTTTTTTTTTTTTTTTTTAAATGTACTTCCTAAGTAATTTACATACAGCATTTAAAAATGCCAAAACTAAAAGCTACATCTTTTACTGAATCAAACAAACAGCCTTTTACTTTCCTCTGCAATTTAATGGTTTTTTCATATTCCAGTTCTGGCAAAACCAATATTTTGTCTACTTCACTAAAAGCATAAGTTATGTCCTTTCAAACTTACTTTTATCTTCACTCCTTCATCCAGTGGTCGGTCCATGAGAGTGTTGAAAGAGAGAAAGAGGCTGCGAATGGAGTTGAAGAAAGCATCCCCATCTTCACTCTTTCCATAGAATCTGGGAATGAATGCCAGACAGTTTCTAAAAAAACAATAACCCATAATAACGATAGAAATGGAATCTTTGGTGGCAGCACATTTGTTACCTTAGATAGAGGACCCGCGACTGAACAATGAACCTGAACAGGTACTTGAGGGCTTTGAGTGCTGCATAGAGCCTCTCAGTCAGGACTGGTTCATCTGCATGGCCCACATAGTAGTTAAGAACCCTGGTTAGCTTCCTGAAAAGTGAATGAGTCAGTCATGAAGGTCTGCCCGAAATGTGGGTGGGGGTTGGAGAAGAAGAGCAGAAGATGTACTAAAAATAAAAAGCATGAAGAGGTGTAAGTGATCAAAGTGGAAAACACCAAAGGGAGACTCACATGTAAGCCAAGGTGGCACTGAAATGCTTGTTGATGTAGGTTTCCAAGACAGGGTTAAAGTGCTGGAATTTGATGTCGCCAATAAGTGTGATTATAAATACCTGGAAGACAGACAAGAAGAAGGGAAATCAGGACTAGCTGAGGAACACATTACACAACACACAAACATATTTTATATAATAAAATACCTGAGACTGGCAATTTTTATTTTGAGGTTAAAGGTAGTCTGAGTCACAGGAAGCAGTCTGTCGGAGTAAGCCTTGGGCGACTATTTCAGTCAGCATTCACCTCCTCTTCAACTATCAGCATCTTATCCTTCTTTAAAGTCTCAACGTGTACTAACTACATACTGAGGATGTGAAGATTTGACAAATATTTGGGTTATGCAATAAGACAAGTCTGTTTTGTGTTTTCCTGACATTTTCTTTGGCAGGGATTTAAACGTTTTAATATGAAGGTTCGTCTCCTAATGCAAAATTACACCAAAACAAGCTGATACTTTCTGAAAATGCAGTCATGGAACAAAGTGATTGTGACTAATTTAAAAGCAGTGGTCACCGGATTGAAGACTATCGACCATGAAGACACTTGATATTAAAAAAAAAAAAAGAAAAAAAGTTAAAGACTTAATCAGGCATACTAAGGTTCTCCGAATATGCAGGATGCTATTCACTTAATTACATACACAGAGGAAAAAGAAAAATAGCACTGTACTACAATTCATTCCTAAGTGGAAGTCATGGCCATTAACTAACAATAAACTCAAGTAATACTACACATTCTGCTGAACAGTTGTTTTTTTTTTTTACCCCTTGATCGAGGGGTATTGTAATAATTTTGTTGTCTGTCTGTCTTTCTGTCTGTCTTTTCATTCAACAGCATAATCACATTATCTGAAGAATGCATTAAGATATCTGCACCAAATTTATATTGTGGATGCATCTTGGCATGGAGCAGAAGCCTATTGAAAAATCGGTCACCTTGACCTACTTTTTATTATATTGGAGTACTTTCAAATATAAATATGTATGTATTAAGTTTTACACAAAGACAATCTAATCTAAATTATAAGGCAGTAACTTTCAACAGAATCTTAGTCTATATTTGGCCGAGGGGGTTTAAAATGTGCACAGCATGTTATGTTGTTCTTCCTGAGCTCACCTCAGAACCTGCATTACACTTAAACAGATAATCTCTCACCCCAAATTTATTATTTTTGTTATGATTAATCTTGTGTATTTTTGAAACCGTTTAGCCATTTCCATTCACGATAATGCACACCGACTGATGAACAAAAAAAAAGGAAAAAAAAAAAAAAAAATGAACGAATGGTCTCAGATCTCTAAATGTGCCTTAGTGCATTATTCTAGTCAGTAAATGACATTCTGCATCCTCAAGGCAAAACCGAAATCTTTTAGATGGCGCTGGATCTGAACAATCACTCAAAGATGAAAACCTAAACTCTTACCTTTTTAAAGAAATAATTTGTCAAATACTATTCACGTGTTCAGTCACATGTATTTTCTCTACTTTCTTTCCTTCTGTCCTTCAGGTTTCTTTTTGAGCAGAGATAAAATCACTTAGAAACTTGAACATCCACATTTTTTTCTTTATTGACTTTCTAAATGATGGATTTCTCTTCCTGAAGGGCAAGAGGACAGTCAAAAATAAGATACCTTTTATTAAGCTTTATTTTAAAACAGACCATTTATATGTTATTTAGTAAGATGTTTCACTAAGTGCTTTCTGGGGAAAAAAAAAACACATTTGTATGTTTGTATATAATCATTCAACCTTCAGCTGGTATAGACTCAATAAGAAAACCTCTTGCTAATTTAGTTGAATGTCTCCTGTTGGGTGGGTGGCCATGGCTCAGGAGGTAGAGCGGGACGTCCAATAACTGAGGGGGTTTGCGGTTTGAATCCTGCTCTGTCCTTGGGCAAGACACTTCACCTTCCTTGCCTCCAATGTCTACAAATATAGTTTACCACCACCAAAGTAACAATATGAGAGTGAATGAATAATGGATCAATAATGTGAAAAGCTCTAGAAATGATGCATGAATGAACTCCCTTCCCCCTGACATCCGGAACCTCAACTCTCTTCCCCTCTTCAAAACCAGACTGAAAACCCATTTGTTTCAAACAGCCTATTGTCTTTGACCTTTTTTTTTTTGTGATTTTAGCACTTTATGTCTACTTTTAATGCTTATTGCTGTTTTAATGCTTGTCCAGTGACCTTGAGTGTTCAGAAAGGCACTTTAAAATAAAATGTATTATTATTATTATTAATAACACTCAAACCATTTGCCAAAATATTTTACTTATTCTTCTAACATTAGAACAATACACTGCCTAATTCACATTACAAAAACATGTCTGAGATGAATAAACTAGTGTAACAATAAGAGGAGTGTTCTTATATCAGATTCCGGAAAATTTATTTTAATATAGTAATGTTGAGTGACACAATAAAAATGAATCTCTGACTCTTTTTTGGCCTGACCTTTACTTTGAGAAAGGCAGGTTTAAAGAAATACGTGAACACTTGAAGTTGCTCCACTATTCATGGAAGATAATGAGTTCATGCAAACTTATATAAGATATCACCCACTGAAATGAAGGTTTCACCAAAACTAACCAAAGCATTGAACACTAGGGTGTCGTAGGTGTCCTTTTCTGACGTCTCCATCATGATGTTAAACAGAGCATCCAAAGTGTCCTGGAGAAACTGTGTAAAACAGAAACCCAGGTAGAAAAGTGTTATTAAAATTATGTTAAAACCATAAACCACAGTGACATTATGTATTTAGTGTGGAATTTCTTTTGCAGATGACTCACTTTGACAATCTCTCCTCCTTCTACCTCCATCAGTCGCTGTAGAATCTGATCCAGATCCTCAGGGTTAGATCTCCAGTTCAATAGACCAAGGAGATCCACTGGAAAAAGACAGTAATGCATCAGAATACAGACGGCGGAAAAAACACTGGCTCTAATACAACATTAGTTAAGGTACGTATGTTAAAGCCTATAAATGTTGTTAATATGAATGTAATTAGATTAGCATCAATTCACATCAGTGTCATTCATTTCACAGCTTTCTACGGAACATGAAAAGATGTTTGCGACATGTATTCATTGGTTATAGGTACAGTTTTATCTCCTTAAATGACATGGCCTTTTAAATCATGGAGCTGGAGATTACAAGATTGGTGAATATATAAATGGTGCCCCACGGTACCGTTTTGAGTGAGCTTAGTGGAGCAGGTGAGCGTGGCGATCTGGAAGCTGTCTTTAGTGACAGGAATCACTCCCGAGTGGTGGAACGACTTCCCTGTCTGCTTCTCTTTTTCCTCCACTTCAGCCCAGGTTGCTGGCAAGGTGAGATAAACCTTTGCATCCTCAGCTTTTTTCACGTCAACCTAAGAAATTTATAAGGTGGGCAATGAATCATGAAGCATATTGATCGATGGGGATCTAATTTCATATTTATTGATTGAGCAGAGATTCATGCATAATCCATCTACCTACTGTCAGCTGTTCAAGACATGGGTTTTGTGTAATTAAATGAAAGCAATAAATATTTCCTACTTATTGTAAAGATAAGCACAGTGAATTACATTATTTTCTACAAAAAATAAAAAAAACAAACACATAATCTTGCCAGAGTACCTTATAGACAATAAGTTCATGTCTGCCATCTTTTAATGTTGTTCCATCTCCTCTCATGAGCCGGACAAAGGCCATTCCAAACGGCTTCTCTGATTTGTCCCGAGCTGAAGGATATACAAGAGCATATGACAGTCACTTTAGCTGTATTTGCATTGGTGTCAGGATTACACTTGAGTGTTTGTCATACAAATAAGACACAGTCACTCACAGTCCTGGGAGGATCTGTGTCGAAACGTAACCCTCAAATGACAGCGGCACACGTCTTCAATGGGAATTGTCACCTTGTGAAGAGAAAGGAAAGTCAGGGGAATAATGGAACGGGAGAATACAGGATTATACATATGAAACAACTGCTATCTGTTGGGAGATTTGCATGAGTAGCACATATTCTCCACTGATATCTTTCCCTGGAGATTATTTCATTACACAGAGCTTCTGCAAATCCATCTGAACAACTAATTTGTGATTGTGCTCCAAGTGAACTTACCTTCACCGTTTCATTCCAACAGGGCTGCTTCACCTGGTAGTAAATAACTGACTTGTACTCTGTGATGCCATCATAACCGGCTCCTGGAAATATTGCCTTCTATAAATGATCGAAGGAAGAAAAGAAATGAGTTTAAATGATGGGAACAAGATCAATTTGCCCTCTGGTGTGTAATATTTATAGCAAAATGGCTAAAACATGCCAAGAGCCAATTACACAGCTACTAAAAAAAAAAAAAAGTCCAGAGAGTTATTTTCTGCTCTGTGCCATAGTGAACATTACCTCCATTGGATTCCCTTCATCATCATGGACACTCAGTATAACCTCTACATTTTTTGGGGTCTTCTTTTTACCACGGTCAAACTCTCCCTGCAGCAAGGTTACGTAAATATCATTTCTCACGTTTCCTGGACAAAAGACACATCAGATGATAAGGCAGATGTGCTGAGAATTTATGTAGCCTGCTCACGGCTTTGTATGCAATTAAAGTGAACATGACCGTGATGTACTGTATGTAGAACAGTGATCAGCAACAAAGCCTTAAAGTCACCAGGGAGGATGATTTCCGGAAAGCCCATTTTCCTAACGATAGCGGTGCTGCGGTCCACAAAGTGGGGGTAGTCCTTCCTGACCTGGGCAAGATCCCCAGGGAGAAGCTTCAGGGTCACAAAAAGCCCTGCCAGCAAACATGCAAAGAAATTCAATGAGGCATACACACAAAGAATAAACCCAGTGGACGCCTCGCACATCATTTATTCCACTCAAAACAAAAAGGTCAATTTGGTATGACCCTCTAAAATCACACGGGACGCACACTGTCTGTGAGCACTTCATTTTACCCTGGCCTTTGTGATTGACCTCCCGTGTGGCGATGACTTTGTTGAAGACAGCAGTGAGCGGCTCATTCTCTCCAATAACTCGGGACGGGATGAGTGGAGACATGATGAGCTGCCTCTGACGGATGTAGGTTTCCATAGCGATCCTGAGAGAGAAGGACAGGAATAAGAAAGAGGCTGAGAATGAGAAAAATCAGCTGCCAACAACTCTGACAGGTGACAAACAAATGGACAGTGGAGTTTCAAAGGCAGCGGGAAAGTCTTTATGGAGCTCTTGGCAAGGTGCTCCATTATTCCACTCCGCACGCCCCTTACCTGAAGTGACTGCCATGAACCAATATAATGGAGACTTCTAGCCCTGAACTGGGATTTTTAGGAAACAGGCCATTTGTGTGTGCATTTCAGCAGGAAAAAACTCATCAAAGGGCAAAATCACTAACAGAAAATATCAGTGTTATGCAGTTGAAACATCTATTTATTCACAACCTTTTTTTTTTATTCATTTGTATAATTACCCAGTTCATGATTATTACTGTAAAACATTTCCAGTGTTAATTAAATATGACTGCACTTGGCAAGACTAGAAAGCTTAACAAGTTGTTTCTCTTCAGTTAAAAGATTTTTTTTTGTTTGTTTGAACACAGAACACTGGAATTTCCTCAAAATGCTAAATATTCAAGGAACTCTTATCTATTCATACTTAAAAGATGTTATAGGCATCCCTAACTCAACACAGTGTATGTCAAATTCACTAATAACACTTGTGAATAAAAAAAAACAAAAAAAAACATGATGTTTGTACACAGTAGAGAAGGGTCTCAAATTGCTTTGATTCTTAGAAACTATCAGAAAAAACATTACATTTATAGAGGTTATGTCAAATTAAAACAACACTGTCAGCACAGGTGAATTCATCTTATTTTGTAATAAGTACCATGACAACACAATGGTAATACTATAGTTGTTATTAACAGACTAACAGTGTCTGACAAGCAATGAGCAGTTTACTGATGAGCATGAAAACTGTACTCCCATAGAGGATAATGGATGACAAACACAGCACACGTTGCATCCGTTCATGTGTTATTTGAGGTGGCAGACTCAAACAATATTCACACTACCAGCCTTGGCACACAATTCTGATTTACTTTTTTTTTTCACACTTTCCATTATTTTTTTATGATGTAGTTAATATCCGTGGAGTTAGAAGTATTCAGAATGTTCAGATCATTTCCTCAAGCAAAAGTAATGCATTTAACACCTTTTTAGTTAAAGTACCTTAGGCTACGTTCAGGCTGCATGCAAATATGGCCCAAAGTACATTTGTTTTGGCCTGTATGTGACCTGTATCTGATCTGCTAAAGACAGTTTGAACAGCAGATATATATATATATTTTTTTTTTTTTTAAATCCAAGCCAGGCCACCGTCATATGTGGTTCTAAATCCGATACGTATCTGATATTTTTGCAATGCATCATCAGTCTGAATGGCCAGGTCGCGTCATTACGTGATTGAAATGCGACAAAAAAGTCACAATTCTGCATCCCAGAAGGAGAAGTGGTGCGAAAAACCTACTTACTTCGGTAAACACAGTGCATGCCTCCATGGTCACCTATTACATCAGGACCTCTTTTGCGCATTTCAGTCACTTCAGGGTCGCATTCAGTTAATGCCCAAAACTGATAGAAGTCGCATTGAATGTGTAATATGAATGAGCACACACAAAAAAATCTGATTTCACCAAAAAATCTGAATTGTGCATTTAGACGTGCAGTCTGAACGCAGCCTTAGTATTATGACCCCTTTAAAGTGACACATAAGGTAGTAAATTCAAAATGTCATAAATTTAAAGCCTTCGTATCAATTCCTATAAAAGACTAT
>JAPSES010000219.1:13409004-13435061 GCA_029822895.1 Maxillicosta whitleyi
GATTTTGTGCTTCCTCCTAAGAGCCCATAAAAAATCTATAGATTTGCTGCATCTTATTATAGACCACAGGATTCAAAATGTGGAAACAAAGTAGTGGCTTATAATCCAGAAAATACGGCATTTCTAACTAAAGTCACTGAGTAAAAGCAAGTCAATTAATGTTTGCCTTTGAGCCAGAATTCCTCAGCCAGACAGTCTAAAAGCATACAGGCCTCAGTGGAAAAGCCTTTTACCTTCCATCCTCTGTCTAGACAGCTAGAAACGATCCACAGCTCTTAAACTGTGCTTCAGCTAATAAGTCCTTATAGGTTATCCATAAATCACGAGGTTAATTCTGAAGTTCAAAGTTAATAGAACATAAAAGATAAAATTAGACTCGCATCGACTCATCTTTTCTATACTGGTTAATCTGCAGCAACATTTAACAGAAAGAACGCTACGTTTGTGTTATCTAATGGAAAACCCACAAATCAACATCTCCAGATTGCTAATGAATGAAATCAATGATTCTGAAATGAGGTCTGAATCAAACATCATGACTGACCACCCATCAGTTTGATCAAACTGAGACAAGGTCGGCTCTCAATCTCTACATCACATCAGGTTTGACATTGTGAGATAAACAAAGCTGGTACCACTGAGACGCATTAAAAGGGAAATTCTCAACATCTTAACATTTATTTTGCTCATAAGACACCCACACAGTATGTAACACCTGCAGCACAAACCACTTTCAGCTGCCCATCTTTTTAAGGGAACATGTAGTGTACTTACTGTATAATATAACCAAATGTGACAGACGTCTTGACAACCTTTCCACATGAACATGGTAAATGCAGACATTAAGCTGTTCTTCAAGATTTAAATGGCTTTAATGGCAATTCCACAAGGAAAATTCAAGATAATTATAGAAGTCAGTAGTGCAAAAAGTGTGAGACATCATATGGCTTGTAATTATACAGTATGTATTGTAATATTGGGGAAAAAAAGGAAAAGATGGTCTCCGGTTATTCACATGTAGTAATTATGACATTCATTGCCTTTTTAGACCATGTCTGTCAATACTAAGAAAAATACCAGACTCCTATTGACAGAACTAGGTTCAAGAAACAAGAACAGATGAAGACATGACATTAATGAATCTAAGAACATTCATTGTTCACCTGCTGATTCCAATGCTTCATCTAACGTTGCAACGCGGTGCTTGTCTTCTGGATATGAAAATTAGCAGGCTATCCTATTATGATGGAGCCACAAATTCACCATTAAAGATTGCGATAAGCCTCATATTATTAAAATTTCCCTGTTAGCCGACATGATATAACTGATACTATCAGGTACCTCGCAATCTTTTCTTTCATCCAAAATGTAGTTTGCCTGTATTGTAGCACAGCTTGGGTTGGCTAATCGGATTAAAAACATAAGACCTTGTACAGGGTCTGATGGCATTTTAAGGATTAAGCGCAGTATAAGTGACTTCTGCCCTGTTTCTAAGGGAAATGGTGGCAAAAATGTTACAGTTTACAGAAATCACGCAGAGCAACAGTTCTGAACATCACACTGGAACCTAAAAAAAGATTAACACAGTGCATTCCTTAACATCAGCTGCTAAAACAAGGTCATAAAACAAAAAGGGGGAGTTTCTATACTTAAGATCCCTCCTTATCCACCTGAAAATGTTCCGTCTTAACCACAAAGGAGCACAACACATTTTTAAAACATAATATAAAGCCAGTGAGAAGATCCAGGTTAGGCATCAATAAACAGAATCAAAGTCCTGAGCTGTGATTCATATGTTTTCAAGACAGAATATACTCTACACACAGACATTCTTCAGGTAAAGCACATCTGCTGCACACCAGGACACACTGTCTGTAAAAAAGACTGTGGCCTTAAGCAGCTTTAGCTTTACAGCCAACCTGCACTGGCTATGAAGTCCTTACAGTAAACCAGAAAGAGATGTCTCATACAGCCCACAATTGTGCTGATTTGCCTCAAGGGTGTGGAGTGGCTACTAGCTGATAGTAATCGCATAGTTTACATGAACTCAGAGGCATTACAGGAGACAAGTTTTACAACAGGCAGATGTAATAAATAAAAGAAAGGAACACAAAAATAGCCATAAAAGCCTGGTGATTACCCAGTTATATTAAATCCCTGAGCAGGCATAGCCAAATGCCACTAACAAATTAAAGTCTATGCAAATGATATTCTCTTATCTCCCAGTGCATACAGTATAGTCACAGCAGTGGATCCCATGTGCAGCCCTACAGGAGACCTTGAGGACGCTTTCAGGGACCTTCCAGCAAAAAAAAAAATAGGATTCACTTAAGTCCACAGTTACTTCAAAAATAGTCAGCTCAGTGAGATTAAGCACAAGAATGATTGGTATGCTCATTGAAGTCTTGGCTTCTTTCCATTTTCCCTCACCACCTATTAGGGTCAGCTAATTTCTATTTCAACCAAATCCAAACTCTCTGGGACAACAAGGAGGGGTAGCTAAAGCTTATTATGAAGCTTACATATGAGGAGGAGGAGGAAGTTTGTAATAAAAAATAAA
This sequence comes from Maxillicosta whitleyi, assembly GCA_029822895.1. Taxonomy (NCBI): domain Eukaryota; kingdom Metazoa; phylum Chordata; class Actinopteri; order Perciformes; family Neosebastidae; genus Maxillicosta; species Maxillicosta whitleyi. Next base: position 13,411,565 of record JAPSES010000219.1, read on the forward strand.
AGTTGAAGAAACCTAAAATGGGATTCAATATTTATCCGCCCCGTGTAAATAACAACAACAACAAACTTCTAATGTGTATCTTATTTCCAAACTTCAGTGAAAGCTTGGTTCTGTTCAAGTTTCTTTAGTTTCTGGGAGTTTTACTCGATGAATTTTCCAGTGAAAAACACACGTAGCTTATTTTGAGAACTTACCGACTCCGTACTTCTCTTTTTTAGTGGGTATCCACCGGGTCATTGCTGGGATACTGTAGAGGTGTCTGAATAAATAAATAACTATATACACTTGTTAAACGAGGACGGGCGGTGCACTCCTGCTCGTCCCGAAGTCTACAGTTCCGCCATCATGACTTGTAAACGGGGTGGGGAGAGGAGGGCAAACACGGCTGGGAGAGAAGAGAAGGGGATAGGCGTGAACCACACGAGTTTCCCAAACTCCCCCCTCAACACCACAGTTTTTTTTTTCATCGAGTGTCTCCAGGAAACAGCTCTTTTATGTTAAACGACTATCTATTAAAACCCAAATGAGATAAATGTAAATTCCGGCAAATTGTAGTGACACTGAACTACTCTTCACCACGCTTCAAGTACCACTAATGGTGTCTGCACTTAAGTTTTGCAGCTACTGAAACACAATTTGATAATAGAGGAGAATAATTAATTGCTTGTCGAGTTATAAATCAGTGGTGCATTATAAATAAATTATTACCAAGTTTTTTTTATTTTAATTTAAAACGTGATTGATTTGCCAGTCCCCTTGTTGCTGCACAAACTGACTGATTAAAAGGACAAATACTGAATTCTGTGACCTTTTACACTTTATAGGATACTGTGCAGACTGTGCCATTCAAGCAACCAAATTAATGGTTGAGATAGGACACCGGACAGTGGTCGAAACAAGTGAGATAGACCTGTTCTCGGTGAGGTAATTGGCTTTAATTTAAATGCCAGTATCACAAATAATGTGTAGCAACCACTGTGGAGCAATTTACAGCTGCTGGCTCTGATCTGGTAGCCCACTTAGCCTTTTGTTGGCCCATCATGTGTCTTTTTCCTGCTGCCACTGGTCAGCCAAATGGTGCTGTCAATAATGTAGAGCCACCAGATGCTTTTGTTGTTCCCTTTGACAGGGTGACATTAATTTTTTTCCCATTCATTGTGATCTGACTGCTTCAAAACAGAATGGGTGGGAATTGAGCCATACAACCTAGTGTGATTGAAATGTATGATTGAGGGTTTTCACAAAGATGAAAGCTTGCGGACTTTGGACTACTGAGCCTTTTCTTTTTTTGTGACTTACTATCAAGAAAACAACATCTCCAGGTGTTCATATTTTTGTTGATGCTCCCATTTTCAACACCATAATACCTAGTGAGCCATGCATGTATAACTGACATGTTGAGTCTGTAGTTCTTATCCCCCAAAAGGTCCAACCACACCACACGAATTCACTCTGATAACCTGTCGACACAGATTATTATGCAGCCATATGTGGAATTTCTGAGGTTATGACTTGAGCTGTTACAGTGAATTTTTGCAACCCACTTTTCAGCAAGCTGTGGGTACTTTTCTGAGTATTTGAATTATTGTAAGGAGGCATCAAATCTGCTTATGGCCTCTTCACCTCTGAGTTCCCTTTCCTGTGGCAAAATCTTGCACATTTCATATCAAATGTGAAGAGTTGCTTTTGAGCTGTCAGAGGTATGAAAAGAAGTAGAAAAAAAATAATAATCACATTTTCTAAAAAGAATACAATATTGCCATCACCTGACTGCTTTGTGCTATTGCATACAAAAGACTTCCATTCTTTGGTCCTGAAATTCAACATTGGATTGTATTTTATTTTGTTATGGTCATTTAAATAACTATGAGGTGCACATTTAACTGTTTTGCCTCTTTTCCTGTACAGAATTCATGGGGTGTAATGTGGTGTGGGTGTGTATGCGTGTGTCTTACATTACTTTGTGACAGTTTGACAAGCGGAGTTGAACTCTTGAGTTCATCTGGAGTTGAAGGCTCCAGAAGCAATGGGCAAAGAAAGGTAGAGTCTTAACAATAAATCACCACTCCCCTCCTCTTCTAATTTATTTCTCTGAAGTAAGCCTATGAGAATAAACTCACTAGACACAACATTTGAAGAGGGACACAAGCACAAGCAGGGATATTGTTTCATCCAACCCTTTGCAGATATATGTTTTAGATGTAAAAAGGTGTTTAAATGCATACTGTGCCATAACAGCTTCTTTCAAATGAAGAAACATGTAAGCACTGAGAGTGGACTTCAGATGTTGTGGATGGAAACAAATGAAGCCATTGTTTTTTTGTCCTTAGAGAAGGGTATGTGCTGTTTATTCTACCTAAGGGCACACAGCGAATTAACTTTCATCATCTTAAAATGATAAATATGTTCTGTAACTACACCATCTTCTATCACTTTGGAGAATTTGCGTAATATTTATGAGATCGATGCTTTGTGTATTTAATTTTTCTTGTGATGCAAAAAGATAAAGTAGGCAGTGAATCTGTTTGTAGCAAAAGTACCACATAAATAAAGCTTGACCTGTCTCGACTCCACTCTACTGCATAGCCAGCATAGCTAAACTCAGTGGACTGTGATTTGTCATGATAGGAGCATGTGTATTACCTAAAAGACTTCTGAGAGCTCTGGACACTGGCTGTAACCCCACTGAGGTGTTCAATTCCTGAGACAAAAGCAGACAAAAGCCCTAATGGATTGATGGGGCTACTGCCAGGGCTGCATGATGCCAGAGGCAAACTGGTCCTTAGCATCTACCTGCTTCCCTGCCTGTAAAATCAGGTAATCGGGCAGTCCTGCAATGCTGTAGTGCACAAATACACACAATCCTGGGGTTGAAGTTGATTGAAAGTTGTCTTTTTGTGCAGGTTTATCCAAACTTTTGTGCTTTATTTCCTGATATTGCATGCTGTACAGAAGAGATTTCTCTTGCTCTACAACATTGCACAGGCTTGTCTATGGTGATTTCACTGTGCAATGACGCAAGACAATCTATCACCTACAGAACTTTATGTATATTTAGGCTACTTAAACACGATTTTGTTTTGCACTTAGATACAGGCAGTATTCGTTTACAGTGGCTTGCCCTTAAGAAAACACATATGCCGGTAAACATAGTCTGAGTGTGTGTGATTACGGTGTCAGACTTCTACAGGTAAGTTAAAGTCAACACATTTATATCACCAAGTGTCACATCTCATGTCCCAGCTTTGATGCATTGGAAAGGATGTGCTGCAAGGCTCCATCATTTGTCTCAATCTCACACAGGGAAGCATCCTTTGTACCCAGGTAGAGGGTACACAAGACCAACTAAAAGTGTGGTTTTATAAATGTCAGGTGAAGCAAGTATTTTTAGAGTAAGAGTGTCACATTTTTTAAATTACCTGTCTTTTAGGCCAGTGTGACAGCTTGTTCAGGCTTGTAATTAGGCGATTCTCGGAGATCAGCAGAGGGAGCTACAACTCTTATCTAAGACTTTCCTTTCTCTCTGAAAACAAAGCCAAGCTGTGTGACAGCAAAAAAGGGAAACTGCTGCATGACCACCCTAGCTGTCTGGACTGGCACTATAACAGTCTGTCTGGGAGTGGTGGACACTCCTACCTGCAATTAAACAGCCGTAATCAGGATGACAAATGCTCCTCTCAAGGTGAAACTAAAATCTTTTCAATGACTTGGAAAACATTAAGCTCCAGTTTGTGAGTCTATAATATGAACTGAAATATTAATGTATTTCTTCCTTTGCTAGAGCAATTCACTGAAGTGCAATGATATTTTCACCACAGTTTTCCCACAGCACTGCACCTCAATATCATCTCGGTTATGAATTCAGTGGTAACATACAGAGTAATGCACAAAACCATATAACAGCCAGTTTTGCTGCATACTCTAGTTTGTAGATGGAAATTTTGTCACTCGGTCCAAACCATTGACCCACTTGAAATATAATATATCAACATTGAAATAGAAAGCTGGTAGTTTTTGCTTGTATAGACAATAAACACACTGCCATTTTCAACCATCAACCATCTTTCAAACAAATGTAACATTATATTCATATTTAGGCCCAGTATGAAGAGACTATAAAAATGTCAAAAACTTCCCATTGAAACCCCCTGGGCAGCACTGATAGTTGTTTTACCACTTAATAGAAACTAAGTTGCTGCCAGTGTCTCCTGCTACACCTTCACTTCTTTACTTTTAATCAGAGGGTTGTAAGTTTGGAAGCTCTCAGTGGGCTTCTGTGATGGAAACCCCTCTGACATACTATATGCTCACAAGTGAGAGAGAACCTTATAAGATTTATATAGCACTCAGTTCTGTGCCAAAAATCTGACAGATGAAACTGGGATAAAGTTCAATACATGAAAAATGAAATGTGATTTTAAAAAAAACAACAACACAATACAGCCTTAGCTATCTATGTTACAGGGGACATGGATCCCACCAAGCCTAGATGTTCAAACACACACACACACACACACACACATGCAAAAGTGTGTGCTTATGTGCCTACCTTTGCTATATGCAAGACAAACTATATATAATACCCAAGCAGCAGAGACTATATCTATACATCATACTGGTAGTTTGTTTAGTGGAACTCTATGCAACTAATTCAACATTCCGTTTGCACAACAGTTTGTTCATTAAAATATGGCCAATAGTATATCATCATTAAACTTCAGCATTTTAATCAATAAGTAATCATTTACAGTATTGCTATATCTGTGCAAGTCATGAAAGGTATGTCTAAGCAGAGCCAAATTTATTACAAAGTAGAATTTTCGATGATTAAAGTGAGTGCTCTGCTGGAATGGTTCTACTCTTACTGTAGCAACTGAGAGCAACAGAAGGAGGAAGATAATGTCTAGCTCAGGGCGGGGTAAGCTGAGGACAAGGATAATGGAAAGAGGAGAAGGGGGCTGCGTATAGATTTGGGCACTTTGTTCACAAGCACAAAATCATCCCGAACGTCTATCATATGTACAGAAATGGAGTTCCATGCTATATGAGCATTAACAGAAGATGCAGTAATACAAAATATGCACCAGATATAATAAACAGTATTAGTGTAGCTAAATCTGTGTATGAGAAATGGAGTTCATTTATGTGATTATGATTGCATCTCTGCAGATGCCTAAAGGAAGCCCCTGGTATCTCCACCTCTTTGCTGGATAAAAAAAAAAACAAAAAGCCTGTCGTCCTCTGTCAAGGTTTATTGCAGTGAGATTTTTCTCTGTTTTTCCCCTCTCTGTCTCCTGTTTCCTCCTCAATCTTCCTCCCTCTCTTCCTCTCTTTAATGAAATAATGAAATCTCTCCCTTTGTCTCTGTCTTGCTGTCCTGCATGAGTTGACGCTTAGCCAGGCTCTTTGGTGCAGCAGACGAGCTGAGTCATAAAGGTTTCAGTGTACCCTGATTTATGGACAGTGATGTGAATGTGGGTGAGGCAGCAGGAAAAACACTGGTGTCAGCTCAATGATCTCACAGAGACTCTAAGCATATCAGGATAAAGATGACCTCCTGACTTTTGATGCAGAGAAAAACACCTTGAAGTCCTTTCTTTAGTGTGGCAGAGAAAAAAAAATGAATGTGGGTTTATTGGCAGTTCCTGGTGACAAATGGAAGCCTAACACTACTTGATTTACTATTTTTTTCTCAATAGGATGTTCTTCTGGGCTACTAATATGTGTAAAATAATGCATTTTCATTTTATAGATTAGCTTCGTAAACAGCCCAGACTTGCTGACTTTGCTGGTTTGCTGCAGCCCACTACCGTCAATTGTGTACTGATTTATTAATATGGATATAGCCAAGGGCTCTTTGGCATTCGCCTATGTACTTTTTTCCATTAACCTAAATTATTGTTGTTGTGAGTATAGGAAAAAAAAAAAAAATCTGGGTTAGCAGAAAAAAAAAAGATCTATCCTTGCTTGTCGAGTGAGTCACAGAGCTTGAACAATGAAGCGTTATCTGTTAATGCATTTGGACTTAATCTAATTTGATTGAACAATACATTGCAACTGAAAAGCCAGCTTTGAGTTGTCATGGCTTCAAGAATTTATTGAGATTCAATGCAGAACATTGTCAATAGCACTCAGTGAGGACTTTGGTATTGCACATACAGATGATACTACAGGCATATTTTGGTGACAGTAAAGCACATAGGTGTTTGCAAACAAATCTCCACAAAGCACAATTTCTATTTCAGACACATCTCCTCCGATTATCCTCAGTTAATTGATTAATTGATTAGCTTTTAATTGTTTACTTTCTCTGCTGATACAATTTGCATACATGCTGTGAGTCACTCAAGTTGATCATACAGAGAGGTTTGATTGAACAGCGTCTTGCCTTTTGATTTAAACATTTTCATTTAAGTGGAATGACAGAAACGTCCAGGCTGAGAGGTTTCTGTCATCCTACAGCTACAGTGTTAGCAGGTATTTTATTGCATGTAGAATTAAACATTTTTATCTGGTGTTCCTCCCTTTTTCACTTCGGCTTCTGCATCCTTTTCTTGTTCGGTTTCTTCCTCTTCTTTCTCATCTCCTGCATCTGCCTCTTCCTCTTTATGCTCCCCCTCATCCTCTTCTTGAGGTTGACTCTCATCGTCTCCGCCTTCCTCCTCAGCCTCACCTGCTTCTTCTTCTGCTTCGCCCTCTTTATTTTGAAAACCAGATGTGGGAGAAAAGCAGTTAGAAATAACCTTTTGTTATAACACATGCACACACAGTTAAATGAGTGAACTGTGAAACCATTTCTATATTAAGTTACCAGGATTACAGTCACCTTCTCCATCTGCTTCTTCCTCTCCCTCTTCTTTTTCTTCCTCCTTTACTTCTTCCTGTTCCTCATCCTTCTCCTCCTCATCTCCCTGCTCCTCCTCTGCCTCCTCTTCCTCCTCCTTCTCGTCTCCCTCCGCTCCTTCCTCTTCTTCAGCTTCCTCCTTTTCCTCCACTTCCACCTTCTCTTCTTCCTCCTCTTCCTCTTCTTGAGGAGGGCTGGCCCCTGTCTCCTCGACTTGGGACGCAGATATTTTCTCTTCTGTGGAGAAGGATGAACTAAACAAGCGGGAGCTCAGCAGGAATGGAGATGCAGAGCTGAGCTGAGGCAGCATGGAAACCTGTGTTCTCCCATAAGATGGAGCTGCATACATGGACTGGGAGTAAACTGTCAGAGAGCCTGGTCCTGAAACATTAAAACGGTTCTCTTCTCCTTCAAGAAGTTTCCTATATGAGACACAAACAAATATCAAAAGTTATTGAAGTTTGTTGGTTTCTATTTATTATTACTGTGTTAAAACATGCCACTAATATAAAATACCAAAATTTCCACCCAAAATGATGTATTATTACCTGTAGGCTGCGATTTCAATATCCAAAGCCATCTTCACATTCAGTAGGTCCTGGTAATCTTTCAAGTAGCGAGCCATGTCAGCTTTGTTTGCCCTCAACTCCTCTTCCAGGTGACTTATTGTATCCTGCACAGAAAAAATGCTTATTTTCAAGTACATTTTTAGACTAGAGGAAAATTACACATAAATGCCCAAATTGCACAGTAATTATTTGATTAGCGCAGTCATTTACATAAATGTCAAACTAATATTAACTACCAAAACATGTTAGAAAATGTGTACTCGTGAGTCAGAAGGTGAAGTATTTTTTCAGTTTCTGACCTGGAGTGCAGAGATTTCATCGCTCTGTTTTTCTTCCACTTCCTGCAGTTGGTTTTCCAGAGCTTGGTTCATCTCACGACAGGCATCAATCTCCAGTGTCCTGGCATTGAGCAGCCGACGGTATTCTCCAGCCTCATCCTTGGCACTTCGTGCACTCTCTGTGCCACGAGCAGAACTTACTGTCATCACATTCATCTTGTTGCAGAACCATTCTTCAGCTGCCTGAAGGTTACGTTGAGCCAGGTTCTCATACTGGCCTCGGATTTCACGGAGAGAAGCAGACAGGTCAGGTTTCACTACTTCCATCTCCACTGACACCTCTGCACTGTACTGGATTTGAGCCTGAAGTTCTGCAATCTCACTCTCACAGAGACGCTTCAAGAAGGCCAGCTCATCTAGAAGGGTTCCAACTCTTTTCTCCAGCTCAGCCCGACTCAGTGCGGCCTCATCTGCCCCCTCCCTGGCATCCATCAGCCTACCTTCTGCTTCCTCCCTAGCAAGTATTTCATCTTCATAACGTTTTTGCAGGTTCTTCAGCACATTCTCCATCTCATCTCTGTGGTCCTGGGCTGCTTGCTTCTCATGACGGGCCTCATCCACTGCACCATGAAGCTGGCGGATCTCATGCTCATACAGGGCCCGGAGGTTGGATGGCTCAGTCTGCCTCTGTCTGAGTAACAGAAGTTCACTTTCCAACAACTTATTCTGCTGCTCCAATTCATGAACTCTGTCAATGAAGCTTGCAAAGCGGTCGTTCAGGTCCTGCAGCTCAGCCTTCTCCTGGGTCCTTAATACTTTGAACTCAGAGCTGACCTGGGCTGCCTGGTCAAGGCGTAGCTCAGTGGCAGCTGCAGACAGTGGAGCAGAAAGCAATGCACTGGAATAACTTGAAGCAACTCGGCTGTGTGTTGGATAACTTCTGCGTGAAGAGGCATAAGAAGTTACTGGGGCAGAGTGGCTTGAATAAACAGACCTAGATCCTATACCTCCACTAGCACCATATCCTGCATTACGCACAACCACCTTCCTTTTATAAGAAGATGGGAAAAAAGGGTCAAAGCCAGAGGAAGCCATGACTTGAGAGACGAGCTGCTCTATGCCTAAGAATGTAGCTAGGTTGACTGCACAGTGAATCTGCATTACTCTGGCTTTTATAGGGCCTGTAATGACTGTGACGTAAGCTTTTTTTTTGCAGGCATGCTGACAGAAGGAATTGATAATGTTGCCAGCCCACCACTCGCAGCCAAGAGCGAGATGGGGAGGAGGGAGGATGAGTGTGTGTTTTGTGGAGGAGGCAAGAATAAGTGGGAGAGCAACAAGGGACTGCAACAGACAGGTCATTGAGGACAAAAGGGAAAAAACATTCTACTTTTAAAACTATATTATTTGTACTATAAAGTCTGAAAAGATTCAAACATCATCCCCACACTACTACAGAAACTTCCACTGAGGAAATTTGGCAAAAACTATTTTTCAATGAAAACTGATAAAACTGCCATGTATCTAAAGTACTAAAGTGTTTTACCATTCTACTCTATTAAAAAAACAAAAGCCTGCAAAGTGAATATCAAACTGTTAGGTAAATAGTTAGTAATAGTAATGGTAATAGTAACAGAAAACATTTAGCAGGATTGTAATAAAAGTATGCCTCCTAGTGGTTGACTGTTCACCTTACAGGTTTCAATACAAAAGTCAAGCAGTAACACAGGACAAATGTTTATGAAACGGATCAAATCAAGCAGAATTATAGTGTAAATGTATATTAATATATATGGTTTTAATTACACAAGTCAACTGATTGTGTAATATCACAGTTTTCAGTAGAATATATTGTCACATGGCACAGTTTATCAGAAAACAACTGATCACCTTTCAGAAGAGACTACAAAAACTCTTGAAGCAGAATGCTGATGGTAGGCCTAAATTGAGCTATTATTATAAATACTATTTTCCTCAGCAAAGCTGCTGATCTCACCACATGTGTTGGTTTATATATTTATATTTATTGTTTATTTATATTTAATTGTATTTTTTCTTTGTTTATTTAAACTTTTTTTTTAGCATATATTCTATATAACAACTTGTTCTAGAAATTTCAATAAAAACGTGAAAATGTGTGAAAACGTATGCTGTTAATCATTTCAATCGACAGCTCCGGACAATGATTTGTTAAATTTGCCTGACCATACACGCAGACGTCTGAGAGCACTGTTTAGAAAAGGGGAGCTCCTTTCTATATCCTTTGATATAATTGGTCATACAAATACGCCCACAGTTTTTGACCAATAGCCGACAACTTTACAACGTGGCGGGTAACAAGCGTCAAATTGTGACGCAAGGTCTCCCACCGTTACAAACAACAAAAGGATGATGAATAGATGAAGTTTCAAACTTACTTTGTTGTATATGACTACGTTTGACTGGGTTATATATAAATTTCACTGCTGTTTTGCCATCATCTAACGTTACAAATGCAGTTAAAGTTAAGATGAACGGTAAGTTGTCCAGCTTTGTAGAGGATGGCCACCCGGTATCCGACAACTAGCTAACATGTCTGCTAAAACCACCTAGCAAGGTGACAATCTGAACTGTTTTCTGAAGGAATATGCTAACGTACCACGACCCTATTAGCTAACTACACATACTCGAGAGTTCAGGGACTTCACATTCTTTTAATTCACGAGTGCGTCATATCATTAGTTGCAGTAATGTCTTACCGTAATGCTAACATTTAGCTAAGCAGGTTGTGACATGCATAGGGAATAAATAGTTAGCTAACGTTTGTTAGTTTCGAGCTCCATCACCATATACTAGTTGTAAAGTAAACCGGGGATGGTTATTTTTTCACTTTTCTGTGTTATTCTCATGCAACATTTGACAAATTAAACGAATGTTTCATATGCTGTTGCAGAAGATGTGGTCGACTAATGTAGGTGACTGATGTTTTGTTTGTATAAGAAGCTGAATTGACGTCTTGTTCGCTATTCTCCTGTCTATTTTACATTTCTGTTGGTCCAATGAAAGGCTGCATACTTTGAAGGACCTCTTGTCTGATATTAAAATGGTAAACCTTTCTATTGAATTATTGAGCACATTCGCAGATAACTATTTTGTGTCATATGCAGATTATATGATTGTTTGTGGTCCTTTCCTCCAGATTCGCATAGCAGCGCTGAATGCTGCTGCATCAGCTGCAGATGAGTCTCAAGATCCTTTAAAAAGCAGCAAGAGTCAGACTAAAGAGGCTCAGGTACAGATATGCTCTTCAAATCTATCACATTAGGTCTCAAGTTTGTAGCAGGGTAATGTCACTGCAAATTTAAATGAGTTGCCTTATTTTTCTTTTTGCTGTTGCAGGAAGCTGAAGCCTTTGCTTTATACCACAAGGCATTAGATCTTCAAAAGCATGACAAGTTTGAGGAGTCTGCCAAGGCCTATCATGAACTTCTCAAAACACCACTTCTTAAAGAGGTAAAATATAATAGTGATTCATCCTTTGAAAAATACTTGAATATCCATACATCTGTCTATCTGTACATCTCTGATAGAGTAGTTCACAACACAAATACTGTCTAGTTGAGATCTAGTTGGGAGTGTCAAAGGTGTTTAGTCAACGTTATATAACTGTCATTACTTTTCAAATAATATACAATTCAAATGTTTGTTGTATGCTAGTTCAAAGCCTTCCCATGTGAGTGGATGTATTGTTTTCAGATATTTTATGGCTCATGAACAATACTACTCTTTAAATATTACCCTTGTTGAGGAATTCTGTAATATTTTAGGCCATGCCCTCAGAAGATCAGAGAGTGGGCCTCAAGCACCCTGGGTTAATGCTGAAATATTCAACTTTCAAAAATCTGGCTAGTATGGCTGCTTCAAGAGATGACCTTGAGACAGCCATGGAATTTTATTTGGAGGTAAAATGACAAAAACGATTCCTGTATAGTCATTTTAAAATACTCTATTACTGAATAATATTTCTCATCTAAAACATTTTTAATCACATTTGCTGCTTTATTTTTCTTTGCATAGGCTGTCATGCTGGATTCCACTGATGTGAACATGTGGTATAAAATTGGTCAGGTAGCTGTGCGACTAGTGCGCATTCCTCTGGCTCGCCATGCCTTCGAGGAGGGATTACACTGCAACCCGGACCACTGGCCCTGCCTGGACAACCTCATTACTATTTTGTACACACTCAGCGATTACAACTGTATGTCAGATATCAACATAACCTTTGCTTTGAACCCTCTTGCATTAGCACTAAAGCAATTTAAGTATTGAAACAAATCAAGTTGTCTTCTTTATTTTTCTAGGCTGCCTGTACTTCATTGCCAAAGCCTTAGAAAAGGATCATTGTTACACTAAAGGCCTGGTGCTGAAGGAGAAAATCTTTGAGGAGCAGCCCTGTTTGAAGAGGGACACATTGCAGATGTTTATGAGATGGTGAAGCCAACTCTGTCTTTAGATCTTGTCTCATCTGATTAAGATGTTACAACTGTTTCAGTTACTTTAACATGGCTAACAACCTTCTGTGCTGTTCTGTGCGTATTTACAGCGATATGTCTATTCACTATGTGGAAGTGGAGGAAGAGGAGCGCAAGATCATTGTGGAGGAGGCAATGGAAATAAGGAGGCGAAGACAGGCTCTTTCATATCGTGAACCAAAGCCCGACCTTGTCCTGATTCAGCCCATCCGCTGCCTCTCGTGAGTGTTTATCTTGCAGTGGATCCATGAATTGTAACCGTTGCACTGGAATAATGCAATGATTATTGTAGAAATCTAACTTTGTATTATGATATGTAACATTAATGCAGAGTTAGTTTTTCTTTATGCCTTAGTTTGTTTGAGAGACTACTGCAATGTCACTTTTTGGTGTTTATGATAATAATAATAATAATGATAATGGATTTGATTTCTATAGCTGTTTTCTAGGTGTTTTACATTATTGACGCATTATTCATTCGTTCTCACATTCCCCCTCTGGTGGTGGTAAACTACATCTGTAGCCACAGCTGCCCTGGGGCAGGCTGACAGAAGCGTACCTGCCAATTCGCACCTAGGCCCCCCCTCCAACCACCACCAAACATTCACTGACTAGGATAGACTGGGATTTGAACCGCCAACTCTTCGGTTATTGGACAACCTGCTCTATCCGCCTGATAAACTGTTTACTTACTTGTATATGCGCACATTCTAATGTTTCTGTTGTGACCATAAAGAGTCATTTAAAATCACAAGTAATCATTGGATTTCCTGAATTCTAGCCCAGGAACAACAATTATCCTTGTTCAAAAATCAATCATCCATATTTTTAATTGTATTTATTGTGATAATTGATTCAAACTGATATTCATTTTTATTTTTATCTTTTCCACGATGGCGTATTTGGCTCTGTCATCAAACCCTGTTCGAGCACATGCCCTTTGTCCAAATACAGAAATTGCACAAAACCTTTGTAACATCCTTTTTTAGTCTGTAATTTTTCCTTTTTCAGTGTATTTTATTGAACCTTTGTTAACCTTAACACCCAGAGAATCTGTGGACTGTGTGTCAACAAAGTCTTTCCTTTAATCTCAGTTGGAAGCATGTGGGTGAAAGCCTCCTTGCAATGTACAGACATCAGACCACATGTGAGCCACCTCGCCCCAGTCTTGGTCGAAGGATTGACTTGTCAGAGTACCGGGACCCCAACTTTCTTCAGAATCTGCCCCAGCCCAGCAGTCCTGTCAGTACTTGCCAGACCACTGTGATGAGCAGCAGCCCCAGCTCATCTCTTCCTCCAATTACCCTTTCTGAACCGGGACTGCAATTGCAGCTGCAACCTGGCACTCAACCTCAGATTATTACCACCCAGACCACAGTAGAGGTCACCACAGCTGCACCCCCTGTTGGTTAGTTAAACAATTTTGTTTTTTTGTAATTGAAAACGTGTCTTTACTGTTACTGTGAGATTAAATGTTTCGTAATTCATTCTGCTTATCCACAGCTTCAGCTATGGAGGTGTCCTTGACAGACAAAGTGAAGAAAGCACCGAAAAGAAAACGTACAGTGGAAGACAGCGGGGAGACAGCGAAAAGACGCTCAGCACGTGTTCGAAACACTAAATGCAAGAAAGAAGAGAAGATAGATTTTCAGGAACTGCTGTTTAAATATCTGCCTTCCAGGTAGTTGTCACCAAACATCAGATGAAATGTACAGCTCTTTAAAAGTCATTTCATGGCAATTATTTTTTTGTTTTCCTTTAGGCTGAAAAAGTTTGACCCTGATGATGATGAGAGCTTGAGCAATCTTGAGACTCAGTGTGATGGGAAGGAGGACATTCATCCTCTCCACGGTGGTTGCTTGGCTGTTGAGTCTGTTGAATACATGGAATGTGGTATGTAAACAATTATAGAGTTGCACAATTAATGTAGTTAGTATTTGCATGGTATCATCCTGTGGAATTGCATAACTGGTGATATTTTGGAGGACAGTGACACCGAACAAAGAGGTTTACTGTAAAATGAAACATGATCGTTACTGCTGTGTTTTATCTGTTATTTTAAATGTTTTTGTATTTGTATTGATATACGTGATTAAGGTTATAAGTTGAAAGAAAAGAGATATGTCAAAATGATGAATAATCATATTTTCCCCCCTTGTTAATCATGGAAGAAGACTCAATCACAGTATCATCCACACCATTTCCATATGACTTTTTCACCAAAACATAAAGACTATTGTAGCGTATTTATAGTTTATGTTGTACCATAATGATGTTTACATAATTTTGATTTGCCTCATTTTCTCACATTTAGAACAACAAGATGTTCACAACTTCCTGCTCAATAACATGACCAATGGTGGCATACTGGACCTGATGTTGCGCTATCTGAAAGCAATTGGTCAGAAGTTTATGCAGGATTGGCCTCGGGGGCTGGCTACTGTGGTGCTGGACGTCTATCAGACGTGGAGGAAGCACAGCAGTGGTCTTCCCAACCCGCTTCTTCGAGACTGCAGCAACCAACACCTCCGGGTACATGCCAAGAAAGCAGCTTAGTAAAAAAAAAAAAAAGCAGTGTTTGTCAGATTTCAATGGTTTAAGGCTAACTAATCAGTATTTACATTTCTTATGAGATCGTGGTACTGTTCCAGATTATCAGTGAATAACTAGTTTTGAAACTCAATTTTGATCTTTTGGTTTACTAAGTAAAATACTAGTAATTTGTATTTTGAATCCAAAATTCTGGGAAATTAAACTACATTCTACTTCTGACAGTATATAAAATATAGTTCCTAATGTGCTGAAGAATCATTAAGTGAAAATGCATCAGATGGAAGACTTGTAATTTTTTTCTGCCCAACAAAATGCAAATGACAAGATGCTCAATCCTAGTCATATACCATTTTATATATTTTATATACTGGTTTATATATTTTAAATACATACATTTAAACATACCCATGATATGTATTTTTTTGGGCAGTATTACCAGGAAAACTATAGGCGTAGACATATTTATGCGTTCCTGAATTTGCCCTGGGTGCATGTATTCAGACTTGTCAGACACATTGTTTTTGACAATGCAGGGCCTCATATTTTGTAGCCTCAGTGCTTTCTAATAAGTGAATATATTTGCTTTGTGTACAGGAAATGCTGACTATAAGCTTGGCATGTATGGAGTTGCAGTTGGAGCAATGGCTACACAAAAAAGGGAAGATTGGTGAGTTGAAATCTGCCAACCATGACATGAGCTCATAAAAGCATGAGTAAGATTAAATAAGGGTCTTACCACTGCATCATTCCTGATTAGATTTTGACTATTTCAGATGAGCTTTGCAGTATTGCATTATAGCTGCATTATGTAGCACACAGGATTCAATATTGTCTGTCATTTGGTGCATGTATTATACAGTACATTATCTTAAGCAAATAAAATGCCACTATTGGAGTTTTAGAATAGGACTAATTCCTCTAAATGGTCTATACTTTGTGTAGTCAACATTTTAATACTTGGCATCCTACAGTGTTTTCTTTTTCTGTTAAAGTGTCTCCAAGAAGAAGCAGTATCAGTCCTGGCAACGAAGCGGCTGACTCAGAGTTCCCCGGGCAGCACTTCCAGGGAGATTTGTTAATTCTGGCCTTGGGTTCATCCCAAAGAGACCTCTTTGAAGATGACTGGGTGGATGTCATGGTGCGTGTCTACTGGCTCAAGGCACGATTCTTGGCCTTGCAGGTAAGGTCTTGATTTTTTTGTTCTTTGTGTCTCAGTAAGACCTTAAAAGACAATTCAGTTCACCCAAAAGTAACCTGTAAGTCCGCTTTGCATTTGTTTTGCCAGGGAGACATGGAGTTGGCACTGGAGAGCTATGATGTCTGTATAGGTCTGCTCCAGAACAAACCAAAGACTGCAGAAGGGAAACCTTACACAATCAACCTGCCTAACTTACGAGTAGATGCCGCCATCTCTGTAGAGGAGGTTGGTGCTTTTGTGGTTAATAACGTGTTATTTCTTTGTGTATTATCTTCATTTTATTATTTTTTCCAATTTGCAACAAAAAAAAAAAAACCCACGCTGTTCTGACAGATTGACAAGAGGCTGAAGTCCCTGGAGCGTTGTCAGTCTTTAGAGGAGATCCAGCGTCTGTTCGAGTCTGCGGATTATAGATCTGTTGTGCTCCTGCTCCAGCCCACACTTAATTATGGTGGCAGGAGTAAACCTCTGGAGTTTGTGAGCTCAGCACCAGAACGGCCAGCTCAGCTAATGCTACTGCAGGTTGTTAATTCTGCAAATCATTAAAGCATCAATATTGATGGAATATGTATAACTGACAAAGCATATGATAGTTGATGTGTTTTTGACACTTGAATTTCCTGTCTTAATACACTGTGGCACAGAACTCACTGTTGAAGCTGCAGGACTATCAGCAGTGCTTGGAGTGTAGTGAACTGGCCCTGAATGAAGCACTGCAACAGCTCAACTCTGCTTCAACCAGTTCTCCACCTGCAAAGGAGGAGTGGGTCAGCACCATTGGAAAGTTACTGGATGGTACAGAGATCTGCTTCAACAAAGACTCAGCAATACTTAGTAATGTGCCGCACTTCTCTAGTATGGCTCGACTGGCTAACAACTTAATTCAGGTAAGAAGTGTTTTTTTTTTTTTCCCCGAAGTATAATTTGCAGAGTTGTAAGATATTTTCTGATGATAATTATTGTTTCATAACTTTTGTACTTTCAGCTGATTGACCTTAGCATGACCACTTCAGACAATCTCAAGGAGCCATATTTCTTCTCAGTCTTGCCTTGGATTATCCTGTATCGTATTATCAAGCATGAGGAGGCTGCTTTTGATTGTATGCTTCGACAGCATATCTCTATAGGGGATGATGAAGGTTTGGTGTTTGATATCTTGTTTTCATGCCTTCGGTGTTTCCTCTGTGTGCTGTGGTGGTTGCTGTACTGTGTAACCCTGTCATGTCTCATTTTCAGATGATTCAGACACTCCCATGCTGCCTTCCTCTCTGATGCTCCTGAATACAGCCCATGAGTATCTTGGCCGCCGTGCCATGTGCTGCAATTCTGATGGTGCACTGCTCAAATTTTTTGTAAGTTTGTTTTGATGCTTGTCTCTGACTTTGACACCTGATACCATTGATTAGAAATTCATATATTGTACTATTTAGTATTCTTCTAGGCTTTTTGTCCTTGGATATTTACATGAGCAGCTGGTCTGACATATTTGTGACTAGAATAAGTGATATTGGTCTTTTGAAATGCTTGCCAGAGCTGAATATTTTACATTTTGTGTAGGTTCAGGTTTTGGAAAAAGAGCTTGCAGCCTCCACCAACACTGAATCCCATCCATACAAAGAGGACCTGGAGGTGGCGTTGGAACAATGCTTTTTCTGCCTCTATGCCTACCCCAGTAAAAAGAGCAAATCCCGTTACCTTGAAGATCACTCCAGTCCACAGGTCAGGCTTGAGCTTCACTCGGTCATTCCTTTGGTTCAATATTTGATAATGTGAGAAAAGTGTTGTTTACACTCAGAGTCTGTGTTGTAATTTCAAATGAGTCTCTCCTGTTAAAAATGAGTAATTCAACAACATGCTATATTCAGTTTCTGCTCTGTTTCTGGGTTTTTAACCATTGTGGTATTTGTTTGATATTTGATAAAATCTTAGAGTGGTTGAGCTTTTATTTAGCTGATGGCTACATGGTGGTGAAGAGGAGGCGAAAGTGTGTGGTAATTAAGTGGCAATTTTCTCACCTGTATTTGTAAAACTACATAAATAGGACCATTGTACAAAAGCAGATCACTGTTGATGCAAATGTTATCCCTTGTTGCCCTGCGTTACACAAAGGAAATCTGTTTTTTTAATGTTATTTTTGTTGGCTTGCAAAGCACATGTCTACTGTGACTGTCTTTGTTTTAAAGTAAGGCAGTGAATGCAATTCATGTCAGCATAGCATTACAGTGAGTGAGTTCTTTAACTGCAGATAACATATCTGTTCAGTTAGATCTACATAGTCCTGTTATTCAACAGGTCCTGAAGCAACTAAAGAAACAAAAAATGTTTCTGTAGTACAATATATTCCAGCCCTGTGGACAGTAAGGGTAGAGTGATAAATTAAAGACATTTATACCACAATATTTAGTGTTAAAACTCCTTTAAGGTTATGTGACAAGTCCAATGAGCCTCTCTGTTTTTTGTAATGTCTCTGTCCTACCATCAGGGGGGGGTGTCAATTACACATTTATGTATCTGTGCTTTTTGATTGGCATTCTTAATTCAGTACCAAAGGATGGTGGTCGTAATACACCTGGTCACTACCAACTGTCTGTGTGTTACACACTAACAAAACAAATTGTTCATTCTTTCATTAATTTTCTGAACCAGCTTTACCCTCACTAGGGTCATGGGTGTCTCAGCTATTTCTGGATGGAGGCGGGGTACATCCTAGACATGTTGCCATTTCATCTCAGGGTGACGACAAATGAATTCAACTCAATTATTTTGTGTTTTGCAGGTTGAGTTGCTCTGGAGCGATGCCCTGTTTATGTTCCAGTATTTCAAGCCAAAGTCATTGCCTGAGTTTGACAGCTACAAGACGAGCACAGTGTCTGCAGACTTGGCCAATCTCCTGAGGAGGTTTGCTAATATTGCCCCCCAAAGTGACACTCCAACCCTCAGCATGGATGACGTAGCAGCCTATATTGAAAGCATGACAGAGAAGGTCGGTCACTGGGCCCGCTCTATTTAGGAAGAGCATATTAATTGGTATTTTAACATAACATGTCCCCTCTTAACTTCATTTAAAATGGGTTTAAATATTTTTTTTGTGATTCCTTTAAGGTTCCATGTCTCCCTGAGGGCAGCGCTCCAGCTCCTCCAATCATTAATGAGATCTACTACCTGCTGGCTGATTACCATTTCAAGAACAAGGAGCAATCGAAAGCCATCAAGTTCTATATGCATGATATCTGCGTGTGTCCCAACAGGTAGTTTTTTACTAAACATGAATATGCATATGGACGATTGTGTCTTGCTGATACTTTATAATAACACATCAGGTGCTTTAAGTTGAAGCAGATATATTATACCTGCTCAAAAAAGGTTAATGCCTGATTTTTAATACTCAGATATTTTTATGAATGGGCATATTTTATGCTGGTCCTACTATTTTATCCTATGTGCAGATGCTTTTCAGTCAGTCTTTCGATCACATCATCCACATCCTAACCTCAGAGCCCCCACTTGCAGTATAAATCAAACAACTCTTTATGAACTCTTTCATAGTCAAACAGTGTCTCTTAATTATTCTGTAACTTCTGGCATTAAAGCTTTCCCTTTTGTTGTTTGGATCTGTCTTTATCATTATCTTTTCAGCAGTGGTGCAGCATTGTTTTCTTTGCTAAGAAAGCACCCTGATAGTTGAACTCAGCAGTAGGTTTTCTTTAAAATCTTGTGGCTCAAAATAAAGACTTAGTATCCTTAAGGGAATTTTACTCACATCTATTCTTGATCAATGTAACAACAAACCAAAACATTTATTTATTCTACTACATTTTGTGACAATGTCAAATTACTATGGATCTTAACCTCTTTTTGATCAATTATAAATCACATACAAAAACACCCAGTAATAATAATAATAATAAATAATTTGTCTTTCTTTAGGTTTGACTCCTGGGCTGGTATGGCATTAGCGAGGGCCAGTCGTATCCAGGACAAACTGAACTCCAATGAGCTGAAGAGTGATGTTCCCATATGGAAGCACTCCCAGGCAGTCCTTACCTGCTTTAAGAGGGCACTGGAGATAGACAGCTCCAACCTGTCTCTCTGGATTGAGTATGGGACCATATCATATGCACTGCACTCATTTGCTTCTCGGCAGCTGAAGCAGTGGCGCAGTGATCTTTCCCCGGAGGTTGTTAAGCAGGTGAGGCTCATATTAGGATAATAACACCTTCTCTCATGAGTATTGTCTGTAACATCAAGAAGTGTCCGCCTATTTTGTCAGATGTCCTACGTGTAAGCACACGAGATATTACTTTCTGTCACTTTTGCTTGTTCCAGTTGTATATTTGTTTTACAGTCAATTGATCTGTCGCTGTGAGCTAAATTACTCATGAAAGCTCCTTTTGTGTGCATCTCTGTATGTGTGCCAATTCAGATGGAGGAACGCAGAGACTCCATGTTGGAGACGGCATTTCAGTGTTTCCAGGGCGCTTCCCGTTGTGAGGGTGACAGTGATGAAGAAGAGTGGCTCATCCACTATATGCTGGGGAAAATAGCAGAGAAACGCAAGCAGCCTCCAGGGGAATATCTGCAGCTTTACAAAAAGGTACAAATTACTGGACCTGTAGAATATTACAGCTGTATTACCTGAGAGCATTGAGATGTAAATGTACTTTGAGCTCACTTAAAAAATACTTGCAGAAATGATCTATGAAGGGACAATCGATGATAAATGTATAGTACATCCAGCTATTGAGATACCATTTCCAATTATTCACTTATGGGCCTAGAATTTTACTGTCGGTGAATCATGATGGAATAAGTCAAAGGGTTTGACCTCATGTGTACATGCAGTACTCATATTTACATTTCATCACATTATTGAGATGTTACCAAAAAAAAAAAGCAAAAATAATTTGCTTGAGTTTGAAGCCATTACAAATAGCCTTTTGATAACATGTTTGTTATCCACATTGAGAATAGTTTTATAATCCACCTAAAGAAAGATTACTGCCTTTTCATCCTTGCAAGATGATTTTTTTTCCCCCCAGTGAAAACAATGTATGGGGTTACTCATAGCTCTGTTGCAGTGATTAGATC
The DNA here is from genome assembly GCA_029822895.1 of Maxillicosta whitleyi. NCBI lineage: Eukaryota > Metazoa > Chordata > Actinopteri > Perciformes > Neosebastidae > Maxillicosta > Maxillicosta whitleyi. The sequence goes on from JAPSES010000219.1 coordinate 13,432,606, forward strand.
AGTGGAAGTAGATTAACCTCTGGGAAGCTCAGTGTCATAGAGGTCAGCACATACAGTGAGGGTTGGCAGTGTGGACACAGTGAACCCTGCTTTCAACTCGTATACAGCATATTTACTCTTTCTTAATTCAATGTTTTTGCTCTGTTTCACATGTATGAAGTAATGAATTTGTTAACCAAGATATTTTGTTGGGGTCTGTACTTTTAGGCAGCAAACTATCTGCATGAAGAAGCTGCCAGATACCCCCGGAAAATTCATTATCATAATCCTCCTGACTTGGCCATGGAGGCCCTAGAGGTAAACTACCAGTCACTGGTAGCTCAAGTACTTTGTAGCTGTGTTACATAAATGCATTGTTATGTAAAGCAGTGCTTAACTGAACTTTTCTTAACAACTTTTTTTTAGTTGCATTTCCGTCTCAGTGCCACAATCTTAAAACTGTTAGAGGCTGGTGTCTCTGACCTGGACCATGAACTCTTGTTCAGTTTGTTGGTTGAGGCAGCTACAGGCCCATTTGCAAGGGGAGAGGAGAAGAGTATGCCAAGCATGCCAAGGTCCAATGAAAAGTAAGTTGCAGAACTAGCAAATCATATGGAACACATTTAAATGTTGGATGCCTGGTTTAAAAAGTATTTTGATAATTACTGAAGGCTGAAGAAACAGGGCTTATGAGTTAAAGCCCATGGCTATCTAATATGAGCTCACATTTTCTCAGACATACTGTGTATGACAGGTGGATTTTATGTATAGAAATTAATGGCAATACTTGGCAAAGAACTATTTATTTAAATTGGATGTGTCAGCTATTCTTGCAACTTAATCTGTTCATGCTGTTCTCTGTTACTAGCAGGGTGAGTAAATGTGTGGTTTGTGATGTTACAATGCTTTCAAAATGTAGTACAAAGTGAAAGTCTGTGCCAAACTGAAATCATGAAAAAGGGGCAAACATGAGATCGCAGTGCCTTTGACCTTTGGCCACCAAAATCCTCTCATTTTATCTTAAAATCTTTATCTTTATCTCTAAAACTGAATGTTTGTGAAAACATTTGGCGCATTCTATATATTTACAAGGTGTGCCTGAATATAAGATTTAAAATTTGACGCACTCCTCCCATTCTTTTACACACACACACACACACACACACACACACACATATATATATTTGGCAGTATGATGAATAACTAGAGTAATAAAAGCAGGAAATTTTTCTGCATATGCCACTTTCAGTTGGTGTTTATTTTTTTTGCATGACTACTTACATGACTGAGAAAAATTGCCCGAAATTTATCATTGTTATCAACATAAGTTTTTTGAATGACACTAAATGTTGATTTCATTGTCTTTCTTATTGCAGGGAGAAGCCTACCTCCATGATGGATGAAGACTTTAACTGCTCATCTGTTTGTATAGGGAATGTCCTTAGCTCCTCCCTCCCATCAGCTGCCACCCCAGGTCTAACATCCCCTCCTTATGTGGCCACGCCGTTTGACCACGATTACGCCAAACGCAAAACACTTCGACGGCAGCAGTGGCAGCAACAGCGGCATGAGGAGCAGCAGGCTGATGGTACAGTCCCAGTCCTAGACACTGTCTCTGGGGTTGGGCCCTTTGCTCTCTCTGCACTGGGACACAGAAGCCCGCTGGGGAGTGCTCAGATCGCTAATCACCATGCTTTAATGGCTTTGGTTTCAGTTACAATAATCCCTATGCACTGGGTGATTGGGATGTGGCGAAATGGGCAATATGGCTACTGATTATTTGACTGCTATATGTGAATAATGAGCAGTGTTTAAACACACATGCAAGCTTTGAGATGTGCAGAGCTCATTAATGGCTGTGTGTGTGCTTATGTGTATGCAGGACTGGCATCCATTTTTAGCTGCTGCTTAATGGCTGATCTCTGTTTTCATCTCTCCTGTTTCAAAACTGTTGCTTTGTTATGAAGTTTTAAAGCCTATATTATCACTGCGCAAGTGCATCATTCTAGATAAAACATTGTCATGCACTTCTGAAGGGGTGCGCGGTTTAGCTTATTTAAGCAGCCATTGATACCCCACTTTATAACACTGCGGGTTGTAATTGGTTTATTGCTGTGAGTTAGCCAATTTTTTGCTGCATTGATGTCAAATTATTTACCTGTACTTCAAATGTAGCGTAAGATTAAGGTCTTGAATGTTAAGTGTTTTTGCATGGATAACAATAGTAGTTGAGTATATATAATGGTATTTAAAAAAACAATAGTTGACAGATGGGAACCTGAGAAACTCATAAATCACACAGATGTGTGTATTTTGCTCTGTCATAACCATAGCATATTTGAGTGAACCAGGTTGATGTAATGATTCCTAATGTACATTATTATTAGCAATAATGTACACCTAGTGCAATGTGTATGGTGAGTGTTGTACTTGACTTTTTTAGGTTTTTGCATGATAATGTTTATGTAATTCATTTT